>OY740809.1:37472787-37615287 GCA_963514005.1 Raja brachyura | reverse complement strand
TCTAGTTGTCTCTTAAATGTTGCAAAAGTACCTGCCTCAACTACCTCCTCCGGCAGCTCGTTCCATACACCCACCACCCTCTGTGTAAAAAGTTACCACTCAGGTTCCTACTAATTCTTTCCCCCCTCACCACAAACCTATGTCCTCTGGTTCTCGATTCCTCTATACTTCGTGTGTCTACCCCATCTATTCCTCTATGATTTTGTACACCTCACCCGGCAGCTTCCTGCGCTCCAAGGAATAAAGTCCTAGTCTGCTCAACCTCTCCCTGTAGCTCAGGCCCCTCGAATCCTGGCAACATCCTCGTAAATCGCCTCTACACCCTTTCCAGCTTAATGGCATCCATCCTATAGCAGGGAGACCATACTGAACACACTACACAAACAAGGAACTTCAGATGCTGGTCTACACCAAAGATAGACACAGAGTTCTGGGGTAACACAGAGGGTCAGGCAGCAACTTTGGAGAAAAGGAATGGTGACGTTTTGGGTCAAGAACATCTCCCACCTATCATTCACCAGGCTTTGTCCTGTCCCCCACTATAGCGGCAGATGTTTACATCGTTCAAGAGATTACTCCCTCTAGCCGCTAAGTGGACTGCATGGTTAAGGGGAATGTCTTTATACGCATGTGAGCTCACCGTCAGATACCTTCAGAGCTTCTTCACAGACAAATCTGCCAAACGGGTCTTTTGATTAATAAATTATTTATTGTTGATGAAAACAATAAGGTACATCCAAACTCTTCTGACTCGTTACTATAAACTCCATCGAACTCCAGCTTATCGCTTTCAACGTTAGAAAACTCCTTGTGTCTCCGTTACACTTTGCATGGCCAAAGGGTAAACCTTCCCCATGCTTGTTCCAAACTAAACTAAAAAATAAGCATCTGCGCAAGAAACTTAGCTCAAAACACTCTTTAAAATACGTCATAAATCGCACCCACAATATAACGGGCAGTCTAAAATTTAAAGACACATGCCATCATTAATGACACACAAAACAAGCCAAATGGCCACTACACCTCAGCTTTCTCCTCTACTCCCAAAACAACCGGTCTGAAGAAGGGACCCAACCCAAAATGCCATCTACCCATGTCCTCTGGCTCTGCTGCCTGATCTCTTAAAGAAAGTGGAGTCAGGGGATATGGGGAGAAGGCGGGAGCGGGATACTGATTGTGGATGATCAACCATGATCACATTGAATGGCGGTGCTGGCTCAAAGGGCCGAATGGCCTCCTCCTGCACCTATTGTTTATTGTCTGCTGAGATCCACCAGCACTTTGTGTTTTGGGTTGGGAAACTTCTTCAGACTGAAAGTTCTGTCACCTATCCATGTTCTCCACAGATGCTGCCTGACCCGCTGAGTTACTCCAGCACTCTGTGAAACATCACCTATCCATGTTCTCCACAGATGCTGCCTGACCCGCTGAGTTACTCCAGCACTCTGTGAAACGTCACCTATCCATGTTCTCCACAGATGCTGCCTGACCCGCTGAGTTACTCTAGCACTCTGTGTCTTTCTATACAATACTGCTGGAGCTGGCACTAGCAGCTGCGATGTCACACAATCTCCTCCCTCCCACCAGACGAGGCGAAGACCTATTACCAATCTAAAGCCCATCTAGTAACACCAGGCAAGTATTCCTGCAGGAAGCCATGGTGATACGGAGATAATATCTTACCGTTTAATGAATTAGTGGCAATTTATTTTATCAAATGTTTTTAATAGATGGCAGTTAAGATAGTCAGCAGCTGCCCTTGTGTTGAAGCCAGGCTGTAAAAACACCAGCCTGTCAATGTGACGTCAGGTTCAGCTGTGAGCATCCTTCAGTCTCCCCCGAGGCAGCAGGGAGCCAGGGATGGATACAAGACTAGTGGCCTCATCATGTGGCAACTTACACCCCCACTTCACCCCTCCCCCACCCAACCCCCGACCCCCACCCCCAGCCCCCATCCCCCCCTCCCCCTCCCCTCCTCCCCTCCTCCCCTCACTCCTCCACCCTCCCCCTTCCGCCCCCCTCCCCTCACTCCTCCACTCTCCCCCTCCTCTCACCCTCACTCCTCCCCCCTCCCCCTCCCCTCCCCCCTCCCCCCTTCCCCCTCCCCCCTCCCCTCCCCCCTCCCCCCTCCCCTCACTCCTCCACCCTCCCCCTTCCGCCCCCCTCCCCTCACTCCTCCACTCTCCCCCTCCTCTCACCCTCACTCCTCCCCCCTCCCCTCCCCTCCCCCTCCCCCTCCCCCCTCCCCCCTCCCCTCCCCCTCCCCCCTCCCCTCACTCCTCACTCTCCCCCTCCTCTCACCCTCACTCCTCCACCCTCCCCCTCCCCTCCCCCTCCCCCCTCCCCCCTCCCCTCACTCCTCCACCGCCCCTCCCCCCCCACCCCTCTCCCCCTTCCACCCTCCACCCTCCACCCTCCCCTCCTCCCCTCCCTCGATATGCTCCAGGTCCCGTGCTGAACTGTTGCGTGCTCTCTGTTCTAACACACAGAAGGTGGACATACCAGGCGTGTGGCAGCACTATGTGAAGTGCTGTATAACTGTGGACCATCCAGCAGAATATCCCGTGGTCAGCAGTCAACACCAACGCAGTCACTAGCAGAACAATCATCAGTGTCCACTCTACAAAGAGAAAGCACAATGAATCACTGTAGACTTTAGAGATACAGTGAGGAACAGGCCCTTCGGCCCGTCAAGTCCGCGCCGACCTATGATCATCCCCGTACACTAACACTATCCTGCACACACTAGGAACAATTTTACAATTGTTTGTACCGTAGTCGTACAAACCCGCACGTCTTTGGAGTGTGGGCGGAAACTGGAGCACCCGGAGAAAACCCACGCAGATCACGGGGAGAACGTGCAAACTCCGTAACGACAGCACCCGTAGTCAGGACCAAACCTGGGTCTCTGGCGCTGTGAGGCAGCAGCTCTACCGCTGCGCCACCGTGCCGCCCGTTATGTTTTGCTCAGGATTCCAGCATCTGCAGTTGCGTTTGTCTCCACAGAGCCAGCCTTCCATCTGAGAGGAAACACCGATCCTATAGACACACTCACCTTTCTCTGTCTGGCTGCAGAACTTTGTTGTCTGACTCTCCTTTAAGAAGATCTCTCTCTCCAAGACCAGTTTCGCAGTGCCACAGTATTCAGTACTGGGCTCCAAAGATTCAACTGTGAAGTTTCCGTTGTCATTTAAGGCGACAAAGACCTGAAAATAAAAAAATAATAGATCATTTCTCAACTAGATTTTTACAGCATGGACACAGGCCCTTCGGCCCAACCTGCCCATACCGGCCAACATGCCCCAGCTACACTAGTCATAGAGTGATACAGCATGGACACAGGCCCTTCGGCCCAACCTGCCTATACTGGCCAACATGTCCCAGCTACACTAGTCCCAACTGCCTGCGTTTGGTCCATTTCCCTCCTAACCTGTCCTCTACATGTAACTGTCTAACTTTTTATTAAACATTGGGATAGTCCCAGCCTCAACTACCGCCTCTGGCAGCTCATTCCATACACCCACCACTCTCTGCGTGAAAAAGTTACCTCTCAGGTCCTATTAAATCTTTTTGCCTTCATTTTGTGAATTCTTTGGTTTTATCAATTTAGTGTTAAATTGAATGAAAACGATTCTTTACCATTTTATTGGTCGCAGCTTCACTGAGCTCCACCTTATATTCAACAACGGAGAAGATGTCTTCGATAGAACGCCGCGGTCCGTCTCTGGAGTGGACTGTTGGTGGTTCCAGCCATATGTCGATGGATTGAGCTCGGACCACCAACCTCACCTCAGGGGGTCCGATAACAGCTGAAAGAGAAGCAGAAAAGGAGCAGATTTAACCTGGTGGCGCATCAGTAGAGTTGCTGCCTTGTCGCCATGTGTCGTAGGTGAATTCCATTAAAACTAGTCCCTGGCAGTCACCTATGTGGGACAGGCCCATTAGTGTGCGGGGAGCGCTGGTCGGCGTGGACTCGGTGGGTCAAAGGCCCTGTTTCCGCACTGTATCTGGAAACTAAACTAGAGACTGTTGAAGGATGCCCAAGTTGGAGAGAGATTCGCCCGGATTGCGGCTGAGTTTGACAGAGAGATTGGATAGGCTGAGACTTTCGGCAGTTACATTATTGAATGTACAGACACTGAGAATAGATGAAGACATTTTGTCTATTTTTATTCTGAGTAAAGTTTATTTTTGGAAAAGGAATTACAGAGAATTGTGGACGCAGCCCAGACCGTCACACAAACCGCCCTCCCTTCCATTGACTCCCAATCTGCACCTCACGCTGCCTCGGCAAGGCCAGCAGCATCATCAAGGACCTCTTCTCCCCTCTCCCATCAGGCAAGAGGTACAGAAGTGTGAAAACGCACACCTCCAGATCCAAGGACTATTTCACCCCAGCTGTTATCAGGCAACTGAACCGTCCTCTCACCAACTAAAGAGCAGTCCTGACCTCCCATCTATCTCATTGGAGACCCTCAGACTATGTGTGTGGGGAGGAACTGCAGATGCTGGTTTAAACCAAAGATAGACACAAAAAGCTGAAGTAACAGAAGTAACTTGAAGGACAGGCAGCATCTCTAGAGAAAAGGAACGGGTTGAGACTTTTCTTCAGACGTCTGAAGAAGGGTCACGACCTGAAATGTCATCATATCCTTCTCTCCAGAGATCCTGCCTGTCCCACTGAGTTACTTCAGCTTTTGGTGTCTATCCACGGACTATGTTCAACCGGACTTTACTGGACCTTATCTTGCACTGAATGTTATTCCCTTGATCATGTACCTGTGCACTGTACATGCATTCTGTATTGATTCTCTATATTGCTATCACTACGAACTGACGCTTAGCTGCATTTCGTTGTACCTATTCTTGTCTTTGTGCAATGACATTAAAGTTGAATTGAATTGTAGATGGCTCGATTGTAATCATGTGTTGTCTTTCTGCCGACTGGATAGCTCACAACAAAAGTTTTTCACTGTACCTCGGTACACATGACAATAAACTAAACTGAAGGAAGGGTGGGGGGTGGATTGTGTACCCCAACTCTAGGATGCCCCTCCTGTTTGCTTCCAGAGAAGAATAAAAAAATAAGGGTGATAAGTGATAGGCACAGAATTAGGCCATTCAGCCCATCAAGTCTGGTACATCAGTCAGTCATGGCTGAACTATCTCTCCCTGCTAACCCCATTCTCCTGTCTTCTCCCCATAATCCCTGACATCCATACTAATCAAGAATCTATCTATCTATCTTAAAAATACCCAATGAGTTGGCCTCCACAGCCGTCTGTGGCGATGAATTCCACCAGGACTAGGATAGAAGATGTGATTTTATGGGAGGAAATTGGCACCAATAACATTGGTTCTTGGTTCTGACACCATTCAGCCATGATCATGGTGAATGGCGGTGCTGGCTCGAGGGGCTGAATGGCCTCCTCCTGCACCAATTGTCTATTGTCTATTATACAACAGAAAGGAAAGCTGGAAACCACAAAGGCTTTTATACAAAAGGCATATTGTGAAACAAGTGATTTAACCTCTGCTCCATACAATGGGCGAGGTAGGTTTAATATTAACTGGAATGTTTGCATTTCAGGGAAAATGAGGAAATTACTGATTCCCTTTCGGTTCAACTTTCCAATTAGCGAGAGTTCCGTTTGGAAAGTCATTTATCGTACAGAGTGAGTTAGTGAGGATGTTATGGTGAAGAGATAGGGGTGGCACGGTGGCGCAGCGGGTAGAGCTGCTGCCTCACAGACCCGGGTTCCATTCCGACTACGGGTGCTGTCTGTACAGAGTTTGCACGTTCTCCCCGTGACCTGTGTCGGTTTTCTCTGGTGCTCCGGTTTCCTCCCAATTTATGTGCTATAATAGCAACTTGCCTCTCGTGCGTGTGGGATAGTGTTAGTGTGCAGGGATCGCTGGTCGGCCTGGACTCGGTGGGCCGAAGGGCCTGGTTCTGTGCTGTCTCTTTAAACTAAAGTAAACTAATATCCATTAACATTGAGCAGGTGGAGCGGGGTGGGGTGGGGTGCGGTGGGGTGCGGTGGGGTGCGGTGGAGCGGGGTGCGGTGGGGTGCGGGTGGGGTGGAGCGGGGTGGAGCGGGGTGGGGGCGGGGTGGGGTGCGGTGGGGTGCGGTGGGGTGCGGCGGTGGGGTGGAGCGGGGTGGAGTGGGGTGCGGTGGGGTGCGGTGGGGTGCGGTGGGGTGGAGCGGGGTGGGTGGGTGGGGTGGTGGGGTGGGGTGGAGCGGGGTGGAGCGGGTGGAGCGGGGGGTGCGGGGTGGAGCGGTGGGGGTGGAGCGGGGTGGAGCGGGGTGGAGCGGGTGGAGCGGGGGGGTGGGGTGGAGCGGGGTGGAGCGGGGTGGAGCGGGGTGGGGTGGGGTGGAGCGGGGTGGAGCGGGGTGGAGCGGGGTGGAGTGGGGTGGAGCGGGGTGGAGCGGGGTGGGGTGGGGTGGAGCGGGGTGGAGCGGGGTGGAGTGGGGTGGAGCGGGGTGGAGCGGGGTGGAGCGGGGTGGAGTGGGGTGGAGCGGGGTGGAGCGGGGTGGAGTGGGGTGGAGTGGGGTGGGGTGCGGTGGGGTGGGGTGGGGTGGGGTGGGGTGGGGTGGAGCGGGGTGGAGTGGGGTGGGGTGGGGTGGAGCGGGGTGGAGTGGGGTGGAGCGGGGTGGGGTGGGGTGGGGTGGGGTGGAGCGGGGTGGAGTGGGGTGGGGTGGGGTCGAGTGGAGTGGGGTGGGGTGGGGTGGAGCGGGGTGGAGCGGGGTGGGGTGGGGTGCGGTGGGGTGGGGTGGGGTGCGGTGGGGTGGGGTGGGGTGGAGCGGGGTGGAGTGGGGTGGAGCGGGGTGGGGTGGGATGGAGCGGGGTGGGGTGGGGTGGAGCGGGGTAGGGTGGGATGCGGTGGGGTGGGGTGGGGTGGAGTGGGGTGGGGGTGGGGTGGAGCGGGGTAGGGTGGGGTGCGGTGGGGTGGGGTGGAGCGGGGTGGAGCGCGGTGGAGCGGGGTAGGGTGGGGTGCGGTGGGGTGGGGTGGGGTGGGGTGGGGTGCGGTGGGGTGGAGTGGGGTGGGGTGGGGTGCGGTGGGGTGGAGTGGGGTGAGGTGGGAAGACATCTTCTCCGTTGTTGAATACATGCCTGGGGTAACATCCAGCAGCTGGCCGTCACTAGGCCTGGACCCAGGACTGCGGACCAGTGACTGTTTGTGGGAGGCCGCTGGCCACTCACTGACCACCATGGATGCCCTTCACAAACCCAAGGCAGGAGTTGCTGCCTCAGAGGCCGCCAGCATCACCAGAGGTCCACACCACCCTGGCCACGCTCTACTCTCACCCCTGCCATCGGGAAGAAGGTACAGGAGCCTGAAAACTGCAACGTCCAGGTTTAGGAACAGCTTCTTCCCAACAACCATCAGGCTATTAAGCACAACAACCTCCAAATAAGCTCCAAAATACATCGATTAGGGGGCTTCGTTTGTGTCTTTGCATTATTTATATATATATATATATATAAAATAACGCAATACCTACATTTTAATTGTTTATTATGTTGTTTACAAACTACCACATTTATATAACCATATAACCATATAACAATTACAGCACGGAAACAGGCCTTCTCGGCCCTTCCAGTCCGTGCCGACCATTCATTTTCCCCTAGTCCCATCTACCTGCACTCAGACCATACCCCTCCATTCCCTTCCCGTCCATATACCTATCTACTTTACTTTTAAATGTTAAAATTGATCCTGCCTCCCCCACTTCTGCTGGAAGATCATTCCACACAGCCACCACTCTCTGAGTAAAGAAGTTCCCCTTCATGTTACCCCTAAACTTCTGTCCCTTAATTCTCATGTCATGCCCTCTTGTTTGAATCTTCCCTACCCTCAATGGGAAAAGCTTATCCACGTCAACTCTGTCTATCCCTTTCATCATTTTAAAGACCTCAATCAAGTCCCCCCTTAACCTTCTGCGCTCCAAAGAATAAAGACCCAACTTGTTCAACCTTTCTCTGTAACTTAGTTGCTGGAACCCAGGCAACATTCTAGTAAATCTCCTCTGTACTCTCTCTATTTTGTTGACAAAATCTTCTTGTGTTAATTGTACTTTTGTGGGGCAAATGACAATAAAACTCTGTTGCCTCTTGGCTAAAGCTCTTTAGAGCACATCAGGGAATGGGACCGGTTCTATAATCAAGAATGGAGTTGACTAGAGAGTGGACATGGAGAGGATGTTTCCACTAGTGGAAGAGTCTTGGATCAGTGGCCACAGCTTCGGAATAAAGGGACGTATCTTTGGAATGGAGATGAGGAGGAATTTCTTTAGTCAGAGGGTGGTGAAACTGTGGAATTCATTGCCACAGACGGCTGTGGAGACCAAGTCAATGGGTATTTTTAAAGCAGAGATGGACAGGTTCTTCATCAGTACGGGTGTTGAAGGTTACAGGGAGAAGGCAGGAGAATGGGGTTTAGAGGGAAAGATAGATCAGCCATGAGTGAATAGCAGAATAAACTCAATGGGCCAAATGGCCTAATTCTGTTCCTATGACATGAACAATAATAATATTTGTTTAATTTTTTAATAAATACTTTATTGATCCCCTCAGGGAAATTCGATGTCCAGAAGCCCCCAACCAACAAACCCACACATTCAAAACGAACACAGACAGAAAATACATAAAATACAATGTGGACACTACCTGAGAGCAATAAATACTTAAAAAAAACAATAATTAACAATTAAAAATTTAAAAAATGCAAAGATGCATCCCCCTACAGCCTAGCGGTCTGAATTATAAAATCTAATGGCTGCAGGGGTGAAGGATCTCCTGAACCGCTCCATTCTACAGGGCAGGGAGAGGAGCCGGCTGATGTTCCGAGTGCTCTTGTGACTCTCCAGAATTACATGGAGGGGATGCCCGGGGTTTTCCAGGATGACCTGCACCGTGTGCCTTATACGCCTCTCAAGCACATCCAGCCCAGAGTCCACTCTCCCCTCCACCACTGAGCTAGCCCGTTTAAACAGTTTGTCCAGCTTCTTGTTTTTTGCACTTCTGAACTTAGGCTGAGAAACCTTTACTGAGACAAGACCTGATGGGTCAAAATCCAGGAGGAAAGTAATGGTTGACTGTGGAGGTATAACCAGGCCGAACCTTTTGCCCAGGGTGGCAATGTCAATGACCAGAGGGCATTGGTTTAAGATCAGAGGGGACATGTTTCAACCAGTTGTGTGTGTCAAATGTTGACACAAAGGAACACGCTGCCAGAGGTGGTGATGGAGGCAGATACAACAGTGGCAGTTGTGGATTTTAGATAGGTACAAGGCAGGGGTTGGAGGGATACGGATCATGTACAGTGGAGATCAGTTCATCCTGGTATCATGTTTGGCATGGACATTGTGGGCCGAAGGGCTTGCTCCTGGGCTGTACTGTTCCCTGTTCTATGTGGAGGTGGGTGGAGCAGTATTTTGTCACTGGTTCCTCTGTTATAACTGGCCTTGTCTCTCATTGTCTCAGCTCCAGTGGTGACCAAGAGAGGCCAACTGGTTAACCAATGTTGGGGAAGGATACTCACTCTTGTCCAAAGGGCAGAAGCGTTCTGATATGGTCCATTCAGACTCGCCGTCCTGCCCCACCGCCTTCACTCTGGCATAATACCAGTTGGTCTCCTGGTCAAATTCCCTGGTTAATTCACAGCGGTGTTCGGAGGTGTGGTAACACTCTGCCTTACTCAGCCACGCCTCGCCGTAACTGGAGAAGGAATGGGGCATTCATGAAACCAACAGTAACAGTCCACATCCTGCAAACTGCTCAACACTCTACAGGTCACCGCAGTATAGTGGCATTGCCACGCAAGGTGCCAGCCAGCTGGACATTGCCGCACCACTCGTCCATTGTAGAGCTAAATGACGTAGGTACTGTCACCACCTGCTGAGGTTCTACCTGTCCCAGGTGTTACGAAGGATGGGCCTGGGGCAGATGCCACGCAAGGTGCCAGTCAGCTGGACATTGCCGCACCATCTGTCGCTCATGGAAAGGTTCTTCCGGACCAATACCTTTGACCACATGTCCATCGGGCAGTGGTCAGCACGGAACGTCCTGCAGGCACTGCAGGGAAAAGACTCGATGGACCCGGTGGCGTGGTTCCCTGAGCAGACTGCCCAGCTTGTCTGGCAAAATGCCTCATCGCCAGAACTCACCAACAAGCACCAAGACCTGGCTTGGCTGGCGGTGAGGAGAGCCCTCCCAGTCAGATCCTTCCTGCTCCGTCGGAACCTCACTACCAGCGCACGCTGCCCTCGGGACGGCTGCTATGGAGAGGAGACGGTTGTCCACCTCTTTGCAGAGTGTGGATTTGCAAAGAGAGTCTGGAGAGGTCTGCAAGGGTCCCTGTCACGGTTTATTCCAAACAGCTCCGTCACAGAGGACTCTGTGATTTACGGGGGGGGGGCACATGAGTGGTAATTGTGCGATGTGTAAAGAAAAAGGAAGTAACTCCAGTATCTGCAGTTTCTTGTGAATCCATTAAAAATCCTGCGAGTTTTATCCACCCATATGGTGGAGCTGGGAAGTTAAAGCTGTCAATCACCTGAAGATTAAACAACCACCCACTAATTAAGCCCAACATGTGGCACAGTAAAACCGCCCTGCATACCAATCCAGCAGAACTTTAATCTGCAGTAAACACTCCTGCTGTGTGGGAAGGAACTGCAGATGCTGGCTTACACCAGAGATAAGACACAAAGTGCTGGAGTAATTCAGCAGCTCAGGCAGCATCTGTGGAGGGTCTCGACCCGAAACGTCACCTATTCCTTTTCTCCAGAGCTGCTGCCTGACCCGCTGAGTTACTCCAACTCTTTATGTCGATCTTCAGTCTAAATCAACATCTGCAGTTCCTTCCTACGCATCTGTGGAGAACATGGATAGGTGACGTTTCACAGAGTGCTGGAGTAACTCAGCGGGTCAGGCAGCATCTGTGGAGAACATGGATAGGTGACGTTTCACATAGTGCTGGAGTAACTCAGCGGGTCAGGCAGCATCTGTGGAGAACATGGATAGGTGACGTTTCACAGAGTGCTGGAGTAACTCAGCGGGTCAGGCAGCATCTGTGGGGAACATGGATAGGTGACGTTTCACAGAGTGCTGGAGTAACTCAGCGGGTCAGGCAGCATCTGTGGGGAACATGGATAGGTGACGTTTCAGGTCGGGACTTTTCTTCAGACTGGGATATTCCTATAACCGAATCAATAAATGGGACGTACATCTGGTACTCAACATCATACACAGTGTCCCTGGGTCCTTGTGCTGCCCATTGGAGGATGGAATTGAAGTTACTGGAATTGATGAAGACATGGACTGGTTTGGGTAACGTCGTCACTGTGAAGCAGCCTGAAAATGGAAAACAGGTTGCATCACACCCACCCTCACACCCACCCTCACACCCACCCTCACACCCACCCTCACACCCACCCTCACACCCACCCTCACACCCACCCTCACACCCACCCTCACACCCACCCACCCTCACACCCACCCTCACACCCACCCTCACACCCACCCACCTTCATACCCACCCTCACACCCACCCTCACACCCACCCTCACACCCACCCACCCTCACACCCACCCTCACACCCACCCTCACACCCACCCTCACACCCACCCTCACACCCACCCTCACACCCACCCACCTTCATACCCACCCTCACACCCACCCTCACACCCACCCTCACACCCACCCACCCTCACACCCACCCTCACACCCACCCTCACACCCACCCACCTTCATACCCACCCTCACACCCACCCTCACACCCACCCTCACACCCACCCACCCTCACACCCACCCTCACACCCACCCTCACACCCACCCTCACACCCACCCTCACACCCACCCACCTTCATACCCACCCTCACACCCACCCTCACACCCACCCTCACACCCACCCACCCTCACACCCACCCTCACACCCACCCTCACACCCACCCTCACACCCACCCTCACACCCACCCTCACACCCACCCACCCTCACACCCACCCACCCTCACACCCACCCACCCTCACACCCACCTTCACACCCACCCTCACACCCACCCACCCTCACACCCACCCTCACACCCACCCACCTTCACACCCACCCTCACACCCACCTTCACATCCACCCTCACACCCACCTTTACCAAATGTTTAAGAAAGAACTGCAGATGCTGGAAAATCGAACGTAGATAAAAATGCTGGAGAAACTCAACGGGTGAGGCAGCGTCTACGGAGCGAAGGAATAGGCACCGTTTCGGGTCGTTCTCGACTATAAAACGTCACCTATTCCTTCGCTCCGTAGATGCTGCTTCGCCCGCTGAGTTTCTCCAGCATTTTTATCCACCCACCTTTACCAACCTCTGTTACTGATCTCGCTCCAAACAAGTGTGGAATTGAAACAAACTGCATATTTCAAAGTTGCAATGGACTCAGACAGTAGTTGACTTGCACCGCATAGGTAATAGGTCAGATGTCATAGGTTTAAGTTCAGTTTAGTTTATGGTCACGTGTACCGAGGTACAGTGAAAAGCTCTTGTTGCGTGCTAACCAGTCAGCGGGAAGACAATACATGATTACAATTTGCAGTGTATAGGTCTATGATGAGGGTTTAGTTTCAGGTGAGAGGGGAAATATTTATAGTAACCATGAGCATAAATCGGGGTAACTTCTTCACACAGAGGGTGGTGGCTGTATGGAACGAGCTGCCTGAGGAGGTAATTGAGGCTGGTACAATAACAACATTTCAATAGACCTTTGGACAGGTTCACAGATAGGAAAGGTGTCGGGGGGGGTATGGGCAAAATGCAGGCAGACTGGAGGTGGAGACAGGGCACCAAGTCGGCGTGTCAGAGATGTTCCGTTTCTTTCCACACTCCAAAGACGTACAGGTTTGTAGGTTAATTGGTAGGGCTGGGAGATTGCAACCTTCACGTGGGCCGCCCTGTTTCAACAAATGCAATCAACCCGGCGTGCACCATCAAATAAGATCAAACAGAACAAGTTGTCCAACAACTTTAGGCCGTGCACGCCACACGCAAGAAGAAGAAGAAGAAGAAGAAGGCGGCTTGGTATAAATGTAAAAATTGTCCCCAGTGTGTGGGATAATGTCAGTGTGTGGGGATCGCTGGTCGGCACAGACTCGGTGGGCTGAAGGGCCACCCTATTTCCACGCTGTATCTCTAAACTAAACTAAAACAATAATGAAAACATCAACTCAATTGAATTTGGAACTCAACTTGTTTAAGTCAGTACTCACCAGCAGCAGCAGAGATTAGTACTGGGATCAATACTCACCAGCAGCAGCAGCGATTAGTACTGGGATCAATACTCACCAGCAGCAGCAGCGATTAGTACTGGGATCAATACTCACCAGCAGCAGCAGAGATTAGTACTGGGATCAATACTCACCAGCAGCAGCAGAGATTAGTACTGGGATCAATACTCACCAGCAGCAGCAGAGATTAGTACTGGGATCAATACTCACCAGCAATAGCAGAGATTAGTACTGGGATCAATACTCACCAGCAATAGCAGAGATTAGTACTGGGATCAATACTCACCAGCAATAGCAGAGATTAGTACTGGGATCAATACTCACCAGCAATAGCAGAGATTAGTACTGGGATCAATACTCACCAGCAATAGCAGAGATTAGTACTGGGATCCAACTGAGCCACATGGTGAAAATCTCACTCGATCTCACGGACGCACACCAGAGACAGGCAACTCCAAGGTGGATTGTGAATGTCAGGAAGCTCTTGGCTTCAGTAACCAGGGACCTGAGCAATCCCCCAGCATTTGTGAAGGTCTTCCTTTTATCCCAGACCACATACGACCCACCTGTGTGGGAAGGCTCCTGTTTGTACGCACCGCACCGGTCTGTGATCAATCACCTTCAACCCAGTGGAGTTCCTGGTTGGTAAAGAGGAGACTTGTTTGAACAGCCCAGTGTGTTCATGTGGCACCCGATTGGATACCGACAGGTCTGTTTACATTCATCAACTTATGTAAAGTTATGATCACTATGGTGCGTAGTTGCAGGTAGGTGGAGTCTGAAGTTCAATTAGTTCTTTCTGAACACACCCTTCACGCAGGAGGTGAAGCTGTCCCTGGTCAATTGTGGAGACAAGGAACTGCTGCTGGCTATTGTCCAATAATCTGCCGATCAAACAACCCCCTCGATGGTGTTCACCTGTTACTCCCCACCCCCCCTCTTCCAGCTTTCTTTCCCACCTCTCCTGGAATCAGTCTGAAGAAAGATCCCCACCCAAAACGTCACCTGTCCATGTTCCCCAGAGTTGGAATGGATACTTTGTCACAAGTGACAAGGCACAGTGAGATTCTTTGCTTCAGTACCAGAGGTATGCAAACAGTCACTATATAGAGGGCAGTATAGTGTATCCCTGCCGGCTCCTCCTGTATCCCCCCCCTTCCCCCCCCCCCCGCCCCTCCCTTACGGCGTTCCCCCCATGCCGGGTCCCCATTACGCTTCCCACTCCTTCCCTTACAGTGGTTCGATGCTACCTTTCCCACCGAGATACGCCAGCATTTTGTGTGTTTCTAAGGAAGTGCAGATGCTGGTTTACAAAAAAAGACACAGTGCTGGAGTAACTCAGCGGGTCAGGCAGCATCTCTGGAGAACATGGTTAGGAAATGGTTCAGGTCATGACCCTTCTTCAGACTCTAGCATTTATTATTCATGAATAATTAAAAAATCAAAAAAAGTTAAAAGACCAACATGTCCCATCTACACTAGTCCCGTCTGCCTGCGTTTGGCCCATATCCCTCTAAACCTGTCCTATCCATGTACCTGTCTAACTGTTTCTTAAAAATTGCAATAGTCCCTGCCTCAGCTACCTCCTCTGGCAGCTTCTTCCATACACCCACCACCCTTTGTGTGTGAAAGTTACCCCTCAGATTCCTATTAAATCTTTTCCCCTTGAACCTATTTGTCTCTGGATCTTGATTCCCCTACTCTGGCCAAGAGACTCTCAGTTCAGTTCAGTTTTATTTGTCATATGTATGTTAACACAGGGTCAGCGGTACAATGAAATGTTTTTGACAAGACAACGGGTCACCTCAGCAATGATATTACAAGGATAAAATTAAGGTTAAAAAAAGATAAAATAAGAGTGACATTGGTAGGTAAAAGACAATAATAATGAATAAAATAATCAACATATATGATGTGTTTATGAGTTCAGAAGCCTGATGGCATGATGATAAAAACGGTTCTTAAGTTGTTTTCAAACGTACCATGGGAGGATTACACACTACACACTCCTTGTACAAGATCCACAGCAGTGGAGAAAGCACAAACAATTCTCCTCTTCACTACTATAACCTACATTTTACTTTGGAGTCACGTGGGTGACTACGTGAATACCCCGACAAATTTCAAAGATCACTGGCCTGGTGTTGCTGTGCAATGCACACTTCAAAATGAACTGTTTCCAGAAGAACGCCATTGGACCTGCCTTAAATTCCAAATTTGTTGGCTCATGTAAGGCCAGCAATGTCCAGCCACCGAATCTTCTCTTCAGGAAACCTGTCCAAACAGGCAAGACCCGGATGAAGAATCAAAGCTGCCGGCTAATCAAGGTGCCACGGCAACAACACACCCCACGCCTCTATCGGCAGCAAGCGGTCCACTGAAGCTGGTGGCAGCTTCAAAGCTGGGCACAGGTCTTTCAGGCCAAGGCCCAAACCGGCCCTCAGGAAAAATATGGGATCCACGCACCCCAGCAATCCTACTCTCCAAATCTAGGACGGAAATAGAACCCGCATCAGGGGCCTTTGGGCTTACCATAAGACCACCAATAACCATGAAGGTAGGTGGGTCTGGTTCATTCCGAAATATAAGGCATGTGGACCATTTACAAATTGGTAACATTCACACTTGTTTTGTGCCTATGATCTATTTATAAACTAAAATGATAACATGAGATCAGTTTTATACTGCACAGTATACAAGCGAGGTAGACGCGGGGATTGGCCAGAGTTGCCAGAATATGGACAGAGTTGCCTTTCAAGACAGGCTCGCAGTTGCCGCCCACTCATTGTCATAATGGAGGATACCGGTTCAACTCGCATGTGCAGTATAGACATTTCTGAATAGGAAACTTCATTACGGTCTAACAACTGCGGATCAGTTTCCACTCACAGGGCTCACCGGAGGTATTTGAAATGTAGCTGGATGGGGCAACGATAACAGCTTAGGCATTGCTAAATGGGCTCACTTTAGCTCCCAGGTTATTTACCAGATTACTAAAACCAGTGTGTCGGCTGCTCAGAGCTAAAAAACAATTGTTATGGCCTGTCTGGATGATATTCTAAATGCTGTATATTGATAAATTAGCTGCATCAGCCACAAAACTATATTTGTGGAATTGGGTTTCTCATCCGTCCAGTTAAATTTAAGTTGATGCCAACTGAAATTATTGGTTATTGGGATTTACCTTTAACTTTATTAATTTGTCTGGGACTCCGCCCTGAAGCAAGAGATTAGAATTAAGTGAAGCCTGTACCAGCCTTATGTTACCAAGCAGCCTTTTATTCAAGTGTAATTGGCAATATATTGGCTTCAGCTGTGCATCATCAGAACTACAGCGTGCAAAGGAGTAAGTTCTCAAGTACCATGTAGGTCATTTTTACCAGACCTATAATAACTCCCAGCTGAAACTCTCAAAGTCAACATGGTGGGGGAACAGCATTCTGCATTGCTCCACTAACTTTGCTCAAAGATGGAAAATTACTCATACTTTCTCCAGTCACAGAGGCAGATGGGATTTGCATGAGTTACCAATTGTTCAGTTATATGGTATCAACTACCTATAGACACTTGGTGCATTTTGTGGATTGAAGGTTTGTGTGAATATGCATATCTGCATGCTCAAGTCCAAGTTGATACACTTTAGTGGTGGTATATGTTAATCAAAAAGCTGGAGAAACTCAGCGGGTGCAGCAGCATCTAAGGAGCGAAGGAGATAGGCGATGTTTCGGGTCGAGACCCTTCTTCAGTCTGGAGAAGGGTCTCGACCCGAAACGTCGCCTATCTCCTTCGCTCCTTAGATGCTGCTGCACCCGCTGAGTTTCTCCAGCTTTTTGTGTAACCCTCGATTCTCCAGCATCTACAGTTCCTTCTTTAACACGTATATGTTAATCACTTGGGTGCATTCAAGTCAAAGTATCCGGTGATAGTTTACCTAACCTCATTTGGCACTGGTGTATCGTCATGTAAAATCAATGACAACACAGAATGGATGTGGATCACAAGTATTTAATGACATTGTGACTCGATGGAACACTAAAAGATCGAGATGTTTGCATCCAGGCTCAATCACCAGTTGCAAAAAATATGTGGCATATTAGTGGCGATGGACATTCTCGCTACACTGGGGAAGAATGTTCTTTTATGTCTTCCTCCATTTTGCCTCATCAGACGGGTCTTGCAAAAATTCAGCAAGTTCCCGCTTCAGGCATTTTGGTAGTGCCTGACTGGCCTATACAGTCATAGTTCCCGCTATTGTTGGGAATGATAATAGAACCATATATGGTTATTTCTAGAGACAAGAATTTGCTGGTTTAGCCGTGACTCCTCTGCATGATAAAATTATTCATTGACTTGCAGACTCTGAGTAGACCGTTCCTGCGGCTCGGGTTGTTAAACCTAACCATGGATGTGCTCACTGCAGATTGCAGGGATAGCGCCAAATAAGCAGTACTTTTCCTCAGAAGGAGATAGGAAGTGTTTTGTTTATGCTTATATTATATATATTCGGCACGGATAACTGACGTCTTAAAGTTCAGTTTATATGGGATTTGACAATCATTAAGTTAAAGTGTCTTTTACCGTGCCTGACGTGCCTTCTTCTCATATTTGCAGCGGGGAGCAAGATCCACTCTGTCGGGTCTCACCCTCTGATATCTAGATCATGAAGGGTATCTTCAACTCGAAGCCTCCCAGGCCCAGGTACGCAGAGGTATGGGATGTTAACATTGAGCTATGTCGCTTCACCGGTGGGCCACAGCTACATCCCTATCCTTGGTCAAACTCACTTACAAAGTGGTTATGCTCATCAGAATCAGAATGGCGCTGAATTCAGCGCAATGGGTCCAGTCTTTGCATAAGCTGTGACTGGACAGGATGATTATATCTGCAGGCAAAATAACATTTATGTTTATGACTTAGTCAAGCAGAGTAGACCAGGGGCATCAGGTCTCAAACTAGATTGCTGGCATATCCCATGGACCTTCGGTTGTGTGTGGTCACACACCTACACCCAGTATGTTAAGGTCACTAAGAGACTAGGAGACTCTGAACTGACAATATTTGTTAGTTACATTAGGCCTCATAAGAAGGTATCACTACAGTCCATCTCCAGGTGGTTAAAATGGTTCTGGCTTATACAGGAGTGCACACTGACATTTCAAGCCTCACTCCACCGAGGCTGCAACATCAGCAGCAGGGTTATGGGCGTTTCGTGGGACCACATCCTAGCAGCGGCAGGATGGTCAAACGAATGATCTTTCCAAAACATTTTAGAACTAACCCATTACCAGACCGGGGGTATTTGCCAACTCTACTTGGGTTCTGTTATAGTTTCCTCCCGGTTGAGGGAGGTTACTATTGTCATTGTTTGTTCATTTAAAGCATCAACATGTCTATATCTATGTCATGTCTGAATGCATTATTAATGTTCCCTCATCATTGGTCAACTGATGCAGTGTGTGACGCATGGACTCGTTCTGCGGCATGAAATCCCAAAGCTTTGAAATCTTCACGTAGTCACTCACGTGACACCGAAGTAAAATAGTAAGATTAAACAAGAACTTACCAGTTTGAAGTTAGAACTTTATTTTATGATTGTTACGTTGAGTTACTTTGAGGGATTACGTACCCTCCGCTCCCAACCCTTTATCATAAAGGTCAGCTGGTATTTAGTTCTCTAATCTTACTATGTTCAGTTCAATGCGGGCTGGCGGGGTCTTCACGTAATCCCTCAACGTAACGCGTAATGCTCTCTCGTGATGCTTGTAAAGGAAGATTTGCTCTTAGTAATATGGCGACATATGGCAGGGAAACAGGCCCTTTAGCCCAAATTGCCACACTGACCAAGATGCCCCTTCTGACCGACTCCCACCTGCCCGCCTTTGGGCCATATCTCTCTAAACCTTTCCACCTATGTAGCTGTTCAAATATATTTTAAATGTCATTACAGTACTTGCCTCAACTACCTCCTCTGGCAGCTCGTTCTATATAACCACTTATGTGAAAAAGTTGCCCCTCAACCACTTACAAAGTGCTGGAGTTACTCAATGGGTCAGGAAGCATTTCTGGAGAACATGGATAGGTCTTAGATGTTTCCTCTCACCCTTCTTCTTCTTGCGTATGGTGTGCACAGCCTAAAGTTGTAAGACCACGTGTGCTGTTTGATGTTTAAGAAGGAACTGCAGATGCTGGAAAATCGAAGGTAAAGGCAAAAATGCTGGAGAAACATCCATGTTTCTTGCGGGTGAGGAAGCATCTATGGAGCGAAGGAAATAGGCGACGTTTCAGGTCGAGACCCTCACATCAGTCTGAAGATGTGTCTCGACCTGAAACATCGCCTATTTCCTTCGCTCCATAGATGCTTCCTCACCCACTGAGTTTCTCCAGCATTTTTGTCTTTACCTTGTTCTGTTTGATTTTCTGTTTGTGCGCACCAGGTTCGTCCAAACAGGGTGGATCACGTGAAGGTTGCAATCTCCCAAACCTCTCCTCACCCTCAACTATGTAGTCTATTCCTTGATTCAAATACTCTGTGCATTCAGCCGATCAATTCCCCCATGATTCTATGCACCTCCATAAGATATATCTGGCTTTTATCTTGCAGATTTTATGCTTAACTGTAACGTAAAATCCCCTGGATGCGCTGAGATAGCAGTTGCTTTGTATCATGTACAATATGTTGCTCTCTGAGCCTCTCACTGGAACACAGGATGTGGGTTAACCCAGTTTAACCCAGCCTCACAAACCACCAGAACAGACGTCCGCCTGCTCAGTGGGAGATGAACCAATGGTTCACACACTTCCTGTATGAGTTGCAGACTGTTCCCGTAAACCTCCTCTGGACTCCAGCGCACCCTTCCTCTGATATGGGGCCCAAATCTGCTCACAATATATAAATGACTTGGACGAGAATACAGGTATTGAACTGAAATGCAATTAAATATATTATTTTGAGTACCATCCAGTCACATTATACATGAGTACAGCCTACCCATACACAATAGAACAGGTAAAGAGTATCATAGATGAGGCTCTCACCAGGTTCTCCTCAATACCCCGCCCATTATAGATGAGGCTCTCACTGGCATCTCCTCGATATTCCCGCAGCTCCGCTCGTGCTCCCCCTGCCAATTCGCAACAAGGACAGAGTCCCCCTTGTCCTCACCTTCCACACCATCAGCCGTTGCATACAACATACTGTATAATCCTCAAACATTTTCGCCACCTCCAACGGGATCCCTACTGGCCACATCTTCCCCTCTCCACCCCTGTCTGCTTTCCGCAGAGACCGTTCTCTCCGCAACTCCCTGGTCAACTTGTCCCTTCCCACCCAAACCACCCCGTCCCCAGGTACTTTTCCCTGCAACACCTGTCCCTTTACCTCCCCCCTCGACTCCATCCAAGAACCCCAACAGTGTTTTCAGGTGAGGCAGACATTCAATTGCACCTCCTCCAACCCCATCTATTGTATCCGCTGTTCCAGGTGTCAACTTCTCTACATCGCGAGACCAAGCACAGGCTCGGCGATGGTTTCACTGAACACCTCCGCTCAGTCCGTCTTAACCTACCTGATCTCCCGGTGGCTCAGCACTTCAACTCCCCCTCCCATTCCCAATCTGACCTTTCTGTCCTGGGCCTCCTTCATTGTCAGAGTGAGACCCAGTGCAAATTGGAGAAACAGCCCCTCATATTTTGCTTGGGCAGCTTACACCCGATCAGTATGAACATTGTGAAACATCATCTATCCATGTTCTCCACAGATGCAGCCTGACGCGCTGAGTTACTCCTCACTGCATTCTACCCATTTATCAGTACTACAGGTTTCAGTCACAAGCTGATTCCTCCCTCATCAATTAGACAGTCTGCTCCATATTCCCAACACCCTCTGGTGAAAGTTCTTCCTTCGAACCTACCCAAACTTCTTGCCTCTTCCATTATACCCTTTTCCCTCTAAATGTGGCACCTGTGTTTGGGCACAGTTGTTTACTACCTACCCATGCCCTTCAATTTTGCAGAATTCCATCCCCTCAGCACCTCTGGTTGAGCAATACACTCCCTGCCTCTGATCTGTGTACGTAACTGAAATGTTCCATCTCAGACATCATCCTGGTGAATCTCCTCATGTGCTTTCTCCCGCACAGTCAAAGAGGGATGCAGTGTGGAAACATGCCCTTCGGCCCAACTTGCCCACACTGGCCAACTAGTCCCACCTGCCTGCTTTTGGTCCATATCCCTCCAAACTTGCCTATCCACATACCTGTCTAACTGTTTCTTAAACCTCAACTACCTCCTCTGGCACCTTGTACCATACACCCCAACACCGTTTATGTGAAAAAGTTACCCCTCAGTTACGTTGCCTATTCCTTCGCTACACAGGTGCTGCCTCTCCAGCTGCTTTGTCTACCTTCAATTTTTCCAACATCTGCAGTTCTTTCTTAAACACCTCAGATTCCTATTAAATATTTTCCCCTTCACCTTGAACCCATGCCTTCTGGTCCTCAATTCCCCTACTCTGGGCAAGAGATTCTGTGCATCTACCCGATTTATTCCTCTCACGATTTTATACATCTCTATAAGATCCCCCCTCATCCTCCTGCGCTTCAGGGAATAGAGACCCAGCCTATTTAACCTCTCCCTATAGCTCAGACCCTCTAGTCCTGGTGACATCTTCGTACATCGCTTATTTCTGATTGTGTGGTGACCAGAACTGCAACATAAATAATTCTGTACTGGCCATAGCTGCACTATATTACAGCTCGTGTATTCCATGTCTCCACTAGACACCAAGTACACCTTCTTCGCCGCCTTATCCACCTGTACTGCCACCTTCAGGGATTTGGGGATCTGTGCAGCGAGGCCATTCTGCTAGGCAATACTAGCATTAACTTTCCAGGCCTTTCACCATTCGGTAAGATTCAAAGAGGTCTATGTGGTCTGTGTCACATTGTCATTTTTGGAAATTTGCCATGTTCAAACTAGCTGCCGCATTAAAATAGCACTTACACCTTAAGTATTTTATTGACTGCAAAGTATTTGGGGAGCATGGAAGTCTAAAGAAGGGTCTCAACCCGAAACGTCACCCATCCCTTCTCCCCAGAGATGCTGCCTGTCCCGCTGAGTTACTCCAGCTTTTTGTGTCTCTCTGGGGAGTATAGAAGTTGGGAGGCCATGTTGCGGTTATATCAGACATTGGTAAGGCCGCATTGGAGTATTGCATCCAGTTTTGGTCACCATGTTGTCAAGCTGGAAAGGGTGCCGAGAAGATTTGAGGATGTTGTCAGCCTCTGAGGGCCTGAGCTACAGGGAGAGGTTGGGTAGGCTGGGACTTTATTCCTTTTAGCGCAGGAGGGTGAGGGGGTGATCTAATGGAGGTATACAAAATCTTGAGAGGAATAGATCAGGGAAAATTGGATAGGCATATGGATGAGAAGGGTATGGAGGGTTATGGTATGAGTGCAGGCAGGTGGGACTAAGGGAAAAAAGTTGTTCGGCACGGACTTGAAGGGCCGAGATGGCCTGTTTCCGTGCTGTAATTGTTATATGGTTAAAAGCTGAGTCTTTTACCCAGAGTAGGGGAATCGAGGACCAGAGGACATCGGTTCAAGGTGAGGGGGGGGGGTGTCATAGAAACCTGAGGGGTAATCTTTTTACACAAAGGGTGGTGGGTGTCTGGAACAAGCTGCTGGGGGAAGTAGTTGAGACAGGAACTATCTCAACATTTAAGAAGCATTCAGACAGGTACATGGATAGGACAGGTATAGAGGGGTATGGGTCAAAAGCAGGCAGGTGGAACTAGTGTGGACGGGGCATGTTGGTCAGCGTGGGCAAGTTGCGCCACAGAGCCTGTTTCCACACTGTAGGATTGTTGTGGAAAGGTCTTGCTCCAAACGTTAGGTAGAATAAATTTAATAGTAGCAACTTAGATTTGAATATACCAATAAAAATAAAGCCTTCATGTAATCTACAGAAATCTAAAAAGCCACAATGACCAGATTTTCTAGAAATGTCCTTTTATTTTTTAAAAAAGTTAAAAAAATATAGAAATACACAAGTATACCTGAATTCTAAAACACTGATTTTCGTAATGCTTCAGTGCAAACTGTCACATTTAAAATAGATACTGGGTAATGTTACATGTTTTAATACTCTGATTAAAAGCTGAATAGGCAGCCAGGGAGAGTAAGCCCATGAGCCTGGCTGCTGCAGGCACAACTGCCCCCTCCCTTAATATTGCTGAGTAAAAAGATGCTACCAATTCAATAACTGCAATAGAGAATTCAACTGAGTTTTGGAGTGGGTTCCAAGTTGCTATTACTACTGGTGGAACTCAGCAGGTCAGGCAGCCTCCGTGGGGGGGGGGGGACGGACGGACGGACATAGGGTGTTTATGGCTCTGGTCCTTCTTCATCTCCCCTCTACCCAATCCTTCCACAGATGCTGTCTGACTCGCTGAGTTTCTCCAGCAATTTGTGTTTTGTTCACGATTCCTGCACCTGGAGTATCTTGTCAATCCAAAATTCCTATTACAAAATACAAAATGCACAATAAACATTTAGGCAGTACAGTGATGCAGCGGCAGAGTTGCTGCCTTAGCGCCAGAGACCCGGGTTGGATCCTGACTACCGGCGCTGTCTGTACAGAGTTTGCACACTCGTACGTTTTTCTCCAGGATTCTCCGGTTTTCTCCCACATTCTAAGCATGTGCAAGTTTGTAGGTTAATCGGCTTGGGTAAAATGGTGTAGGATGGTGGTGGCGTATGGAGTGATCGCTCATCGGTGTGCCGAAGGGCTTGTTTCCGCACTGTATCTCTATAGCAAACTACTTTCCCTACATCAAGTAGGATTGGAGCCAATCTCCCAGGCTACATTGTCCCATGAGTTCAAATCATGATCAGGCACTGGTGGGTTAAAAGATAACAAGTCATCACCATCATCGATCCCCCCGTTACAAGTGAGCAGCTTCACGGAAGTCAAAGGGACGTCATCATCACTCCCCTTATCACAGGGCTCCAGCACATTAATACCGTCATGAGAGTCTCTGCAGTTCAGCAACACGGAATTAACACTGCAAGGGCTGGCAACATCACTGCATAATTTAGTCTGAAATGGAGTGTGATCAGAACGCCCAGTGCCCTGACTCTGGATGTCAAAGGCAGCATGATTGGACATGAGAGAGCAATTTGCTTTCCGATATGGGTCTGTGTTGGCTGTCTGGTAGAAATTATCATCAAGTCTTTCATCTCTGTCCAAGATCACTCCGTCAGGAATCCAGCGATTCTCGGTGTAACCATAACATTCCAAGTCCCCATCACTCTCACTGGAGGAGTCCAGACCATCCAAAGCACCAGTTCCAATATCGTCCCCACGAACTGTTCTTTCAGGGGAAGCTTTTTCTTTCATCGTTTCTCCACTTACGTTACAGCGAATAACATTTAACAGACTGCAATCAACAGGTTGCCAATATTCCATTGGGATAAAATATATCCTGTTTGTGAAATCCTAATAAAAGAAACGTTCTTTAGTAATGGATGGTTCAAATGAATTCTAAAAAAGCTCACCAATTTACTACTTATTGAAACACTACAAATAATTTTATTTTTAACTGTATATGCTATCATTAAGTAAGTATACTTGAAAAAAGGCTCTTGTGCATTAGGGTTGGGGTTAGGCTCTTATGCACTCACCGTCTATTCCACATATGATTTTATATATCTCCATAAGATCACCCCTCAACTTTCTATGTTCCAGAATAAAGTTCTTGCCTGCCCACCCACTCCCTACAGCTCAGGCACTTGTACCCTGGCAACATCCTTGTAAATCTCCTCTCAGCTTTTCTCCAGCTTAATGGCATCTTTCCTATAGCAGGGAGACCAAAATGTGCACATTACTCCATGTGCAGCCCCACATTGATCTCTTAAAATTGTGATGTAATGTCCCAACTTCTATACCCAATTATAGACACAGAGTGCAGGAGTAACTCAGCGGGTCAGGCAGCATCTGTGGAGAACATGGATAGGTGACGTTTCACAGAGTGCTGGAGTAACTCAGCGGGTCAGGCAGCATCTGTGGGGAACATGGATAGGTGACGTTTCACAGAGTGCTGGAGTAACTCAGCGGGTCACTGAATTTCACCAATCTGTCATCCTAACATAGGCACAAAATGCAGGAGTAACTCAGTGGGACAGACAGCATCTCTGAGTTACTCCAGCATTTGTGTCTATCTTCGATTTAAACCAGCATCTGCAGTTCTTTCCTACACATCCTAACACAGGCCTTCAGTTTTGGTCGCTTTGTAAGTCCAAACTTTTTTCATCTCTTTTTTTGTCATCAGGGCTTGGGAATGATAATCTAAAGTCTAACACAAACTGCATGCCGGAAATCTGAATAAAAATTCATATCATTCCAGGAGCATCTTTGAAGAGAGATGCTAGAGATGGTTTGGACAGTTAGTTGGAGAGAGTTGCGTTAATTTAGATAAAACATCATCAATAATTAAAGCAAAGGGCTGGAGGAGTTGGGCGAGTCAGGTGGCATCTATGGAGGAACATTCTATTCAGGCACCTCCTGACCCACTGAATTCCTCCACCACTTTGTGTTTTGCTCAAGATTCCAGCATCTGCAGTTTCTTGTGTATCTATCAACTTTGAATTATTTCTCTCTGAAGTGGCACGGTGGTGCAGCGGTAGAGTTGCTGCCTCACAGCGACAGAGACCCAGGTTCGATCCTGACTATGGGTGCTGTCTGTACAAAGTTTGTACGTTCTCCCCGTGACCACGTGGGTTATCCCCGGGTGCTCCGGTTTCTCCCCACATTCTAAAGATACACAGGTTTGTCAATTAATGGGCTTCGGTAAAATTGTAAAGTGTGAAGGATAGTGCTACTCAGCATAGTCTCGGTGGGCCGAAGGGCCTGTTTCAGTGTTGTATCTCTAAAGTTTAAATCTGCTCTACATTTCCACCAGAATGCAGATGACAAATCAGCCAAAAAAAATCCCTGTTCTTCAAATATACCATTTTTTAAATAAGAAAAATAATATATTTGAAGAACAGGGATTTTTTAATAAGCAAGATGTTGTTATCAAATGACAGAGACTATAAAAATATTAGTCAGTTTTACGAACCAATGCTTCTGGGGTCTTCAGTCCTGATGGAACCGAGATGACATTTCTCACTTTGATCACAGCTAAAGGAATCAAAATGAATAATCCCAGCGCACACGCCAGCAGAGAGCCCATTACGACAAGAACCATCAACATGTGCATTCCTGAATGAAAAAGGTAACGTTAAAATGCCTGACGTTAAACTTTATTTCTATAGAAAGAGCAGGGCGGACAAACAAACAGGAACAAGCAGACAAATGTCCACACTAGTTAGAGTCATAATTATACATCATGGAACCAGGCTCTTCAGCACAACTTGTCCACACCGGCCAACATGTCCCAGCTACACTGGGAAATCTGCTCACGGTGTGTCTATTTTGAAGAAGTTCTCCTCCTTTCCAATGAGAGTTCTGCAACATCCTCTCTTGATGCTCCCCCCTCTGTGATTCTTCATGTCCCGACTACTTTTTTGGACATATTTTATTCATAGCTCTTTATCTCTCTACATCATCGTCTATATCTCTCCTTTCGCTTATCCACAACCAGTCTGAAGAAGGGTCTTGACCAGAAACGTCAACCATTCCTTCTCTCCAGATATCGCTGACTGTCCCACTGAGTTACTCCAGCTTTTTATGTCTATCTCCAGCTACACTAGGTCCCACCTGCCTGCGTTTGGTCCATATCCCCCCAAATCTGCCCTATCCATGTACCTGGCCAACTGTTTCTTAAACTTTGGGATAGTCGCAGCCTCAACTACCTCCTCTGGCAGCGCATTCCATACACCCACCACCCTTTGTGTGAAAAAGTTACCCCTCAGATTCCTATTAAATCTTTTACTCATCACCATAAACCTAGCTCCTCTGGTCTTCGATTCACCTACTCTGGGCAAGAGACTCTGTATCAAAAACTATGGATGTTTGAATTAATAAGTTTATTGGCCAAGTATTCACTTACCCGCAAGTGACAACATGGCATACAGTGACAGTTACGAATAAAACATAAAACATTAATAACAAAACACCATCGATTAAACATGTGAATTAAATAAAATACCAGAAATGCAGTCAAAATTATATTTCAAGTTTTAACTATCAGAGATTTTAAAATTACACACAAGAACATTTGAAACATCAAAAAATATATTAAAAAGTAAGAACAAAAAGTCAGCGTATTGCCTAGATTTTCCTCTCCATTCAAATCATTGAGGTTCCACTCCCAAACCATGTACTTTAGTGTGAAAAAAGAGACAAAGTACTGGAGTAACTCAGAGGCTGTGGAGAACATACATAGGTCTTAGGAAGGGTCTCAACATGAAACGTCACCTAACCCTTCGCTCCATAGATGCTGCCTCACCCGCTGAGTTTCTCCAGCATTTTTGTCTACCTTCGATTTTTCCAACATCTGCAATTCTTTCTTAAACGTAGATCTTAGGTCATGACGTTTCGACACAAGACCCTTCTTCACACGCTCTCCAGATACGTTGCCTGAGCCGCAGGGTTACTCCAGCATTTGGTGCTTTTTTTTGGTAAAGCAGCATCTGCAGTTGCTTGTTTTTCCATACTCTGGTTGAAGTTGTTTTTGCCGACTCCAGCACAAGTGCCGAGGAGCTGCTGAAATCTTTGGTACACATGACAATAACATACTAAACTAAATTACAGCCGTGGCTTCCATGATCGGTATTGAACTACGTGTGCGAAAAACATCACTGAGGGCAGACAACAATTTCAGGATTGCATACTTGTGTGGATACCCTGTCCGTACACAGATAAATGGCAACAATCGTGCAGCTTAGCAAGATGTTTCCCTGCAGTCGCGAGGGTGCAACCTCATAAGGTAATAAGAGATAGGAGCAGAATTAGGCCATTCAGCCCATTCAATCATGGCGGATCTAACTTTCCCTCTCAACCCGATTCTCCTGCCTTCACCCCATATCCCCTGCCACTGTACGAATCAATCTTCACCGTAAAACAATCCATTGACTTGGCCTCCGCAGCCATCTTTGGCAATGAATTCCAGATTCACCAGCCTCTGACTAAAGAAATTCCTCCTCATCTCCTTTTTTAAAAGTATATCCTTTTATTCTGAGGCTATGGCCTCTCGTCCTAGACTCTCCCACTAATGGAAACATCCTCCCCACATCCACACTATCACCTTAAACTCATGCTCTCTAGTCTTTGACATTTCCACTCTGGGGAAAAAAGTTTCCTCAGTTCTGACAATCCAAGTTAACTACTTTTTTTTGTATTTTTAATGTATTATTTGTTATTGTTATTATTTATAAATGTATCAAAGTCTTGACCTTTGAGTATGCATTTAGTGATTATTGAAAGAGGAAGAGCATCAGAAAATAATTCCAGCACTTTCTACTTATCTCCAGGTTACACCGCTTAGGAAGTTCAGCATGTCTCCTACAACTCTCACCAAGTTCTACAGATGCAACACAAAACGCATTTTATCAGGATGCATCACAGCTTGGTTTGGGAACAGCTCCATCCAAAACCGCAAGAAATTGCCACAAATTGTGGACGCAGCCCAGACCATCACACAAACCAACCTCCATTTATACCTCACGTTGCCTCGGCATGGCCAGCAGCATGATCAAGGATGAGTCGCGCCCTGGCCACTCCCTCTTTTCCCCTCTCCCATCACTAAACTGATCTTTGGTATTAAAACAGGTGTGGGAGTACATACTTCCAAATGTGTGAGAACAGAAATAAACAGAACATCAAGTATCACATTACGTATATAATTCTATACGCCAGTTCCACAAACTTACTTTTGGCCTTGAGACGGAGACAAAGGGGCTCAGAGAAATCACTTTTTTTGTAAGTACTCTTGTAAACAGACCTGGCAGATACACAGACATTACTGCCGTACAACTGAGTCTTCTGAATTTCCAGAACCTTCTCTGCTGTGTTTTGTTCAATTGGCTTCTGCTCAAAATTAAAACATGAATATCATACATTTTTATCTCTGAAAGTTAAATTGTAAGCACATATTACTGTTAACATTTCATAAGTTCGTAGATGATGGGAGCAGAATTAGGCCATTCGGCCCATCAAGTCTACTCCACCATTCAATCATGGATGATCTATCTCTCCCTCTTAACTCCATTCTCCTGCCTTCTCCCCATAACACCTGACACCCAGCATCAATTAAAACTCATCAGTACTAATTTCTGATGATTACGACTTTCAATCACTGAATTAAAAAAGCTGATAGAACATAGAAAATATGCGCAGGAGTAGGCTATTTAGCCCTTCGAGCCTGCACCGCCACTCGATGCGATCATGGCTGATCATCCAACTCAGTATCTGATGTTCATCGAATTCCTGTGAAACACTAATGATACGCCACAGGGAAGTGCCCCGGCCATTTTCAGATGCTAAGCCTTGTCCTGATCTAAATAGACTGAAGCTGGCCTGTTGTTCCATTATCAAAAAGAGATTGAATCACCAAGGAGATCGAATCCCCTGGTGAAACCGAGAATGCACTATCGAGGTATTTGGGTGAAAGTCCTACTTTGTTGGTTTATTATTGCCAGATAGTGTGAAAAGATTGCTTTTTGTGCTATCCAGGCAAATCAGACCATGCATAATAGGAATCTGAGGTGTAACGTTTTCACACAAAGGGTGCATGGAACGCGCTGCCAGAGGAGGTAGTTAAGGCAGGGTCTATTGTAACGTTTAAGAGTCAATTAGACAGCTACATGGATAGGACAGGTTTAGAGGAATAGGTGGAAGGTGGAACTAGTGTAGATGGGGCACGCTGGCCGGAGTGGGCAAGTTGGGCCGAAGGGCCTGTTTCCACGCTGTGTGATCTATGACTATGACATCAGTACTTTAAGCAGGAAAATAAAACGAGTGCAGAATATAGTGTTATAAAAGACATTGCACAAGTTAATTTATGCTGCAAGTGTACTTTAAATGGTGTTGGAAACCAGGAAGCTCTTCTGGCCCTGTTGCAGTGCAATAAAAATGGCAGGACACTTCAGAGCACTAAAATACCGAGGGACCTTGGGGTGAGAGTGCATAGCTCCCTGAAAGTAGCAACACAAGCAGGTAAGGTGGCAAAGACAGCATTACCACATGCTTGCCTTCATCCGTCAGGGCACGAAGTATAACATTGGTAAATCACGTTGCAGCTGCAGAAAACGTTGGTTAGGCTACATGAATGAATGAATGGTAGACACAAAAAGCTTGAGTAACTCGGCGGGTGAGGCAGCATCACTGGAGAGAAGGAATGGGTGACGTTTCGGGTCAAGGCACTTCTTCAGGATCAACGAATGAACGATAATTTATTGTCACATGTGAGAAGCCACAGTGATATTCATTGCTTTTTTTTAGGAAGTATATAATTAGTATTAGTTCTCGGTGTGTCCCCACCCAAGCCAGATCCGCCTTTGTTTCCCTTCCCCCCCCCCCCCCCCCCCCCCCCCCTCACGGCAGAGGCATTGCATGCTGTTCCACTTACTGCATTTCAGAAGGATATGGAGGCTATGGGGAGAATACCGATGTTCTCCAGGATGCCGTTTGCATTGGAGTATATTAACTGTAAGGGGAGGCTGGACAAATAGGAATTGTCTGGAGGGGTGGGGGGGGGGGGTGAGGAGTCACCTGAGGCAAGTGTATCAAATTATAAGAGGGAAAAATAGGATCAGCAGTCAAAATGTTTTTCCCAGGGTGGAAATATCAATATGAGAAGGCTCAGCTAGAAGGCAACGCCGGGGGGGGGGGGGGGGGGGGGATTTAAAGGCAACGAGGGAGGCAAGTTTTGTTTTACACAGAGTGGCAGCCTTACCAGCAGAGGAGTCAGAAGCATATACAATAGGATTAGCCAAAAGACAATAAGACAGATACATAAAAAACAGAGAATGGAGAGATATGGACCATGTGCTGGCAGGTGGGATGATCTAAATTGACATCATGGTCAGGTACAGACATAGTTGGCTGAAGGGTCTGTTCCTGGTCATATTGTGTTCTGTCCTATTTATCTGAGGGAAAGGTTTCTCGGTGTGCGGTGGTTATCTGGACAGGTGCTTGAATAGAAGAGAGAAGAGGTACAGGTCTAATGTGGGCAAATGGTCTTAGCATAGTTAGGCAATAGGTTCAGCATGGACAAGTTAGGTTCAGCATTGACTACTCTACGCATACGTACTTTGGCAAGTTCATCCGCATTCCAGAACTTCACGTCGTAGCTCAGGTTATCAAGCAGACAGGCTTTCAACACCTTCTCTTTGCAGACTGCTAACTTAACCTTGAAGTGCACCAACATGGATTCTTCTTTCAAATCTACTTTCAGCTGAGGAGCACCTAGATCAACTTCAGAAGAAACAAAATATGGATTATCTTTGTTGCATATTACTAACACGGTAGGTTCACGAGATGTATATCATCTTAACAGATTATATCATCTTAAACAAGCCACTAAATTCAACTTATCACTAAATTATTAACGTTTAATGTATCATTCTTAACTGTCACTGTATGTCATGTTGTCACTTGCGGGCGGAGCACCAAGGCAAATTCCTTGTATGTGAATACATGGCCAATAAACTTATTCATTCATTCTAATGCCATTTTAGGTGAAACAAGCCGATTATAGGACTAGGAATCTGAGGGGTAGCGTTTTCACACAAAGGGTGGTGGGTGTATGGAACAAGCTGCCAGAGGAAGCAGTTGAGGCTGGGACTATGCCATTGTTTAAGAAACAGTTAGACAGGTACATGGATAGGCCAGGTTTGAAGGGATATGGACCAAGCACAGGCAAGTGGGACTCATGTAGCTGGGACATTGTTGGCCGGTGTGGGCGAGTTGGGCCTGTTTCCACACTGTATCACCCTATGACTCTACAATTTAGATAGAGCAGCTCAATTTGGCGGTACAGGTTGGAGGATGCAGAATAAGGGCACGATGACCCTATTTATTTTCTGGATGGATTGACCAGAACTCTAAGTATAGGCAGGACATCAAATATCTGACTTCAAAATAAGAATGTATTTCCATTTATGTTGAGCTGCGAAATGGAGAAGAGGGATTGAAAATACTCTGAATTTTTTGTCGCTAAAGTGAAAGTAAAAAATCAAAGCATTTCCTACATTGAAATTACTCAAGAGCGACTCAGCGGGTCAGGTAGCATCTCCGGAAAACACGGATGGGTGAAGAAGGGTCCCGATCCAAAACGTCACCTATCCACGTTCTCCAGACACTGCCTGACCCGCTGGGTCTCTCCAGCACTCGTTGTCCTTTTTGCAAAATTAGCATCTGCAGTTCCATGTTTCTACATTTCCTACAATCTTTGGAATTCTTCCTCCTCGTGGATTCTTGACTTGAAGGTTGAGACCTTTCAGAAGACATTTGAAGCAGCTGGATAACAGAAACAGGCAAATCTGGATTTGCCATCACTGATTAAACTACCAAACTAATAGCAAACGATCTGCACAATTGTTCTGTAATCAACTTACAATGACCACCTGGACAGGCTGGGAATATTAAATTCAAATAATTAAATGAATGGAATAGAAAGGCAGCGTCAGTAATAATGACCGTAAGCACTAGCTCAAGGAATCACTTATGTGGAATGGTCCGTACTCCATAATGTGCCCTTCATTTTCAATGGCCCAGAAAACCACTACATTTCAGAAGTTCAATAAATGTTAGCTTTCTCAGTGATGCCTACATCCCCAATATGAATAGAAAACAAGCCGTAAATGTCAGTACAAAATGTCCTCATCAAATAAATGCTGTGGAAATATACAAATAGATAAAATGTGGATAAAAATACCCACTGTCTTCAAATGGATTAAAATGATTGGACAGAATCCAATCAGTGGACGGCCCAGGTACCCGGCTCCCAATTTTGACTCGATAATCCGCATAGCAGCTTTCAATGGTGCACGTAAGGTCGCAGCCCTCTCCAGATGGGTCGGTACAATTAGGGGCACGCCGCCAAACACTGTTGCGCCTGAAATAATACAATGGTAACAATCAGGTTTTTGGTTGATTGCTTGAAAGATACAGCATGGAAACAGTCCCTTCTGCCCAAATCGTCCATGCTGGCCAAAATGTCCCAACTAAGCTAGCCCCATTTCCCCACATTTGGCCCATACCCCTCTGAACCTTCACTATCCACGCACATGTCCAATTGTCTTCTGAATCACCTTTAAACTTTGCCTCCCTCACCTTAAAGCTATGTTCTCCAGGATTTGACATTTCCACCCTGGGAAAAAAAAATTCTGACTAGTTCTAACTCCACAGGCAATTAATCTCCTTATGGATCTTGACCCATCTGGCTAATTGTTGCACTGATTCTTGCTGAATGTAGATGCTTCATCCATTTTACACTGATGGCTTAACAGTGTTGGACAGTGTTGAATGTAGTTACTAAACTAAACTGTGTTCGGAGTGCTTGTGATGGGAATTGCGGACAGAGCAGACACCTTGTGGATTGAAGTGGCGGAGCAATCAGACCTCCTTCTCTAGCTTGCTGCCAGCTCCCACGCTTACCCTCCAAGTTCTCTTAATAAAGCATGTACAATTTATGCATTGTGTCCTTTGTTACAGAACAAGATCACTGGACAGTTCATTTGCACACCTGAAAGAAATTAAAAGGGAAATCAAAATATTTAATTACCTTGCCATGTAAAATATTTCAGGAGAATGTTCTTCAGGGTTCCAGTTTAAAAGAAGGCTAAAGTTCTTAGAACTCAAATTTACATTTTGAGAAGGTGGCAGATTCCCTGAGAACAAGTAAAATATATTACTGAGTGCCCAGTATAAACTTTAATCACATTACAACAAAATTATTCCATACCACATCACGATCATTCAAGTATGTCTGGATATGTTTAATATTAGAAAGATCCTTTTCCCAATTTAACTTGTGTTGAAGAAAATTTGCCATATGTTTTGTAATACTTAAGGCAGTGCTTCTTAAACTGATGAATGGTTCACCCAAAGGCGAATGAAATTATTTTGGGATGAATGACATGAGAGGGATGAATGAAGGGTGAATTACTTAATTTATTCAGATATTTATATATTTGTTTCTATACTTAAAAATGTTTTCCAGGAAAAGAACTGTAGTTATCAAAGCCTGAGAGGGTAGGATGTGGTTTACGCCCAGTGTTTAGACGTTGGGATGGGTTTTTAAAAAAAAATCATTCTCATAGAATGATTTTCCAACTCCAGTGGTAATTAAACTCCTAGCTTTCTTTACATATTTTTAGGATGTTCAAACAGTTGAATAAAATAAACACTTAAGAAATTAGTTAATTTATGTTTTTTGCTCATGTGACAAAATAAATGTATAAAATTATACACGAGGGAGAATAAGATAAAAATTACCAAAAAACAAAAGAAAATGTAGTTGTGGGTGAATGAAATGTTGTGATAAAGGGTGAATGACACTGAAATAGTTTAAGAAACGCTGACTTACACTGACCAAAATATTGCTGAAATTCAGATTATTGAAGCCTTAGAATCTTCCATCTACTCTCGAGAGATTTGACTGATTTTTAAACATTTCACCTGAAACATGTCACTCAATGTGCAGTACTCCAATGCATTCCACTTGAGTGTTCAACCATCGATATGTGATGGTTTTTGCCTCTACCCCCCCTCTCAGACTGCGTAAGCCCACTTTAAATGTTTTCTACAATATTCCAAACAACCCACTCAACAGCACAGTGGAGAAGCGACAGAATTGCTGATCACAGCGACAGCGACCCAGGTTCGATCCTGACCTCGGGCGCTGTCTGTGTGGAATTTGCATGTTCTCCCTGTGACCACATGGGCTTCCTCCAGGTACTCTGATTTCCTCCCACATTCCAAAGTTTGGAGGTTAATCGTGCTCTGGAAATTACCCCTAATGTGTAGGATGCGAAAGTGGGATAACATAGAACTAGTGTGTGGGAGATCGCCGGTTTGCGTGGCCACGGAAGGCCAAAGGAACTGTCACCATGCTGTATCTCTAAACTAAACTAATCTAAGCTGCATCAGTTATGCCAGAACCTGCAAATGCCAGGAACCTATGGATCTGCACTCCTCGATCCTTGAATTATATTTCAAGAGGGCTTGTATACAAAAACAGGGATGTAATGTTGAGGCTCTATAAGGCACTGATAAGGCCGCATTTGGAATATTGCGAGCCATTTTGGGCACCATATCTGAGGAAGGATGTGCTGGCTCCGGAGATGGACCAGAGGTTTACAAGAATTATCCCAGGAATGAGTAGGTTAACCTGTGTTGAGCATATGTCGGCACTGGGCCTGTACTCACTGCAGTTTGGAGGAATGAGGGGGGACCTCATGGAAACATACAGAATAGTGAAAGGCTTGGATAGAGTGGATGGGGAGAGGATGTTTCCACTTGTGGGAGAGTCTAGGACCAGAGGTCATAGCCTTAGAATTAAAGGATGTTCTTTTAGGAAGGAGATGAGGAGAAATGTCTTTAGTCAGAGGGTGGTAAATCTGTGGAATTCTTTAGAGGCTGTCAGTTGATATTTGTAAGGCAGAGATAGATAGATTATTGATTAGTACAGGCGTCAAAGATTGTGGGGAGAAGGCAGGAGAATGGGGTTAGAAGGGAGAGATAGATGAGCCATGATTGAATGGCGGAGTAGACTTGGCCGAATGTCCTAACTCTACACCTATCACTTGTGACCTATCCTTCAGCTATTTCAGAATCCAGGAAACTGGAGTGGATGCAAGTCATCGATGACCCAAAGGGTCGGCAAGAGGACACAGTGTCGTAGTTGTGGCCTAATAAGTATTTACCTCAGATATTGATCCTCACTGTGGACAGCACATTCTGCTACAAGGCTTGTGTCCAAAAACACAAACGCGATATAACACAAATAATGAATTAGGGAATGACATTTCTATTAATTTGGCCAAATTGGTCATAAAGCGATTTTGATGGGGAACTAGTAAACTACTTAGACATTATTTTTTAAATTGACAAGCAAAAAAATGCAATCTTTCAAAAGAGACAGTCTAGGTGTCTGCACATACTCCCCCGCAGTCATCAGACATTGTCTCTGAAGAACAGTTTCACCACAGGACATTGAACTTGATGAACACTTACTTCCATGGATACTCTATTAAACAATGTTTAAACAATACAGCCTTTAGTATTCTTAGCTGGCAGCAACAAATATAAACTGAGAGCTATTAAAAAATTATTTATTTTGGAAAATAGTTTTTTGGGGAAATTGAAAGCCTCAAATTCTACAGCCCCTAACCCTCTTTGCCCCATCGATACAATTTTTTTTCTAAAGTGATTTTTCATAATAGGTGGTTTGTTAGAAACAACTATCACATTCTGGCACAACTCGAGTCCAAGAGCCATGCAGGGGACAGCATCAAACACCTTGGGCGACATCTTTTGATCAAGAGTAAGTGTGGAGGCTCTTCACACATTTTTTGCTGAAGAAAGAAACCTGTCTGCATCTCACGTCTGATCCGAACCACGGAAACCACGACAGATGTAATCTCAGTATGACCTGATGACAAGCAAGGTTGCATAACTCTTCCCAATCTTTCTCATACCTCACCTCTCACAGGCTTCCTGGCCCACAAAGGCTGCAGATGCTGAGATCTGCAGCAAAATACATTGGTCAGTGGAACTCAGCTGGTTGAGCAGCATCTGTAGAGGGAAAGGAATTGTGGACATTTCCACCCGTGATCTTTGATTTCAGATGCAGGGTTTTTACTGGAGACATAGACAACCACGTTTCGGCCCGAAACGTCGCCTATCTCCTTCGCTCCTTAGATGCTGCTGCACCCACTGAGTTTCTACAGCCTTTTGTGTACCCTAGACAACCACTTTCCCAGCCACACCGGATGCTCCACCCACTCCAGCACATTATTTACTTTAATGTGTACTAGTTGCCTGCAATTCTCCTGTACCAGTACACGTCTCTAATGTGCACATCAAGAAACACACCAAGAGATAATTCCACGGCTTCAAATTAACATCTCCGGGATGTGGGAGGAAACGGGAGTTACAGGGAGAGCATGCAAACTCTACAAATATAGCTCCCGGGGTTAGGATCGAACCCGGGTCTCTTGAGGTGAGGCAGCAACTCCATCTGCTGCAACCTACTTAGTTAGCCCAGTAAACCACATACCACCGTATAACCTAGAACCCCCTCCCCTTGGAGGGACCACTCCTCTCTAATAACCACCCCCACCACATCAACATGCCTCCCCTCACCAGAACCATCACCTTCACCCTGCAGTCTCCCTTCTTTCAGTTTCCCATACCTCCTGTAAACCCCCTACCTGGTGCAATGCCTGTTCCAATCCCCCCTCCTCCTGCAGCGACCGAGCCCATTCAATATGATGCTAGTGGGAATTGCAATCCCAGTCTCTCTCCCCTCCCTCCACAATACCTCCACCCACCTCAATCTCTCCCTCCTCTTTGTCGTGCTCCCACCTCACTGCAATCCCCTCTTGCATTCTCTCGTACAAGCATCCCCTTCCTTTCTGTAGTGCCACACCTCATTGCAATCCCCATTAGCAGTGTTCCCCTCCACTCCGTCTCATTGTAATCCCCACACGTATCCTCTCCCCTCAACTCCCTCTACTCTTGCAGTGCTCCTCTCCCCTCTACTCTTGCAGTGCTCCTCTCCCCTCTACTCCCTCTACTCTTGCAGTGCTCCTCTCCCCTCTACTCTTGCAGTGCTCCTCTCCCCTCTACTCTTGCAGTGCTCCTCTCCCCTCTACTCTTGCAGTGCTCCTCTCCACTCCCTGTCTCCCTGCTCACTGTAATCCCCCCCTCGCTTCCCGCCCCCACCGAGCCGCCTCACGCCGCCGCCGCCGCCCCTCAGTTCGTCCCGCGTTACAAGCAGCCGGCAGCACGGTACCGAGTACGTGGTGGCCGAGGAGGCAGGAGAAGGAGAGGACGAGCCTGGTTCCCGCCGCTGCCACCATCCCGTCCGCTCATCGCCGCCTCTACTCGCCCGCGTCCGCGCCCTCGCCCGCCGCCATCTTCCCCCACTCTGTCCCCGACGCGTTGACGTCGCGACCGCGGGCGTCAGCGTACCGCGTCACTGGCTGCGGGTGCCGCCGCCGTTGCTGGGCAACGGGCCGGGCCTAGTCCCAAACCAGGAGCCTCACCCTCACAAACTCAGTCTTAAACAAAGATACGCTCTAGTATCTTTGGTCTTAAACTCAAAACCTGGCCCATGAGATGCTGCCATTCCAGACCCAGTTGTAGGAAGGAACTGCAGATGCTGGTTTAAGCCAAAGATAGATACAAACAGCTGGAGTAACTCAGCGGGACAGGCAGCATCTGTGGAGAGAAGGAATGGGTGATGTTTCGGCTAAGACCCTTCTTCAGGCCAAACTCGGTTCAGTTTATTGTCATGTGTACCGAGGTACAGTGAAAAGCTTTTGTTGCGTGCTAACCAGTCAGCAGACTGTATATGATTACAATCAAGCCATCACAGTGTACAGATACATGATAAGGGAATAACGTTTAATGCAAGTTAAAGCCAGCAAAGTCCGGTCAAAGATAGCCTGAGGGTCTCCAATGAGGTAGATAGTAGTTCAGGACCGCTCTCTAGTTGGTGAGACTCTGGTTCACTTGCCTGATAACAGCTGGGAAGAAACTGTCACTGAACCTGGAGATGTGCTTCTTCTTAAACTGAGTCTTAAATTGAAAATAGACACAAAATGCTGGAGTAACTCAGTGGGACAAACAGCATCTCTGGATAGAAGGAATGGGTGACGTTTTGGGTCGAGACCCTTCTTAAACTAAAACTTGGTCCACGAGATGCTCCAAGTGGAAACAGGTTCGAAACCTGTACCCTAGAAAGGTGAGGGAGTGTTAAAGGCAGAAAAATCATGGTTTGTTGCCCAGTTTAAATTACATTTACATTTTTTCCCCCAAAGAAAATAGATTCTTTAATCTGGACCTTGAATATACTTCAGACGTTCATCCTGGAGTGATAAAGTATCAAAACAAACTGTTTTTCAGTTGTTCAAGCTGAACTTAAAGAAAGGAGACTTTGAAGGTATGAGACAGGAATTGGCTAGGATAGACTGGCAAATTATACTTAAAGGGTTGACATGGAGATGCAATGACACAGATTTAAAGACCGCATGGATGAACTCCAAATTTTGTTCGCCCCTGTCTGGCGAAAAAATAAAATGGGCAAAGGTGGCTCAACCGTGGCTAACAAACGTTAATCAAGGATAGTGTTAAATCCAAGGAACAGGCATATAAATTGGCCAGAGCAAGCAGCAAACCGGAGGACTGGGAGAAATTTAGAACTCAACAGAGGAAGACAAAAGGGTTAATTAATAGGGGGTAAGAAGAGCATGAAAGAAAGCTTGCATGAGAATATAAAAACTGACTAAAAGCTTCTTTAGATATGTAAAAAGGAAAAGATTAGTGAAGACAAATGTAGGTCCCTTATAATCAGAGACAGGGGAGTTTATAATGGAAAAGAAGGAAATGGCAAATTAGTACTTTGGTTTTGTCTTCACTAAGGAAGACATAAACAATCTCCCAGAAATACTAGGGGACTGAGGATCTAGTGGGAGCGAGGAACTGAAGGGAATCCACATTAGTCAGAAAATGGTGTTAGACAAACTGTTGGGACTGAATGCAGATAAATCCCAGGGCCTAATGGTCTGCATCCCAGAGTACTCAAGGAGGTGGCCTTAGAAATCATGGATGCATTGGTGATCATTTTCCAATGTTCTCTCGACTCTGGATCAGTTCCTGTGGACTGGATGGTAGCCAATTTTTAAGAGAGGGAGAGAGAAAATGAAAAATTAGACACCAGTTAGCACGGTAGTGTGGAAAATGCTTGAGATACTGTGAACATCTTTGTTTTGTATTCAATCCAGGCACATCATACTATAGATGGACACAAAGTGCTGGAGTAACTCAGCAGGCTAGGCAGCATCTCTGGAGAAAAAGGATGGGTAATGTTTCAGGTCAGGACCCTTCTTCAGATTATACATATTATGCACGAGTACAATGCAGTGCAATAGAGAAAATAAACAGAATGCAGAGTATAGTGCGACATTGGACAGAAAGTGCAGACAAACAAAAGTGCAAGGAGGTAATTGGAAGATCAGGAATATATCCTTACTTTATGAGAGGTGGGATCAATAGTCCAATAACAGCAGGGGAAGAAACCGTTCTTGAATCTGGTGGTACTTGTTTTTACTGCACCAAGTGGCATGGTAAGGCAGATGTTGAACTGTTGGACATAAAATGCTGAAGTAACTCAGCGGGACAGGCAAAATTTCCGGAGAGAAGGAATGGGTGACATTTCGGATCGAGACCCTTCTTCGGACTGTTCCTTCCTACATATTTGAACTGTTTGAGTTCTGAATAGTTGAGAGTAGATTATTAGGTCTTTATTGCACCACAATTAATTGTATCGGGGAAAAAAATTGGTGTTACAGTTTGAACCAGTCTTTAGAATACAGCAGCAAGTTAATTGATCCATCAACTACTGTACAAGAGTGTACACAAAAGGCTGGAGAAACTCAGCGGGTACAGCAGCATCTAAGGAGTGAAGGAGATAGGCGACGTTTCGGGTTGAGACCCTTCTTCAGACCCTTCTACTGTACAAGAGTATTAGACTGATACTAGGTTTTAGGATATTTGCTTACCCCATAACAAGCTAGAAAGTTGGCACTTTTTAATTTGGTAAAGTGTAGTCTTCAGGGAGTTGGTAGGATTTGGCATGAGCAAGTTACACCATGGTGTGACGGCCCCTGGTGGTTAGTCACTCGTGGTGCGAACCCTCGGCTCTGGGGGTTGGGTCATGTGACTTGGTTTGGTGGGAAGAGTAGGTCACGGGTCTCCCCTGGGGTATATATACTGCTGGTAACACCCTTGCCCCTTGTTGTGGTTCTGAGAGCTGTTCTGTGTTAACCTAATAAAGATCACTTTGTTTGACAACACGTGTCTCACTATAATGGCATGTTTAAAAAAAAAAGTAACTTGGGTCAGTGAATCGAAAGTCAGCATCAAATCTTGAGCCCTCGAAGAAAATGTATGCGTTTTAATATCCTGTTCAATAAACAAAAAGGTGAATAGTCATCAGATACGTTAAAGAAAATATAACATTTTGCAAAGTTTTAAAGTTGCATTTATTGCATTTGAATGTGCATGTACATTCCAAACTTAGTTCAAATGTTAAAAATCAAAGTAGAGTACAATAAAATGAACAATAAACCAGGCTCAGCTGTAATTCAGAAAATATTTAATCTTTAAACATTCAATATTAATTCTAATTTGATTGTTAAGTATTTTTTGCACCAATGTTAACATTTCATTAGGGCAGTGCTTAAAAACTAAAGCCAGTCTAATCCTAAATTACCACAGCAAAGCAAGTCACAGTAATCAAATTACTATATTGATTAAATCTATGTCGCCTTGATAAGTGTATTTATATATTTAGAATTTCAGTGCAAATTTCAAACGATTAAAGCTCGTAGCACCAAAAATGCAAATCCATGAAAATAAAAGTGAATGAGAGCTGTGTCATGATGAGCACTCATTCAAGAGTGATGTATGTTGGATCAGTAGCAACTCCACAGTTATTGTGTTTCATTGACATCAGGACGTATCCATCATTGCCCCAGTATGTTGACCATGAGTTTTTAATCAGCCAGTATGCTTCACCGTCAAGTGTTCCGTAGCCAACAGCAAGCACCGCGTGATCCAGATCGTCCAGTCGGTTTTCTAAAATAGCAACATTATGTTAGGTTCTCCCAATCCAGTAAAGTTAAACTTTCTAAATATTGCCGCAAAATTCACGTAAAAGTTCAACTTGGAGGTGGTGTTGGAAGGAACTGCGGATGCTGGTTTACACCGAAGCTAGACACAAAATGGTAGAGTAACTCAGCAGGACAGGTTGCCATTTCCACCAAAAATCTTCACAATTTGCAACTATATATTTATTTTGGGCTTGCATCTGCTGCTATATCCAATCTTTGACTAACAATCTGCCTATCAGGGAACCCCGTCACCTGAGGTCATTTGTTGCAGGCCACGATTTGTCCGGCCCCCCTCTCTTTTCTCCCAGTCTTTTTTTCCCGCTCCCCTTGCAATCAGCCTGAAGGAGTGTCCCGACCAAATACATCACCCATTCCTTCTCTTCAGAGATGCTGCCTGACCCGCTGAGTTACTCTTTGTGTCTAACTGTGGTTGCAGGACTAGTGAAGGAGATGGATTTAACATTCAAGCACAAGGAAAATAGTTTTCCTTCACCTGCATCATGTGAAAGACAAATACTTACTGCATTGTGGCTCGTAGTAAACCCCATTGCTGTAAAACCGGAATGACTTGTGGCTTGCGTCAATGCCGACAGCTACAGGGCCATTTTTGAAGATGGCAATTTTTAAAGCTGTTCTATCTCCGGAAGTGACGTTGGTGTAGCATTTCATCTTTGCAATCACCGTGGACTGGTTATAGTGGCAGAAGCCATTCTAGTACAGGGTGAAAACAGCAAGTTCACAATAAATACCACAGGAACATTTTTTTTGTCTTTGCGCTCTCTTGTTTGTTTGCTTTTACATATTCTTCTTCATATGGTGCCCATGTTTGCATATCTGTGGTGCTGCTGCAAGTAAGAATTTCACTGCCCCGTTTTGGGACCCATGACAATAAAACACTCTTGACTTGACTGACCAATGCATTTCAAAACATGATCAAAAATTCACAAATAATAGGTATCGCCACTAATATAAGACTTAAGGTTTATCATTCACCTTTTTGAAATTTGTGATAAAATTAATTAAAATTGCAATGCAAGATTATAAAGCGGAAGCATTAACTCTGTCTTCCTCCACGAGTCACTCTGTTGATTGTCCACTTCTGCAACTTTGTTTACTTCAAGTTTCTCAAGCCTGCTGTTTTTTGTCCCCTTTTGGTTAAAATACATCCTAGTGGATATTAGTAGATACATATTTTAATGTGTGGTTCTGATCAATGTGCGTGCATAGTGCACCATTTAATTTTGAGGTAAAAGCAAGTCTAACCATAATGCAAGTGAGAATTTAATTGTCCCTTTTCGGTACATACAGCAATAAAATACTCGACTCTCTCTTCTCCTAAACGGGGCTCATGTTGCCGACCTCCCCGTGGCGAGCCCTGTCAACTGACCTGTCGGGTGAATGACAACAAACAGAGAAAGCAACAGCGCCACAGCTTGGTGCCAACCCGGATCATGCGCCCTTTTAAGGGGGGCACCTACGGATATCGAACCGGATGACATCACCCTGCTGCGGACTTCTGCTGACTCATACGCAAGAAGAAAACTCTTAAACCACAATTCTGAAGCAAAGAATCCAAGGAAGTTTCAGGCACTTCTCCAATTTCAGGTAGCCTTCATCTTTCTCCTTCCAACCCACCTCCAGTTCTCGACTTTTTGATAGTTTTCCCCATTCCCATCCCCTCCATTGGCGCCCACCTACTGTCCACACACTAGATCTACTCCCCCATCTGCTTCCATCTATCCTTCATCTCCCTCAATGGTTCCCATATCATCTTCCTTATCAGATTCCACCACTGGTCCCCACTCACCAACATCCAGCAGCCACTTTCTTCACCTTCAGTCTGTAGAGGGGACCCGACCCATAATATCGCCTGTCCATTTCCTCCATGGATGCTTCCTGACTTGCCGAGTTCCTCCAGTGCTCAATATCCCAAAAAATCACCTGATAGCCTAGCTAATGTTTCATGAAAGCTGAAGTTTCACGAACCTCAGCGTTCATATGCGGTGCCCCAGCTAACTGAGGCAAGCTCCTCACTAGCCTTCTTCATTGCCTTGTCTATCTACACTGCCACCTTCAGGGTTCGTGGACAAGTACAGCAAGATTCTTCTGTATCCCGGTGCTTCCTAGGGGCCTACCTTCATCGCGTTGACCTGTTGAAATGTCACCCATTTCTTCTCTCCAGAGATGCTGCCTGCCCCACTGAGTTACTCCAGCATTGTGTGTTCATCTAAAGTGTAACAACCCACCTTTTTCAGGATTATATTGCTATTTCTCTGTCTATTTTATTAACTGATTAGTGTTGATTTCTGGACAAAGACCACTTTATTGTCTGAAGAAGGGTCTCGACCTGAAACGTCACCCGTTCCTTCTCTCCAGAGATGCTGCCTGTCCTGTTGAGTGACTCCAAAATGTTCTGTCTGCCTTCGATTTAAACCAGCATCTGCAGTTCTTTCCCACTACTTTATTTGTAATAATTGTATGACTATTTAGGATCTTGAAGCTAAAATAAGCTCAGAATTTCTCCCAAAACCCTTGTTTATCAATATTAAGTGCAAGTGCAAATGTTTCCCATCAACATAATTTATGTTTTGCATGATTACTAACAGTTAGTTCAGACCAAAGCACCAATATGATTTCCCAAGGGTAAAATGCAGTTTCCAGTTGAGAAGCAATGCAACCTGGAAGAAAACGCATCTCACCAGGTCACCTCTTGAAACTGACCTGTCCCAAGTAAGAACCGTACGACTCTGTGGTTGAAATGCCACCATGTTTCAGGATCCACTCAAATGCACGCCATTCCTCGCCTCCATCACAAGCATTGTTTCCAAATCCCCAGGAACAATCCATCAACATCTGTTGTGACAGAGGGATCAAATATCCTGTCTGCAGGCACAAACAGTCTGAGTGTAAGGTACAGCTTACAGCAAATGTATCAATGATCACAAAAATAGCAACTCAACCACACGGCAGCACGGTGGTGGCGCAGCGGTAGAGTTTCCGCCTCACAGCGCCAGAGACCTGGGTTTGATCCCAACTAAGGGGTGCTGTCTTTACGGAGTGCGGACGTTCTCCCCGTGACCGCGTGGGTTTTTTCTGGGTGCTCCAGTTTCTTCCCTCATTCCAAAGATGACATTATTGCCATAGAGGGAGTGCAGCGAAGGTTCACCAGACTGATTCCTGGGATGTCAGGACTGTCTTATGAACAAAGACTGCATAGACTCGGTTTATACTCTCTAGAATTTAAGAGATTGAGAGGGGATCTTATAGAAACTTACAAGATTCTTAAGGGGTTGGACAGGCTAGATGCAGGAAGATTGTTCCCGATGTTGGGGAGGTCCAGGACAAGGGGTCACAGCTTAAGGATAAGGGGGAAATCCTTTAGGACCGAGATGAGAAGGAATTTTTTCACACAGAGAGTGGTGGGTCTCTGGAACTCTCTGCCACAGAGGGTAGTTGAGGCCAGTTCATTGGATATATTTAAGAGGGAGTTAGATGTGGCCCTTGTGGCTAAGGGGATTAGAGGGTATGGAGAGAAGGCAGGTACGGGATACTGAGTTGGATGATCAGCCATGATCATATTGAATGACGGTGCAGGCTCGAAGGGCCGAATGGCCTATTCCTGCACCTAATTTCTATGTTTCTATGTTTCTATGTGCAGGTTTGTAGGTTAATTGACCTCAGTAAATTGTCTCTAGTGTGTAGGATTGAATTAGTGTACAGGTAATTGCTGGTCGCTGTGGACTGAAGGTCTGTATCCATGCTGTCTCCCTAAACAAAACTAATCTTTATTTTCCATCACAAATGAAAACTTGGATTCACGTCCTCAGGGGATTTCAAAATATGCCAGAGCGGTGAAGTGTGTAACCATTGCTGCCGTTTAGTTCACACATTGCCTGCTGGCTCTTCCCAATGACCAAGGAGATTTTCTCTCCAATATTTTTTACCATAATAAATCCCAAATTAATGTATTTCAGGGATTTAGTTTTACATATCCCAACATCAAGTAGTAACAAACTGCGATATCCAGGTAAATCATTATTTATTTGCAAGGACGATTTGTTAGACAGCTTTCAAGATCATTTTTTTAATACTTTAACAGGTATCAAAAGGATAATCTGAAAAGCAGTTTAACAAATTAACAGATAAGGTAATATCTTCATTCCAATACCTTTTAATGGATGGATGGATTTAATGAATGGATTCCAATTAGGGGTGGCAAAGAATTCCTTCTTATCTCCTTCCTAAAGGTACGTCCTTTAATTGAAGCCATGGCCTCTGGTCCTAGACTCTCCCACTAGTCGAAACATCCTCTCCACATCCACTCAATCCAGGCCTTTCACTATTCTGTAAGATTCGGTAATTAGGTGCCCCCCCCCCCCCCCCCCATCAAAGTGATGCAGTGTTAGAACGCACAACCCTATCAACCACTGCTGCGACACCCATCGCAGAGTCCATTCGGCCCTTCAGAACTGGAGTGGAAGCGAGACATCCCCCCCGTTCCCAGGGACAACCAAAGGAGATATTTTCAGGATGACCATCACTTGCCTTCAGGAAGAATGCCCCTTCTACTGCACCCGTGCTACTGAAACTCCAGCACGAGCCACAGACGGCCTGATCTTTCACCGGGGTCACAGCACCTGAGGATGTACAACAAGCACATCGTTATCATTCAGTTAGTTTAGAGATACAGTGCGGAAATAGACCTTTCGGCCCACCAACTCCGCGCCGACCATCGATCCCCGCACACTAACACTATTCTACGCACACTAGGGACAATTTACACTTCTACCAAGCCAATTAACCTACAAACCTGTACAACTTTGGAGTGTGGGAGGAAACAAGAGATCCCGGAGAAAACCCACGCAGGTCACGGAGAGAACGTACAAACTCCGTTCATACAGCACGCATAGTCATGATTGAACCAGAGTGTCTGGTGCTGCGCCACTGTGCTGCCCAGTATACGCCAACTCTACTGTACAAAAACTAACCATAACCAAGTAGGTTGCATCTCAACAAATTTAGGAAATCCTCCCCCAACATTGCAACATCCAGTTTGAGCAACTCCCTTCCTTCTTCCTTTCCTGAATACATTTCCAGACAAATTGACAACTCTTTCAATTAGCAGCATCTGTCATTGCCAGAATATCACCATCCCACTAAATAAACTGCTTTTACTGCGTTAGCTGTTCATTATTATTGTCACAGCTGTGTGGGGCTCAGGAAGTTACATACCATCCAGTTCAGTTTGAGTTTCAGTTGAGTTTATTGTCACATGTACCAAGGTACAGTGAAAAGCTTTTGTTGCGTGCTAACCAATCAGCAGAATGGAAATCGAGCCATTCACAGTGCACATGATGAGGGAATAAGTGATTAAGAATAAGGAGTAAGTCATTTAGAACGGAGACGAGGAAACACTTCTTCACACAGAGAGTTGTGAGTCTGTGGAATTCTCTGCCTCAGAGGGCAGTGGAGGTCGATTCTCTGGATACTTCCAAGAGAGGGCTAGATAGGGCTCTTAAAGATAGCGGAGTCAGGGTATATGGGGAGAAGGCAGGAACGGTACTGATTGGGGATGATCAGCCATGATCACATTGAATGGCGGTGCTGGCTCGAAGGGCCGAATGGCCTACTCCTGCACCTATTGTCTATTGGAATAACTTTCAAGAAATGTTGCTGTAGGAGTAGAGATTTAAGGCGTGGAGTGAATGTAATACGCGATTGTAGATCTGCATCTATGGCTATCAACCTTCCCCTGATAACAGTCACCTAGATTGGGCACCATCTTGGAAGCCTACACCTGCGGGGCTCAGGTGAATCCAGCTCTGTGGGGCTCGGGCAGATACACGTGTGCGGGGCTCAGGTAGATACATACCATACAGTCTCCAATCTATACTGGGCGGCAGCTGTACGTATTGGTATTGGTGTGCGGGGAAGGGCTGCCCTGTGTTCGGTGTGGTTCTCTTCAACCTTCCCCTGATAACAGTCATCTCATCTCCAGTCCTGTCAGCAAAGTGGTTGATCGCCAGTTTGTAGGTCAGGTTTTGGCGATTCATAGAATGGACATACCTGGAAAGAAGAAAAAGATTTTAGGTAAAACTATTTTATAGCTGGAAGTCCGACTCAAGTTAGTTTTTATTATCAAATCAATTATGTTTTCTTGCACTCATCTGATCAAGAGGCAAAGTTCATTGATTTAATCTTAATACATCTTGCTTGGCCAAGGCCACCAGCATGATCAAGGATGAGTCTCCCTCTTCTCCCCTCTCCCATTGGGCAAGAGGTATAGAAGTGTGAAAACACACACCTCCAGATTCAGGGACAGTTTCATCCCAGCTGTTATCAGGCAACTGAACCATCCTCTCACCAACTGGAGAGCGGTCCTGACCTCCCATCTATCTCATTGGAGACCCGACTATCTTTGATCTAACTTTACTAGACTATCTTGCATTACAGGTTATTCCCTTTATCCTGTATCTGTACACTGTGGACGGCTCGATTGTAATCATGTACAGTCTTTCTGCGGACTGGACAGCACGCAACAAAAAAGCTTTTCACTGTACCTCAGTACACATGACACACCGAGACAACTATCAGCTGTCGTCATGTGCATGACCTACTAATATTAAATTTAAAGATTCCACCTGAATAAAAAATGAAGAGCAGGATCCAGACCATTGGTTTTCCAAAATACTCAGAGAAAGTGAATATATAGAATCTGGCTCCAACACCAAGAGGACACCTGCTCTTCTTTCAATTATGGATTCTTTAATTGATTGGTTCATTTCTGGGATTGGGGCATTGCCATCAAGGCCAGCACTCATTGCCCATTTCCAGTTTCCTTAGAGAAAGTGGAGGTGAGTCACCTTCCTGATTTATCTCATCCTTCTGGTGAAGGTGCTCCCAAAGTCTAATGGCAATAGCTCTGTGTCACTTTCTCCATGAAAGAATGGGTCGACTGGGCTTATATTCACTGGAATTTAGAAGAATGAGAGGGGATCTTATAGAAACATGTAAAAATAAGGGATTTGACAGGCTAGATGCTGGAAAAATGTCCCCAATGTTGGGGGAGTCCAGAACCAGGGGTAACAGTTTAACAGTAAGGAGTAGGCCACCTATCCATGTTCTTCAGAGATGCTGCCTGACCCGCTGAGTTACTCCAGCCTTTGTATTTGTCTTCTGCAGTTCCTCCTTATACAACTGTCGATAGCTTGGCAAATTGAAGCACAACACCCAATACACCCATTTGCACTTTAGACTGTTTTACTGTTCTTTTTTATAAATCATGTTTCTCAGGGTATCTAAATTTTATTAGTTGTTTAGGTTCTGACATCGGATGGAAGCTGCTTACCAAATCTCGTTGCACCTCTGTGCAATGACAATAAAATATATTATTATTATTATTATTATCTGCTCCGACGTAGGTCTCTGAAACAAAGGCTCAACATAGAGTGATATATTTGGTAATGTATAATGAGGAGCAACTTTACCTCATGTTGTGTGTGAAGGTGGTCTTTCTAACCTCATGCTCTACATCACCTTCCAGGTACTCCCTCCCAAACTTCTCCTTGTAATGCTGGAATACATTATGAGCCCTGTCTCCATTGTCCATGCTGACCAAATCTTCAATGGGGTTGGCCAGGATTCTGTGTTCCACCCCAGGACCAGGGAAGTCCTCACAAGACATGCCTGGAAAATTAAAAACTAATTACAACCAAAGTCTCCCGGTACCGTGCATCATTGCTGAAGAACGGTCTCGACTTGAAACGTCACTTATTCCATTTCTCCAGAGATGTTGCCTGACCTGCTGAGTTACTCCAGTGCTTTGTGTCTCTCTTTGATCTAAACCAGCATCTGCAATTCCTTCCAACACATCATTGCTAGATGTGAATTTAGCTTAAAAATGGGTCCTTATCCAATAGTCGCGTAAAATGAGGGGGTCTGTGCTGGAATGGATGGTGCTGCATTGGACTTTTAATGGTTGAAACAATTCAAAGTTTCTGGGTTCGAGACTTGGCGGAGCCGAGTTTTTTGGGTGGCGCAGCAGTTGAGTTGCTGCTTCACAGCGCCAGAGACCCGGTTCGATCCTGACTATGGGAGCTGTCTGTCCGGAGTTTGTACGTCCTCCCCGTGTCTACGTGGGTTTCCCCCGAGTGCTCTGGTTTCCTCCCACACTCCAAAGACATGTGGGCTTGTAGTTTAATTGGCTTCTGTAAATTGTAAATTGTCCTGAGTGTGTGTAGGATAGTGCTAGTGTACGGGCAATCGCAGCCTGAAGTGCCTGTTTCCTCGCTGTATCTCGAAGGTCTAAAAGTTTAAAGTACCTCTGTTTCTCTAAATGTTTAATTCCGAGAATGTGGGTATCACAGACATGCCATCCCTTATTGCCCTTTCCCAATTACCCCCAAAGGCAGTGGTTTGCTTGGCTAACGGGCAACTTGTATTACTCTGGGTCTAGGCAGACTGGGGAGGACACAGATTCCCTTCCCTAAAGGACATCAGTACACCAAATTGTTTTTATCCACCTCTCAGATTACTCCCTTGTTCTCTCCATCCCATCCCTTTCTCTGCAATTTAATACTTATTTCTAACTTTTCCAGGTTCTGAGTAAAGGCAATCGATCTGCAACATTAAATCTCACTCCACGCTAGTTTAGAGATACAGTGTGGAAACAGGCCCTTCAGCCCACTGAGTCCTCACCAAACAATGACCACCCCGTACACGAGCACTACCCGACACAGATGAGGGGCAAATTACACAACCAATAAACGTACAAACCTGCACGTCTTCGGAATGTGGGAGGAAACCGGAGCACCCAGAGAATACCCACGCAGGTCATGTGGAGAACGTACAAACTCTGTACAGACAGCACCCATAGTCAGGATCAAACCCGGGTCTCTGGTGCTGTAAGGCAGCAACTCTACCCACTGCACCACTGTGCTGACTGGCTGAGCATTTTGCGTTTGTGTTTCAGAGGTCTTTTACTGTCACGTGTACCAGTTAAGGTACAGTAGACAAAAAATGCTGGAGAAACTCAGCGGTGAGGCAGCATCTATGGAGATAAGGAGTAGGCGACGTTTCGGGTCGAGACCCTTCTTCAGACTGGAGGTACAGTAATATTCGTATGACCACGAAGTGTTTCACACAACAATCCAGCAGCCCCATGTATTCTATCCTAGCCCTGTTTCAGAAGCTAAAGCAGCAAACAAATATAATTGTATATGGTGTTGATCACTTAAGGGCCTGTCCCACCAGCATGCAACTCTATGCGATTAGCGCGACCTAACGTGGTCGCTTGAGCCGTCCGGCGTCGCGGGGCCGGTCCCACTTCGATCGCCGGAGCCGTGCGGAATTGTGCGGAGTTCGTTCCGACACCGCGCCGGGCTCCGAAAAAACGACTATGTCCAAAAATTCCGCGCGGCAACGGCTTGTCGGCTCGCAGTCGCCTCGACATTTACACACCGCCCCGACATCGTGCCTCTGTGAACCTATTTGTAAGTGCCTCCGTGACCCTCTATGTGTGTGGCTCCGTGGCCCTCTGTGTGTGTGTGCCTCGGTGCCCCTCTCTGTGTGCCCCTCTCTGTCCTGGTGAACTTACCTTGGTCTTCGCTCCAAGTTCGCCTCACTTTGCGCCGCGTTGCACCACTCACCCGACCTCCGCGCGGCCCCTACTGCCGGTTTGGTTGCGCTTGCCGCATGCAGGCGCATGCTGGTGGGAACGGCCCTGTACAGGGGATCACCCGACCTCCGCGCGGCCCCCGCTTCTAGTTTGATCGCGTTCATCGCATAGAGTTGCATGCTGGTGGGACAGGCCCTTTAGGCTGTAGAACAGCAGGTTTGTAAGCTAATTGGCTTTGGTAAATTGTCCCTAGTGCGCGTAGGATAGTGTTATTGTACGGGGATCACTGGTCAGCACTGACTCGGTGGGCCGAAGGGTCTGGTTCTGCGCTGTATCGCTAAATTAAGCTAAGCTAAGCTAAACTACCCAGCAGATGTCTTACCTTTAGGAAGTTTGAAAATGCTCGGGTCCACATTCCGGTCCAGGTCTTTGTAGTCGACTTCATACTTGTCATAGTGTGAGGCAAACAGTGTGTTGTACCCCTTCATTTGGTAGTGGACAGGGACAGGGCCATTGGTGGAGTTGGCCACCCACAAGGTGTACGTGTTCTTCTTCTTCTCCTCAAACACCACTTGTTGCCACACATCGCAACGCCGCCCCTTCCAGTCCTCTTGCTTCACCAGCTAAAATATGAGGAACATTTTAAATGAGGTTCTGATTTTTCTTCTTTGGCTAAAGGCCATCTGGTAATCCCTGATGCAGATTCCGTTGGAGCTGCTGAAGATCATTCACCACCAAAGAGGAAGTTATTCCCAGGATTCATCCCGCTAAATATAGTGAAACTCCAATGATCCACTGGTCGATTTTCCCCAGCGGCTCAGCTTCAGTTTTCTGCCCTCCCTTTAAACTGTATTACTGCGCAGCGTCCAAAACAGGGAATAAGAAGCATTTGGAATACTTATAAAACCCAGAGAGTGGGAACTGGAATCTTGAGAGGAACCTCATTGAAACTTAAGGGTATAATGAAAGGCTTGGATAGAATGGATGTGAAGAGGATGTTTCCACTAGTGAGAGAGTTTAGGACCAAAGGCCATAGCCTCAGAATAAAAGGACATACCTTTTTCTTTCATCAGATGGTGGTGAATCTGTGGAATTCATTGCTACAGAAGGCTGTGGAGGCCAAGTCGGTGGATATTTTTAAGACAGAGATTGACAGATTCTTGATTGGTACGGGTGTCAGGGGTTATGAGGAGAAGGCAGGAGAATGGGGTTGAGAGGGAAAGATAGATCAGCCAGATTGAATGGCAGAGATGAAGCTGGGCCGAATGGCCTAATTCTGCTCCTAGAACTGACAAACTTGAGTAAAGCGTAGAATGAAAGAACTGCAGGCGCTGGTTGATATACAAAAAGACACAAAGTGCTGGAAGAACTCAGCAGTATCTGTGGAGGGAATGGACCAAACATGTTTCGGGTTGGGATCCTTCTTCAGACTTGAAATGTTGTTTGTCCATTCTCTCCAGAGGCTGTCTGATCCACCGTGTTCCTCCAACACTTTGTGTTTTGCTCCAGACTCCAGCACCTGCAATCTCCTGTGTCAATTGCGTACTTTGTGTGTGGTACACAAAATAAAGAATCTCCCTGCGACATGTCACATGGGATAATAAAGTATCAGTCAACCATCTTCAACAAAAGCCAGATATGTACAAAATTAACACAGTGAAAGGGGGTAACGTATCCATCAGGTCATCAGTGATAGGAGCAGAATTAGGCCACTTGGCCCATCAAGTCTACGCCGCCATTCAATCATGGCTGATCTATCTATCTGAGAGGTACTGTGAGTTGAATGCATGGTTAGATATCGAAGCCAGAACTTCCCAGTGCTACTCCGTAACTCCATTCCAAATCACTCCTCAGCCTCAGTCTACGATCATCTCCTTACCTGAAAACCTTCCAAGTTGGGAAATACGGACTGCGGAACGATGGGATCATCAGCAGTACCATTCGCTTGGAAACATTTGATAACGTTGATCTCGGTTTCCGTGGTTTCCGGGGAGATTTTGTAGCTTTTTCCAGCCGGCTTTTCAAACGCGTACTGTAGTGTTACAACCTGACCTGTGACATGAAATTGGAATTGAAAACTGAAATTGTCAAATGAATGAAAATGTCAAATTAATTGACAAATTCAAATTGAAAATTGTTCAAAATGAAAGTTGTGAAATGCGTTCAGTTGGGGACCCTTCTTCAGACTAAGAGTCAGGGGCGAGGGATACTAGAGATATGGAAGGGCAAGGTGTGAAAACGTAAGATCAAAGCAGATGGTGATCATGGAAATGTAGAATGGTTCATTGTTAGCGGAGGAGAACCAGTGTGAGGGAGGGAAGGAGGGAGAGAGGGAAAGCCGGGGTTATTTGAAGTTAGATAAATTAATATTCATACCACGGTTGTAAGCGGCCCAAGTGAAATGCAAGGTGCTGTTTCTCTGATGCTAGTTTTGGGCAATGCTACATGACAAAGCACCACGAGCTCAGTCCATTATCAACCGGCCATAAACTACCTAAAAAAGGCTTCCCACCTATGGCAGAAACCCGAGGCAACACAATTATAAAATATATTGTAATACAAAGAAACTTTCATTGGCTGAAATGTTTAAGAAAGAACTGCAGATGCTGGAAAAATCGAAGGTAGACAAAATGCTGGAGAAACTCAGTGGGTCTCGAATCGAAACGTCACCTATTCCTGCGCTCCATAGATGCTGCCTCACTCGGTGAGTTTCTCCAGCATTTTTGTCTACCTCACTGACTGAAATATCAGTGTTGATTTACAGTAATTTACAGAGAGTAAACCATACCGTTATAGTACTCAATACGACTGACATTTCCCGACAGGTTGTACCAAGCTTCGAATGGTTCTTCAATCTCGGTATAGGGCAGCGACAGAACACCTGCAAGCAGGGAACGCAACACTTAACCACAATAAACTGATTTAATTGTCAATATAAGCGACAGGCTACACTACATGCCAGAGCAACAGATCGTGGATGGAATATGTCGAGCTGTTCTTGAACCTGGAGGGCACAGTTTTCAGGCTCCTGTACCTTCCTCCCCATGTTACCAAGATGCAACAAGTCTGTGAATTGGAAACCCTGACTTAAAATGTTCCTGGAAATAATACAAGTGTGCGTTTGCACTTTTTGACTTTAGAGGTACAGCATGGGCACAGGCACTTCGGCCCACTGAGTTCAAGCTGCCCAGCGACCACCCCGTACACTAGCACTCTCCTATACAGTAGGGACAATTTACAATCTTACCAAAGCCAAATAACCAACAAACCTGCAGGAAGCTTTGGGTCGAGACCCTTCATCAGACTCAAAACCGAAGAAGGGTCTCGACCTGGAACGTCAACCGTTCCTCGTCTCCAGAGATGCTCTCTGACTCGCTGAGTTACTCCAATTCTTTTGTGTCTATCAACAGGTAATCATGCAGCTTTCTCTCGGCCCCAGCGACCAGGGTTTAATCCTGACCTCTGGTGTTACCTGTTCAAAACGTTTCATTCCCCTGTGACCGCGTGGATTTCCCCCGGGTGCTCCGGGTTCCTCCCACACCCCACAGACATGCAGTTGGTAGATCAAACGGGCAGTGTACATGTTCCTCGAGGGTGGGTGAAATGGTAAAAGAAGCAAGGAAGGCCTTGCTGGACATTCCAGATATGTTGTAGAATTGACTGGGAAATAAGGAAAAGAGGAATGGGACTGCTGTGCTGGGTTAGTATGGACCCCGTGGGCAGAATGGCCCACTTAGCATCCATTTAAAACACTTCCATGTGTCCTTGGCTCCGAGCTCTGGAAGCTTCTTCCTAAACCTCTCCTTCCTAGCTTGGTTCTCAAAGGCAAGTTCCTGAGCCAAGCTTTGGGTCGCCATTGTGGCCAAATGTGGGCTATTGTTCGCGGATGTTCCTTTTAAAACAACGAATCGACCTTGAATCAATTTAATACGTATGGATGGCAGATTAATTAAAGTAGGATCGCTTACAATGTAGAAAGTCCAAATCCCACCAAACCCATGCCATCTCTCAGAGGAACTCCATCGACCCCCACCCATTCCCTCTCACCTATAATCTTGCAGGACCGCGCCGGTCAACCTCTCCCCTCCTCATGGTGCTCCTTCAACCTGTGTTCCAACATCGGCACGGTGGCGCAGCGTACCTTGTGATGTGGGAGGAGACCCATGCAATTCTCTATTAGACCTTATAGAAACTGGATCTATGTGTTGGAGCTGGTTTTATGCTTGTGTACATTTTTGGTTCACAAGGGAAAATGCTCAGTCATCAGACGCAACAATTTTCCACCTAACTTACAAGTGAGATGCAAAAGCAAAAGGCTCATTCCGTCTTAACCTACCTGATCTCCCGGTGGCCCAACTCCCCCTCCCATTCCCAATCTGACCTTCTGGCCTGGGCCTCCTCCATTGTCAGAGTGAGGCCCAGTGCAAATTGGAGGAATACAACCTCATATTTCGCTTGGGTAGTTTACACCCCAGCAGTATGAACATTGACTTCTCTAACTGCAGATAGCCCTTGCTTTCTCTCTCCCACTTCTCCCACCAGTCTTACTGTCTCCGGCTACATTCTATCTTTGTTCCGCCCCCTCCCCTGACATCAGTCTGAAGAAGGGTCTCGACCCCAAACATTGCCCATTCCTTCTCTCCTGAGATGCTCCCTCACCCACTGAGTTAATCCAGCATTTTGTGTCAACATTGCAAAACAAGTCCTATTCAGACTCAAACCGCAAGATAACTTGCTAAACATTTCATTTCCCCGAATCCAGTCTCATGATTGTTCTTCACAAATCATGTACTCATTACTAAACGACCACATAGATTTGCTGTTGCAGCAGTTCCCACAACTTATCTCTGAAGCAAGACTCCCAGGACTGCATTGTAAACATGCCTGTTCCCAGCCACATGCACTTTGACACAATGATTGATACTTCTCCAATGTTTCTACCCTGCAGATAGAAATCTAAAGCTGACTCAGCGGATAAATGTAGAGCTGGCAGTGGGGTCGTGCAATAAAGCTTTGCACTTGGAAGGAAATTAATTTACAGATGACCAAAAACATCAACTTATAAGTGATAGGATGAGAATTAGGCCATTCAGCCCATCAAGTCTACTCTGCCATTCAATCATAGCTGATTTATATCTCCTTCCTAACCCCATTCTCCTGCCTTCTCCCCATAACCCCTGACAGCCGTACTAATCAATAATCTGTCAATCACCGCCTTGAATATATCATTGACTTGGCCTCCACAGCCTTCTGCAAAACACTTAATACTCCACTTGGAATAATGTACCATAGAACAGTTTGTGCCGAACATGACGCCTCCATATCCATGTGCCTAGCTAAACCCCCTTTCAATACACCTGCCGTGTCTGCCTCCACCAACACCTCAGGCAGTGTGTTCCAGGCACCCACCATCTTGATGTTAGAAGACTAGCCCCCCGCCCCCCGCCCCCTCCACATCTTCAGGGTCCTCTGCACAGGGCTAATAAACCAGTACAGCAAATCTCCTCTGATAATTCCCTGCTGACAAAGGAACGTTGAGGATCATATCTACACTATTGCGTTTCTTTGCCACTCTCCGCCGGCTGGTTGTGAAACCATCACAGTCTGTTTTACAAAGTTAGCAGTGAAGGTCAATGGTGACGGGCAGCTGTTGGAACCACTCTGCTGTTTCACATCAAACCTCACGTGACAGTGTGACATGGGTCTCGTCGCACATCAGGGAACGCTGGGAGCTAAGCCCTGGTTGTACTCTCGCTGCCGAGACAGTTCTGATTCCAAACTGCTTTAACATCAGGGCATATGCCCGCAACTTCAGGGCATATTTTTAAGGCAGAGATAGACAGATAGATATTTAATTAGTACATGTGTCAGAGGTTATGGGGAGAAGGCAGGAGAATGAGGTTAGGAGGGAGAGATATATCAGCCAAGATTGAATGGCAGAATCGACTTGATGGGCCGAATGGCCTAATTCTGCTTCTATTCCTTATGGCCTTACTTCTCATCCCACTCCGCCAAGTCGGGTGAAAGGGAAACTATCAGGAAGAGTTGGATACAGATGCAACAAAACCAAACACGGCAAAATCTCCTAAAACGGCAGATGTTAGCATCCTGAGCAAAAAACCTCCTTGAAAGACATTCGCATCAATTTATTCATAACATTTAGATGGTCGTAGGGATAGGAAAGGTTTAGAGGGTGTGAGGAGCTGCAGATGCTGGTTTAAACCAAAGATATTCCCCAAATGTTTCTTCACACGGGAAATGGCTCGAACCCAAACGTCACCTATCCATGTTCTCCACAGATGCTGCCTGACCCGCTGAGTTACTCCAGCACTCTGTGAAACGTCACCTATCCATGTTCTCCACAGATGCTGCCTGACGCGCTGAGTTACTCCAGCACTCTGTGAAACATCACCTATCCATGTTCTCCACAAATGCTGCCTGACCCGCTGAGTTACTCCAGCACTCTGTGAAACGTCACCTATCCATGTTCTCCACAGATGCTGCCTGACCCGCTGAGTTACTCCAGCACTCTGTGAAACGTCACCTATCCATGTTCTCCACAGATGCTGCCTGACCCGCTGAGTTACTCCAGCACCATGTGAAACGTCACCTATCCACGTTCTCCACAGATGCTGCCTGACCCGCTGAGTTACTCCAGCACTCTGTGAAACGTCACCTATCCATGTTCTCCACAGATGCTGCCTGACCCGCTGAGTTACTCCAGCTTATGCCAGGAAGCAGAGTTGGATACAGATGCTGACAGCTCCTCCCTCAGCCGTGATGATGAATCTTCAATCTGAAACAATAACTGTTTCTCATTCCACAAATAAGGGAGACCTTGCATTGGAGGATGCGGGTGGTGTCACGTTCCCAGTAAACAGTCCTTATTGCAGCTTCCTCTAACGTGTTTCATCTAAGCACGTGTCAGTAATGCGACTTGAAATAAGAAATAAAGACACAAAGTTCCGGTGTAGCTCCAGCATTTAGTTACTCCAGCACTTTGTGGCTTTTTTTTGTAAAGCAGCATCTGCAGTTCCTCATATCCTGAGAAGAGAATGTTTCAGTACTTTTTTCCATCACATAAATTCTGAGAGCAAATTTTATTCTGTGTCTCAAATTTTGTGGAGTGAGTTATTAATTCTGAGGATTGAATATCCTTAACCCTGTTGGATTGTGTCCAGCGTTCTCAGTCTTCCTGTCAAATGTCCAACGTTTGCAGTTCATTGGCAAAGACATACACAAAAAGCTGGAGTAACTCAGCAGGATACTTCAGCTTTTTGTGTCTGTTTTCAGTTTAAACCAGCATCTGCAGTTCCTTCCTACACAGTTCATTGGCAAACATGGACTCAGTTCCGTTGATCTGCAGATGTCTTAATCATTACACACATTGTGTAGTCACGCTCAAGGGATCACAAAGAACGATCAAACACAAACATGTTCTTGCAGCACGATTATATCATTATGCAACTATTCAAAACCCATTGTTTTAACAAAGATTAAATCAATGTATGGACTATTGAAACGTATACAAAGTTACACAACCTTATTCCAATGTTATCACCATCTTGGGGTAACTTGATTAGTAAAGATTCACGTTAAATTAGTACGGGTGTCTGGGCTTATGGGGAGAAGGCGGGAGAATGGGGTTGAGAGGGAGAGATAGATCAGCCATGATTGAATGGCGGAGTAGACCTGATGGGCCGAATGGCCTAATTCTGTTCCTAGAACTTATGACCTATCTTATTCCAACTTGACACACACACACTAACTCCCCCATGATATTATATTAATATTATTAATGTCCCCGCCCTATCCACTCACACATAGCCCCCAACTGCGCAGTACCTCAACCTCTCTGCCCATCCTGTCCCATCACGCCCCAGTACCTTAGCCAGTCAAAACACAAAGTGCTGGTAAAACTCTGAGGGCCAGGCAGCATCCGTGGAGGGAATGGACAGACGACGTTTCGGGTTGGATCTTCGTAACACCGATTCAACTACAGGGTGAGGGTAAAAAGCTGAACGAGACCAATTTATTCTTCCCTGCTTTCACTTCGACACGTTATTCCATGTGCAGTCTTGAATATTTTGCAGGTGGATTTAATTTATTGGGTCAACCATAAATTCAGGTCCTTCCAAATTCAAATCATTAGCTAACAATCACTCCACAAACACATTACTTAACTTCTGACTCTCCTCCCTAAATCAATGCTCTCCCCAAACTCTAACCTGTCTGAAGAAGGGTCCCAATGTGAAACGTTGCCTGTCCATTGCTTCCACAGATGCTGCTTGACCCACTGGGTTCCTCCACCACTTTGTGTTTTGTTCAAGGTTCCACGCTCTACAGTGACTCCATTTTAGCTAATCACCTCTCTCAGGTCACCATCAGCTCTGGAGATCAGGATAGACAGGAAAACTATCCCACCCAACCTCAAATGTGAAATGAGACGCAAGGAACTGCAGATGCTGGTTGACGAAAAGAAGGCAAAGTACGGGAGTAACTATTCATGTTCTTTCTCCAGGGATGTTGCCTGACCCGCTGAGTTACTCCAACACTTTGTCCTTTTTTTCCCCCAAAAGTGAAAGGGCATTTTGATAGGAATACAAATCTGACACATGCAGGAACTTTAATTGTGAAACAAGGAACTCCAGATGCTGGTTTACACAAAAAAGACACAGAGTGCTGGAGTAACTCAGCGGGTCAGGCAGCATCTGTGGAGAACATGGATAGGTGACAGTTCAACAGATTTTCATTCATTGTGTTCTAAATGCCCAATGACAGCTCATCCTCACACACTGGCACTTAGTCCCAGCCCCAGTTTGTACCCTCTTCCCAAGCCATCACTGTACCCGTCAGATAATGTATGCAATCAAGGAATAACTGACAACCAAAACAAATCACGAATATCCAGCATATTCTGGCCACCCAAATCTGTAGAATACATTTCATATTGTGAAATAGATTGGTTGTCAGAAACTATTTGGTGGGGTGGCATGGTGGCACAGCGGTAGAGTTGCTGCCTCACAGCACCAGAGACCCGGGTTCGATCTTGACTGCAGATGCTTTCTGTACGGAGTTTGTATGTTTCCCCGGTGACCTACATGGGTTTTCTCTGGGTGCTCGGGTTTCCTCCCACACTCCAAAGTCACAAAGGTTTGTAGGCTCATTGGCCTGGTGTAATTATAAATGGTCCCTCGTGAGAGTAGGATCATGTTAGTGTGCGGGAATCACAGTCTGGAGCAGGCAAAGTGGGCCGAAGAGCCTGTTTCCGCACTGTACCTCTAAAGTAAACTAGTGTACGGGGTGATCGCTGGTCGGCACGGACTCGGTGGGCCGAAGGGCCTGTTTCCGCACTGTACCTTTACATCGGAGTAAAGTGTACGGGGTGATCGCTGGTCAGCACGGACTCGGTGGGCCGAAGGGCCTGTTTCCGCACTGTACCTTTACATCGGAGTAAAGTGTACGGGGTGATCGCTGGTCAGCACGGACTCGGTGGGGCCGAAGGGCCTGTTTCCGCACTGTATTTCTAAACTAAACTAGAAACAACCTCTGCTGACTGCCTGGATACAGGAAGCAACATTCCGCTCACTTCCTCCAGCTAGCTCCACGGCACTCCCACGCTGTCCCTTTCTCTCTCACTCCAGAAACCTTGTGGGAAAGGGCTGCTGAAATCTCTTGTGTGGGCGATGGTATCTTTTTTCACATAATGGGATGGCCTTTGCAAAACTCATGTTGTTTATAAAGCTCGCACTGTACCTGAAACATGGTAAATGTTCCCAAATGAAGGAGCCTTCCAAGGCCTGGCATCGAGCACTGCTGAAAATGAATACTCCAATTAGAAATGTACATTTACAGTGTGATCACATAGAAACATATTTCAATGACACAGGCTTGCCGAGAAACTCCACCATACAGGGTGGCACAGCGCCAGACACCCGGGTGCCATCCTGACTACAGGTGCTGTCTGTGTGGAGTTTGTACGTTCTCTATGTGGCCGCTTTGGTTTTTTACGGGTGCTCCGGTTTCCTCCCACATCCTAAAGAGGTGCAGGTGTGTTGGTTAATTGTAAATTGCCCCTAGTTTGTAAGGAATGGATGAAAAAGTGGAAATGACATAGAACTAGTGTGCAAAAAGGCACAGAGTGCTGGAGCAGCTCAGGCAGCATCTCTGCACAACATGCTCTTCAGAAAAGCTGCCTGACCCGCTGAGTCACTCCAGCACTGCATGGCAGATGCAGTTTAATGTGGATAAATGTCACGTTATCCACTTTGGTAGCAAAAACAGGAAGAAAGATTATCTAAATGGTGTCAAGTTGGGTAAAGGGGAAATACAAAGAGGTCCTTCTGCAGTTGTACAGTGCCCTAGTGAGACCACACCTCGTTGTGGGCCGAAGGGCCTGTCTCCGTGCTATATCTCTAAACTAAACCATATTTAGTTTAGGACATTCTTGCTATTGAGGGAGTGCAGCACAGGTTCACCAGGTTAATTCCCAGGATGGTGGGACTGTCATATACTGAGAGATTGGAGCGGCTGGGCTTGTATACTCTGGAATTTAGAAGGATGAGAGGGGATCTTATTGAAACATATAAGATTATTAAGGGTTTGGACACGCTAGAGGCAGGAAACATGTTCCCAATGTTGGGGGAGTCCAGAAACAGGGGCCACAGTTTAAGAATAATGGGTAAGCCATTTAGAACGGAGACGAGGAAACACATTTTCATACAGAGAGTTGTGAGTGTGGAATTCTCTGCCTCAGAGGGCGTTGGAGACTGGTTCTCTGGATACTTTCAAGAGAGAGTTTGATAGGGCTTGAAGATAGCGGGGTCAGGGGATATGGGGAGACGGCAGGAACGGGGTACTGATTGTGGATGATCAGCCATGATCACATTGAATGGCGGTGCTGGCTAGAAGGGCTGAATGGTCTACTCCTATACCTATTGTCTTTTGTTAATTAAGCAGCATCTGCAGTTCTTTATTTCTACGTAGAACCAGTGTGAATGGGTGATCAATGTGTGGACTCTGGTGGCCGTAGGGTCTGTTTCCCTGCTGTATCTCTACACTAAACTCCATAGACCATCACAGCAGCGTGATAGCAATGATTGTGGCTGCTGCCCCGTTAGACCCCCTGATACCTGTCCAAAGGTCAGGCACGGACAGGTGTGGGTGTGGAGGGTGAACACCGAGACAGCCAGGACTCCAGCCGGCCCTGTTGTTGGCAGGTTCTGGTAACTGGCCTTGGGAAAAGCCGTCTTTGATCCAGTTACTAGAGAACGTAGAATCTCAACACAGATGTCCTTCTAACACGATAGCATAATCCCAGCTACAATCAGTATTTGGTTTCAATCTGTTTTTAAAAATAATAACTGACATGAACACGACAAGCAAGTCTAAACTTGTCAGTAACGTTGGAAACAAAATACTAGAGAAGCATCAGCAGTCTCCTGGGTCTCCAAAATTACAAATATATTCATTTTCACAGGTAAAACGTAAATCAGTATTGACAGCCAAAGAGCTATCTTCAGACAGAATGTTTAGGCTTTAGCCAATGCGAGCCCTAGCCTCCAATCTACCTCGTTGTGGCCCTTGCACTTCTAAAAAATCTGCACTTTCCCTGTAGCTGTAACACTGCACACCACACTCCAATTATATTTTATTTTGCACTAGCCATTGTACTTGTGATTGGGATCATCTGCCCGGATAACACACACACCAGAGACTTTCACTGTCCCTCAGTACAGGTGACAATAATGAACCCAGCAGATCCCTCGAGGGAATCTGCCCTGCCCCACATCTGCCCCTGTACCTGATTCCTCCCCCCCCCCGAACCTGTAACCCCCCCTCACTAACACCCCTCACCTGCCCTCGTCCACCCCCTTCTCCACAGCCCTCCACCTGTCCTTAGTGCCTCCCTCAGCACCCGTACGCTAGACCTAAAGCCCGTTGCCCCCGCTCCTGTCCGATGCCCTGCGCAACCTGCCGGCTCTCCCACTCTGCCGGTGCCGCTACCGCTCCCGCTACCGCTACCTGCCTCCACCCTCTCATCGGTGTCGGTCCCAGTCCCGTCCCTGCCCCCTCCCCGGTATCCCGGTCCCCATCCCCTGCCCCATCCGCCTCCCCGGTGTCACCACCTGCCCCCAGGTGTGCCTGTCCCGGTGCCGGTCGCGGTCGCCACTACCTGCCAAGCAGCTGAGCAACGTAACAACCCAGCCGCGCATCCCGCCGCCGCAACGTGAATGTCCCGTCACCCCGGCGTAATCAGCGCGCCGCCAACCAGCGGCCGCTCCGCCCATCTAGCCGATCCCGCCCCGCCGGGAACCGCAGGCGCTGCCCGCAGCAAAGCGCCGAGTGCCGGAGGATCGCAGCCCGCCCTTGCCTCCCCTCTCTCCCCGTCCCACCCCACACTGATCATCATTCTAGTTTCACTGTCGTCCTGTTGCGTGTCACTGTCTGTATAACTCGTTATTACCGAGCACACACCAACAAGGGACCATTGTGGGCTCCACGTTTCCGTGATCATCTTTACTTTTTTGCATTTCTTTCATTCATTTCTTCCATACCTTCTTATGCCAGCGTTAATATCTCTCGATTCCCTCTCCCATGACTCTCAGTCTGAAGAAGAGTCTCAACCCGAAGCGTCACATATTCCTTTGCTCCAGAGATGCTGCCTGACCCGCTGAGTTTTGTGTCTATCTCTGGAGAACATGGATAGGTGACGTTTATGGTCAGGACCGATGTGTCTTGACCCCAAACGTTACCTATCCATGTTCTCCACAGATGCTGCCTGACCCGCTGAGTTACTCCAGCACTTTGTGAAACGTCACCTATCCATGTTCTCCACAGATGCTGCCTGACCCGCTGAGTTACTCCAGCACTCTGTGAAACGTCACCTATCCATGTTCTCCACAGATGCTGCCTGACCCGCTGAGTTACTCCAGCACTCTGTGAAACGTCACCTATCCATGTTCTCCACAGATGCTGCCTGACCCGCTGAGTTACTCCAGCACTCTGTGAAACGTCACCTATCCATGTTCTCCACAGATGCTGCCTGACCCGCTGAGTTACTCCAGCACTCTGTGAAACGTCACCTATCCATGTTCTCCACAGATGCTGCCTGACCCGCTGAGTTACTCCAGCACTCTGTGTTCTATCATTTGTGATAATAAAGTTTCTATCAATCAATCAAAAATCATTCGATCATTCACCATTGAGGAAAGAGAAGCAGACAGAAACAGAGCTGGATTGGAGGAAGATTTCACAATGATTTATTAAGGCAAGAATATGAGGTGTAAAGAGTCAGTTATTGCTTCAGCGTAACCACATTTCCATTCTCCAGTTTGGAAATTGTCCCATAGGAGGCGGTAGAGTTTACGCTAGTGTGTGACATTCAGCAGTCCAACTAAAGCAGGAATACTAATCAGATTTGGACTTTATAAGGCATCTCATTGGGGTTCGCCATTTGCCCAGAGATTTTGAGGTAACAATTTCCAGGCTGTTGCAAGAAGTGTAGGTTGTGGTGCCTGAGGGTGGCCAACACAAAGTTACTCCAGAGTGACGAAGGTTGCTCCGGTGGTAACGCCACAGTTGTTGTCTCTCGTGGCCATCAGTACATACCCGTCGTTGCCCCAGTAGGTGGACCAGGAGTTCTTGATGAGCCAATATGGCTGATCATTCAGTGTCCCATAACCAACAGCGAGCACAGCATGATCCAAATCCTCCAGCGTGTTCCCTGAAGAAGCAACATCACAACATTCAATGGCTTCAGGTGCAATGTCCCTGCTCTCACCCACCCATCCACCCACCCTCCCTCCCTCCATAAACCCGGTACCAAAGAATCACCAAGCTCCAAAGCCAAATACTCCAAATACAGTCCAACCAAAGTCTTATGGAGCACAAAGCAACAGGGAAATCAAAGTGAACATTGAATACCCACCGCAGTCTGGCTCGTAGTAAACGCCGTGGCTGTAAAAGTGGAACGACTTGTGTGAAGCGTCAATGCCAACGCTCACAGGGCCTTGTTTAAAGATGGCCATTTTTAAGGCCTCAGGGTCTCCTGAAGTGACGTTTGTGTAGCGCTTTATCTTTGCAATCAGTGTGGACTGGTTATAGTGGCAGAATCCATTCTGAAAATAAATAGCAAGTTGAGAGAACTGAAACACATTAAAGTGCAGAGATCATCAAAAATAAACCAAACTGCAGATGGACTTTAACGAACTGCAGATGCCGGTTTACAAAAACAGACACATCAGGACAGCATGGTGGAGCACCAGTAGAGTTGCTGCCTCTCAGCGCCAGAGACCCAGGTTCGATCCTGACTACGGGTACTGTCTGCAGGATGTTTGTTCGTTCTCCCCACGACCACGAGGGTTTTCACCGGGTGATCCGGTTTCCTCCCACATTCCAAAGACGTGTAGATTTGTTGGTTAATTGGCTTCTGTGAATTGCCCCTAGTGCGTGTGATAGAACTAGTGTGGGGCTGATCGCTGGTCCGCATGGACTCGGTGGGCTGAAGGGGCCTTTTTCCACTCTGTATCTCCAGACTAAACACAGAGTGCTGGAGGAAGTCAGCGGATCAGGATGGTTTCCCACAATACAGTGCAGTGAGGGGCTGGGGGTCTCCGTACTGACCTGGCCCATGTAGGGTCCGTAGGAATCAGAGTCGGCAATCCCCCCGTGCTTCAGGATCCATTCGAACGTCTGCCACTCCAGGCCGCCATCACAGGCGTGGTTCCCAAAACCCCAGGTGCAGTCGATCAGCATTTGTTGGGAGAGAGGGATGAGATATCCTGTCTGAAACAAGAGCAAAATGCCATATATAGGGGGGATTGCATGTAAGGTCATCGGGTCAAAGGGCGTGACGCATGGTGCAGCTCAATCCTTCTGGTGGACATGGCAGCCTCCAGAAGACACTGTTAACACAGAAACGCGTTCACCGCTAGTACTCCAGAAGGCGTTGCGTGGCAACAATATGGGTCACAGGTCGTGACCTCGACTGCCGTGCAACCTCCCTGTAGCCATGTTCAAGAAGGAACTGCAGATGCTGGAAAATCGAAGATAGACAAAACAGCGGGTGCGGCAGCATCTATGCAGCGAAGGAAATGGGGAACGTTTCGGGCCAAAACCCTTCAGGGTTTGGAGGCAAATGCTAGAGTGTCCCAGAGTCTAACATGAAACATTGGGTAGACACAAAATGCTGGAGTTACTCAGCGAGACAAGCAGCAACTCTGGATAGAAGGAATGGGTGTTGTTTCAGGTCGAGAACTTCCTTCAGACTCAAACCGAAGGGACTCGAGCTGAAAAAGGGTCACCCACTCCTTTGTTCCAGAGGTGCTGCCCTGGTCTCACTGCTGCCAGCGGGCAGGAGCTACAGAAGCCTCAAGTCCCTCACCACCAGGTTCAGGAACAGATACTTTCCTGCAACCATCAGGTTGTTAAACCGACCCGAACGACCCTAATCCCACCTCAGCAACGGAACACAACACACCACCTCTTGCACTAACGTGGACTGGTTTACTAACTGTGTTTTGCACTCATGTCTTGCTTTTATACACTTTTTCTTGTCACTGTTTTGCAGAAATAGTGTGATTGATATTTCTGTGCCGTGATGCTGTGAGCAAGATAGTCAGGGTACCTGTACCTCACTGCACCCACACATCTGACAAGACTTGACCACATTTCCTCTCCTTTCATTTGTTGGATTTCTATGGTGAATCACTCCCGCTACACAAGCAGTTCAGGCTGTCTAGATATGATCAAAGCCCCTTTAATGTTTCAGAGGCTTTGATCTGGGGCAGGTTTTGCTTCCCCTTCTTTTTTTTAATTTTTAGTGTGTAAAAAGTGTTTTGTTTGGAGTCTGTTCTTTTTTATGTGAGGGTGGGGGGGAACTACTTTTCCTGGTCCCTACCTGGTCGGAGAGGCAGATTTTCTCCGGGCTGCATCTTCGACCCGTCCTCGTGGCCTACCAGCAGGCCTGGAGCGGCGTTTCTTGATGGGACCGGCCAGAACCTCGACTTCGGCGGCAGCTAGGGACACCTGGAACAGCTGCTGGAGCGCCATCGCGGAGAGGAGCGGGCGATGCCTCGCCTGGGTTGCCCCGCTGGAATTCCAGTGAGCTGAAGACCGGCGACAAAAAACATCGCGGAGCTGCGGGACTGTGGAGCGGCCGGCTGCGGGCGGCGGCGCTGAACTTGACATCGGGAGCTTCCGTCCCAGTGGGGGAGCTCCATTCAGCGCGGCCTTGTTGGCTTCGGAAGCCACGGCTCCGGTAAGGAAGCGGCCGTTCCAGGTGTCCCAAGCCGCTGGGAGGATCCTCCCGACGCCGGAGCACCATCACCCGGCGAGAACGGCCTGGAACATCAGGCCCCGTAGCAGCGACTGCGGAGGCCTCAATAGGCCTGACTATGGGTGAACTAGGGATGGGACTGGACTTTGCTGCCTTCCCTCACATTGTGGCGGGATGTGTTTATGTCTACTGTTAAATCCTATGATGTTGTGTCTTATCTTTATCTGTGTGCTGCATGGCAAATCAAATGTCACTACACCAACTGGTGTATGTGACAATAAATGTCCTTTGTCCTTTGCCTGCTCCGAAACCCTGTTGGGAGATGGAGAAGTTCGGGATCTCTGGATCACACCACTAGGATCTTCCCTGTCCCTCCACACCAATGGGAAACTACCGCGTGTGCTGTCTCCAGCCAGTGTCTATCTAACAAGCTGTGTTTAGTGTAGGTTAGTTTAGAGATACAGCGTAGATACACAAAGTCCGTGCCGGCCAGCAATCCCCGCACACTAACGCTGTCCTACACACACTATGAACAAGTTGTAATTTTTAACAAAGCCAATTAACCTACAAACCTGCACGTCTTTGGAGTGTGGAAGGAAACCAGAGCACCCGGAGAAACCCCACGTGATCACAGGGAGAACGTACAAACTCCACCCATGGGTCAGGATTGAACCTGGATCTCTACTGCTGCGCCACTGTGCCGTCCTTATTTTCCAAATGCGAGGTAAAGGGGCAATGTTTAATGGAGATATAAGGGGAAAGTGCAATGGAGGCGTGGAACATGCTGCCCGGGTGGTGGAGGCCGAGTCAATAGTGGCGTTTAAGATGCTTCTAGATAGACAGACGGATATGCAGGGAATGGAGGGATATGGGTCGCATGCAGGCAGAAGAGTTCAGTACTTTACTTGCCGTTATGTTCGGCACGGACATTGTGGGCCGAAGGGCCTGTTCTCATTCTGTACTGTTCTATGTTACACATCTCACCTTAAGGAAGAGGGCACCTTCCAAAGTACCAGTTGCCCCAAAACTCCAGCAAGAACCACACATGGCTTGGTCTTTGACAGGCGTCACTGCTCCTGAGACAAGTAGAGAGTTCAACATTAGGACTTATATTCACAGTAACTTCGATGAATTGTTCTAATGAATTTATCAAAATATTGGAAGTTAAACCATGCATGACTTTAACGGTGAACAGTAGTGTTGTAGACCAGAGGAATCTGAGTGTAGGTGCATGGTTTCCTGAAAGTGGCATCACAAGTAGGCAGGGTGATAACAAAGGCCTTTAGCGAGCTGGTCTTCATCAGTCAGGGTATTGTATAGAGGTTGGGACATTATGTTATAGTTGTACAAGATGAGTGAGGGGTCACACTTGGATTCTGAAGAAGGGTCTCGACCCGAAACATCACCTATTCTTTCTCTCCAGAGATGCTGCATGTTCCTCTGAGTTACTCCAGCATTTTGTGTCTATCTTGGAGTATTGTGTTCCGTTTGGGTCACCATCCAATAGGAAACATATCATTAAGCTGGGAAGAATGCAGGGAAGATTTATGAGGATTACACAAAAAGCTGGAGAAACTCAGCGGGTGCAGCAGCATCTAAGGAGCGAAGGAGATAGGCGACGTTTCGGGTCGAGACCCTTCTTCAGACTGGGGGTCTCGACCCGAAACGTCGCCTATCTCCTTCGCTCCTTAGATGCTGCTGCACCCACTGAGTTTCTCCAGCTTTTTGTGTAACCCTCGATTCTCCAGCATCTGCAGTTCCTTCTTTAACAAGATTTATGAGGATGTCGCCATGTCACAGGGGCTGGAACAATGGGAGAGCTTGAGAAAGCTAGGACTTTGTTCCTTCAAGTGCAGGAGGCTAGGGGGTGATCTTATTGAGGTGAATAAAATCATGAGGGGAATAGATAGGGTGAATGCAAATAGTCTTTTTACCTGGATAATGGAATCTAGAGGAAATGTTTAAGATGCAAGGGGAAATATTTAATAGGAACCCGTGGGGTGATATTTTCACACAGAACGAGCTGACGAAGGAAATATTTGAGGCAGGTACTATAACCACATTACAAAGAGTTGGCATTAGTTGATTAGAACAGAGTTCTATCGTGATCTTATGTATTCAATTAGATTTAGCTCTTAGGGCTAATGGAATCAAGGGAGAAAGCAGGAACGGGGTACAGATTTTGATGATCAGCCGTGAACTGGATCTGGATGTAGTACGCTGTAAAGCTCTTGGTAGAGCAGCACGGAGCACTGTACATTTTTTTAAAAATCATTTTTATCAAGCCAATTAACCTACAAACCTGTACGTCTTTGGAGTGTGGGAGGAAAGAGAAGATCTTGGAGAAAACTTACACAGATCACGGGGAGAACGTACAAACTCCATACAGACAGCACCCGTAGTCGGGATCGAACCCGGGTCTCTGGCGCTGCATTTTGATGTAAGGCAGCAACTCTACCGCTGTGCCACCGTGACTGCCGTATTGAATGGCGGTGCAGGCTCGAAGGGCTGAATGGCCCACTCCTGCACCTATTGTCTACGTTTCTATGATCCAAAACATGCCAGACCACATAAGGTTCAGAGCACTGGATCTGTGGACGGCTCTATTGTAATCATGTCTACTCTTTCCGTTGACTGGTTAGCACGCAACAAAACCTCGCTACATGTGACACTGAATTAAACTATATGTGTAGAATGCTGCACCAGAGAGTTTCAACCTGTGTGAACCTTGCCCGTCTCCATGCCGACCCACGTACCATAGAGTCTCCAGTCCACACTGGGGGGGGCCACCACCGACATGTATCGCTCCGCAGGAAAGGGCTGCCCGTTGTTGAGTGAGGATCCCTTCAGCCTTCCTCTCATGGCCGCCACCTCTTCCTCAGTCCGGTCAGCAAGGTGGTTGACATCCAATTTATACGACAAGTTTGCCCGGTTCCTCGAGTGGATGTACCTGAAAACAAATTAATCCCGACTGAAGGAGCAGTGGATACAAAGAGTGAGGCGAGCTTCCTACACCAGCAGACCTGGTCTTAAGGAGAGAATTGATAAACACAGATGTACCAACTCACAGAGTTATGAAACAACTCAACAAGTTCATCAGTATATAGACACAAAAAGCTGGAGTAACTCAGTGGGACAGGCAGCATCTCTAGAGAGAAGGAATGGGTGACATTTCAGGTCGAGACCCTTTTTCAGACAGGACCCGAAATGTCACCTATTCTTTCTCTCCAGAGATGCTGCCTGTCCCGCTGAGTTTCTCCAGCTTTTTGTGTATCTTCGGTTTAAACCAGCACCTGCAGTTCCTTCCTACACTTCCTACACCTGTAAACTCCATTCCACTAGGGGCAGCACGGTGGCGCAGCGGGTAGAGCTGCTGCCTCTCAACGCCAGAGACCCGGGTTCGATCCTGACTACGGGTGCTGTCTGTACGGAGTTTGCACGTTCTCCCCGTGACCTGCGTGGGTTTTCTCCAAGATCTTCGGTTTCTTCCCACACTCCAAGGACGTGCAGGTTTGTAGGTTAATTGTCTTGGCGTAAATGTAAATTGTCCCTAGTGTGTGTAGGATAGTGTAGGGATCGCTGGTTGGTGCGGACGCTGGGCCGAAGGGCCTGTTTCCGCGCATTATCTGAATGAATTCATGGATAAGTTTATTGGCCAAGTATTCACATACAAGGAATTTGCCTTGGTGCTCTGCCCGCAAGTGAAAACATGACATACAGTGACAGTTAGGAATGACACATAAAACATTAAACACTAAACTAAACTTGCAAATGGTTTCGTAACAGAGACCAGTCAACATGTAATCAACAGTTCAATTGCATAGTTTGCAACAATTATGAACTAAAATTACATCAACAGTTTTTCACTAAAATTTTCAATTGCATAAAAAGATTGCAATAAATGCTATGTATTATAATGAGCTTGTATTGCGTTTTGCCGTAAGGTTTTTTTTAGAAAGTCTTTATCTATTCATTTTCATTGTAAGTCTTTATCTTACAAAAGTGATGAACCTCCCCTATCCATGTTCTCCACAGATGCTGCCTGACCCGCTGAGTTACTCCAGCACTCTGTGAAACGTCACCTATCCATGTTCCCCACAGATGCTGCCTGACCCACTGAGTTACTCCAGCACTCTGTGAAATGTCACCTATCCATGTTCTCCACAGATGCTGCCTGACCCGCTGAGTTACTCCAGCACTTTGTGTCCTTTTGTGTATTAACCAGCATCTGCAGTTCTTTGTTTCTCCATGTTAGATAACAGTTACTGAGGTTAGTGTTGTGCAGTGTTCAGGAGCCTGATGATTGTTGGGAAGAAGCTGTTCTTGAACCTGGAGGTCATGGTTTTCATGTTCCTAACTTCAGGATCAGAAGTAAAACTGAGCTCTCACTGAGTTGGCCGACCAAAGACATTGATGGTATTTGAAGAAGGAGAAGGTGTTGTGTTTATTTTCCCAATCACAAATGATCTCATTAGTTACTCTATTTCTTCCCAGCTGTTATCAGGCAACTGAACCATCCTACCACAACTAGAGAGCGGTCCTGAACTACAATCCACCTCATTGGAGACCCTCGGACTATCTTTGATCGGACCTTGCTGGCTTTACCTTGCACTAAACGTTATTCCCTTATCATGTATCTACACTGTGAACGGCTCGATTGTAATCACGTATAGTCTTTACACCGACTGGTTAGCCCGCAACAAAAGCTTTTCACTGTACCTCGGTACACGTGACAATAAACCAAACTGCCTGGGAGACCATTGTGGGTGGAGTCCATCTGGGAAAGGGAATCAAGAACCAGAGGACAAAGGTTTAAGGTGAACGGGGCAAGATTTAATATGAACCCGAGGGGCAACTTTTTCACTCAGAGGGTGTGGGTGTATGGAACGAGCTGCCAGAGGAGGTAGTTGAGGCTGGGAATATAAATGTATTTAAAAGATACTCGTACAGATACATGGATAGGAAAAGCTTAGAGAGATATGGGGCAAATGGGGCAGGTGGGTCTAGCTTAGATGGGGCATGTTGGTGAGGATGGACGTTTTGGGCCGAAGGGCCTGTTTCCGTGCTGTACGACTCTGTTGGCAACTGTCATAGTCCTTGTGCTTTGAGTAAAAGCACGTTCCAGGAGATATGTTTGCTGGATGGCCCCTGCATCTTCAGCCCACTGGACCTCCCGCAGGGAAGGGTTTCCGAGACTCCCGGTTCAGCTTTACCTCATGTTGTGGGTGAACACGGTCCTTCTGACCTCATGCTCCACCTCGCCCTCCTCATACTCCCTCCCAAACGTCTCCTTGTAGTGCCGGAAGACGTGATGGGTCCTGTCCTCCTGCTCCGGGCCCATCAAGCCTTCCATGGGGTTGGCCAGGATTCGGTGTTCCACCCCTGGGCCTGGGAACGGCCGACAGCTCATGCCTGGAACAAACAGACGGACGGGACAGAGTGAACCTCACCACAGGTGTCCAGCATTCTCCATGCTTCTGTCACAACCATCCCCATTAAACCTCCTAATGCACATGAAGATGCAGGTGCACTGTCCCTTGAAGGTGGTGTCACAGGTAGATAAGGTGGTCAAAAAGGCTTTTGGCACATTGGTCTTCATCAGTCAGAGTATTGAGTATAGAAGTTGGGAGGTCATGTTGCAGTTATATAAGACGTTGGTGAGGCCACATTTGGAGCATTGTTTGACTGGAAGGATCATTCAATCATTTGTTCAGTTTTGGGCACCGTGTTATTAGGAAGATGTTGTCAAGTTGGAAAGGATACAGAGAAGATTTATCAGGATGTTGCCAGGATTCGAGGGCCTGAGCTACAGGGAGACGTTGAGCAGGCTGGGACTCTATTCCTTAGAGCACAGAAGGATGAGGGGTGATCTTATAGAGGCGTGCAAAATCATGAGAGGAATAGACTGAGTAGATGCACAGAGTCTCTTGCCCAGAGTAGGGGAATCAAGAACCAGAGGACACAGGTTTAAGGTGAGGGGGGAAAGATTTAAACGGAACCTGAAGGGTAACTTTTTCACGAAAAAGAGTGGTGGGTGTATGGAACATGCTGCTGGAGGAGGTAGTTGAGGCAGGGACTATCCCAACGTTTGGACAGGTACATGGATAGAACAGGTTTGGAGGGAAATGGGCCAAACGCAGGCTGGTGGAACTGGCGCAGATGGGGCATGTTGGTCAATGTGGGCAAGTTGGGACAAAGGGCCTGTTTCCGCACTGTAAGACTATGGCACATTTGGGCCGACCCACATCTGGATGGGCAGCTGCAGGATTTACCGTCAGGCAGCTGGAAGAAGCTGGGATCAAGCTGGTAGTGCACAGTGTGATAGTCCACCTCGTACTTGTCGTAGTGTGAGCCCAGCAGGGTGTTGAAGCCCTTCATCTCGTAGTGGACAGGCACGGGACCCAGCGGGGAGGCGGACACCCACATGGTGTACTTGTTCATTTTCTCATTCACGTATATAATCTGCTGCCACACTGAGCAGTGACGACCCCGATAATCCTCCTCCTTTATAAACTGAAAGACAAATCATCATACATCACGGAAACTGGCCCTTCGGCTCACCTCGTCCATGCTAACAAAGTACTTTAGTTTGTTTTAGAGGTACAGCGCGGAAACAGACTCTTCAAAGACAGACACAAAATGTTGGAGTAACTCAGCGGGACGGGCAGCATCTCTGGAGAGAAGGAGTGGGTGATTTTTCAGGTCGAGACCCTTCTTCACACTGACTCATTGGCCCACATTGTCTGTGCTAACCAAGTTGACATACTGGACAGGTCCCGTTTACAGATACAGCACAAAATCTGGTCCTACACACTACCAAGCTGATCAACCTACAAACCTGTATGTCTTTGGAGTGTGGGAGGAAACCGGAGCACCCGGAGAAAACCCACGCAGTTACAGGGAAAACGTACAAACTCCGTACAGACAGCGCTCGTAATCAGGATCGAATCCAGTCTCTATCGCTGCACCACTGTAACCGAATGTCTTTTAAAAGTCATAATTGTATCCATTTCTATAGCTTCCTCTGGCAGCTCTCTCCAGATATGGACTCCCAATATGAGTATGAGTGACAAAGTTGCCCTTGAGGTCCTTCTCATATCTCTCCCCTTTCACCTGAAGCCTGAACCGTCTAGTTTTAGAATCCTCTACCCTGGCGACAAGACAGTGAGCATTTCACTTTTTCCGTGTCCCTCGTGATCTTGTACACCTCAATCAGGTCACCCCTCCTAAGCTCCAAATAATAAAGTCTTAGCCTACACATCTTTCCCTGTGACTCCAGCCCACAAGCCCAGGTAGCATCCACTGATAAAATGACAGGACCAGTTAGTCCATGTCGACCATCAAGCACTCATTTACAGAAAACCTACATTCATCCCATCTCAATATCCCAACATTTATAAATTCACAAGTTCTAGGAGCAGAATGAGGCCATTTGGCCCAGTCTACTCCGCCATTCAATCATGGCTGGTCTATCTTTCCCTCCTAACCCCATTCTCCTGCCTTCTCCCCAGAATTAGTCCTGACACCCGTACTAATGAAGAATCTATCCATCTCTGCCTTACAAATATCCATTGATGGCCTCCACAGCCTTCAGTGGCAATGAGTTCCACAGATTCACCACCCTCTGACTAAAGAAATTCCTCATCACTTTGCTGAAGGAATGTCCTTTAATCCTGAGACTGGACCTTTGGTCCTAGTGGGAACATTGTCTCCACATCCACGCTATCCATCAACTTCTCCCACATTTTATCTCTCCCCATATATTAAAGGTAATATTCAGTGACCAATGAATCCACCAATCCATTGTGTCTTTGGGATGTAGGAGGAACTTGGAGCACCACACCTCACCGTGTGTAAACTCCATGCACACTGCACCGGAGGTGAGGATTGAACCTGGGTCTCTGGAACTTCAGGCAGTTAAGGACCTGTCCCACTTACGCTACCTTTACAGGCGACTGCTGGCACCCGTGATGAAGGTCGCCGAAATATTCAACATGTTGAAAACTCAGCGGCGACCAGAATGACGCTACGACTCTTTGGAGACCGCTCATAACCATACAGGCGACCCCTGGCGACATGTCACGGGTAACCTCTCACGACCATTCAGCCTGTACGGTCGTGAGAGGTCGCCAAAGAGTCATAGCGTCATTCTGGTCGCCGCTGAATTTTCAACATGCTGAAAATTTCGGCAACCTATCACGGGTGCCGGCAGTTGTCTGTAAAGGTTGCGTAAGTGGGACAGGCCCTGAACACGACCCGCTATGCCATCGTGGTTCCGTCGCCCAGATTATAAAACATGGTCAGGGTTAAAGTTTCTTACCTTAAAATCTTCCAGATTGGGAAAGACGGATTGTGGAAGGATGGGATCGTCAATGGTTCCATTCACTTGGAAACATTTGATGACGTTTGTCTCGGTTTCTGTCGTTTCCGGTGAAATCTTGTAACTTATTCCAGCGGGTTCCACAAACCCGTGCTGCAGCGTAATTACTTGACCTGGTGAGTTGCGAAGAATCCTTGTTACTCCAAGTTAAGACGCAGGAAAAGACCATTTGGCCCATTGGGTCCATGCAGTCTCTATGTCCAGCCATCTTGTCCGTCCCATTCCCCTTCTTATTTCCCTGCCCACCGAGTCCACGCCGACCGGCGATCCCCACACACAATCACTATTCACACGCTAGGGACAATTTACAATTATACCAAGCTAATTAACCTACACATACCCGCTTGTCATTGGAGTGTGGGAGGAAACCGGAGATCCCGGGGAAAAATCACACAGGTCACGGGGAGAACGTACAAACTCCGTACAGACAGTATAGTCAGGATCGAACCCGGGTCTCTGGCGCTGTGAGGCAGCAACTCGACCACTGCGCCTCCATGCCGCCCTCAGTCTGAAAGGCCTTCTCCCCGGGCAAGAGACACAGAAGTGAACCGTCATATCACCAACCAGAGAGTGGCACTGAACTACTATCTACCTCATTGGGGACCCTCGGACTATCTTTGATCGGACTTTACTGACTTTACCCTGCACTAAACGCTAATCCTTTATCATGTATCTGTTCACTGTGCACAGCTCAATTGTAATCATGTATTGCCTTTCAGCTGTGGTTAGCACACAACAAAAGCTTTTCTCTGCACCTCGGTACATGTGACGACAAAACTAAACTCAAACTTGAACTGAAAGATGTTCCAACATAAAACGGCGTCTGATCAATGTGCACATTTGCCCCACAACCGTGTAGGTCAGTAAGTGAAGCAGTGTGTGATGGATGGGCTGAGTCCATACCGTGGTAGTACTCGATGCGGCTGACATTCCCAGAGCGGTTGTACCAGGCTTCAAACGGCTCCTCAATCTCCGCGTACGGCAGTGAGAAGATTCCTGGGAACAGAACTCCACTTAATACACACGGAAATAAATATCACTAGTGGCCGGAAAACATAGAACCTCCTGCACATCTCAATGTAGATCCATGTTATACGGCTACTGAACCATCCTCCCACAACCAGAGAATAGTCCTGAACTACTATCTACCTCATTGGAGACCCGTGGACTATCCTTGATCGGACGTTGCCGGCTTTACCTTGCTCTAAACATGACTCCCTTATCATATATCTGTACAATGTAAATGGCTCGATTGTAATCATATATTGTCTTTCCTCTGACTGGTTAGCACGCAACTAAAAGCTTTTCACTGTACCTCGGTACACGTGACAATAAACTAAACTGAACTGATATTTAACCACGCATATTTTGTTGTGGAAAAATAAATACCATGTATTTGGCAAGAAAGTGTTTGACATCCTTATTCTCAATGGGAAAGGTATCGAGTGCAAAAATTGGAACATCATGATGAATTAAAATGACACAGAGTGCTGGAGTAACTCAGCGGGTCAGGCAGCATCTGTGGAGAACATGGATAGGTGACGTTTCACAGAGTGCTGGAGTAACTCAGCGGGTCAGGCAGCATCTGTGGAGAACATGGATAGGTGACGTTTCACAAAGTGCTGGAGTAACTCAGCGGGTCAGGCAGCATCTGTGGAGAACATGGATAGGTGACGTTTCACAGAGTGCTGGAGTAACTCAGCGGGTCAGGCAGCATCTGTGGAGAACATGGATAGGTGATGTTTTGGGTCGATATCCAATACAAAGTATTGAATAAAGATGAAAGGTATCCTGTATCTGTACACTGCGGACGGCTTGATTGTAATTATATCTCGTCTTTCTGATGACTGGAGAGCACGCAACAAAAAAAGTTTTTTGGGACAATAAACTAAACTAGAAATAAACAAAATATGCAGGAAGTTGAGAGGCCAAACACACTATCATATTCTGACTATCATTCTAATGAGTATAAAGTTAATCGAAAGTGGGAAAAACTATGTAGATAAAGAGGAATAGATCAGCTAGATTCACAGAGTCTCTTGAGTAGAGGAATCATGGACCAGGTGACATAGGTTTGAGGTGAAGGGGAAAAGATTTAATAGAACTGTTGTATGATTCTAAAGCAACAGTGCAGGCACAGAAAATATTGCACCAAGGGTGTGGATGTACATCGTAACAGAGAGATCTTCCCGAGTGAGAAGCAGCTCACCCACTAGCCCACTGTAATAAGCAAGCAAGCAAGTTTATTTATATCGCACATTTCAGCAACAAGGCAATTCAAAGTGCTTTACACAAAGTATTGAAAAGCAATCAAACGCAATGAAAGTCATTAAAAAGAATAGAAAAAAAAACAAGCTGAAATAGACATGTAAAATACAAGAATAAAAATTACAGTGCAGCGTTAGAAATGAATAATTATTTAATTTAACTAAAATTAAAAGTAATTAGAATAAGGCAAGAACACACTGGAATTCCCCTTAAGCCATTTATTGTGTCAGCACGTCACAACTTATTATCAGGGGTGGGAAGATTGCAACCTTCACGTGGTCCGTCCTGTTTCGAAGAATGCAATCAACCTGGCGTGCACAATCAAGTAAGATTAAATAGAACAAGTTGTCCTACACGCCATACGCAAGAAGAGGAAGAATTTATAATCAGATTAAAGCTCACACCACACCCATAATGAAAGATACAGGAGATTATCTTCTCCATTTAAAAATAAATTGCACCTCATTCCATGAACTTTATTTTAAATTAAAGGACTGAGAGGCAGGGGAGAGGGAGACTCTCTTACTGGTAGGGTAAGGTGTGAAAACGACCGATCAAAGCAGACGATGATAAGAAAATGTAGCATGGTACATTGTTAACTGAGGGAGAGGTGCCAAGCATATGATGACCATATGATGAGGATGTATAGCACTGGCATGTACTCACTGGCGTTTAGAAGGATGAGAGGACACTTCATTGAAACTTACCAAATAGTGAAAGGCCTGGATAGAGTGGATGTGGAGAGGATGTTTCCACTAGTGGGACAGTCTAGGACCAGAGGTCACAACTTCAGAATTAAAGGAGGAATAATGAGGAGGAATTTCTTTAGTCAGAGGGTGGTGAATCTGTGGAATTCATTCCCACAGGATCCAAGTCCATGGATATTTTTAAGGCAGAGATAGATTCTTGATTAGTGCGGGTGTCAGGGGTTATGGGGAGAAGGCAGGAGAATGGGGTTAGGAGGGAGAGGTAGACCAGTCATGATTGAATGGGGAGTAGACTTGATGGGCCGAATGGCCGAATTCTGCACCTATCCCTTATGACCTTCTAAGCGTTGTGTGACAGTCGGGGAGAGTGTGGGCATTGCGCAAGGTGTGGCCAACAGGTGGTGACAAAGGCGAGGCAGAGTGGGCACCGAGTTGCTCCAGCACTTACCTGACACATGGTAAACGTCTGGAAAACTCGGCGGCAGCGTGGTTGCGACAACTGGTGAGAGGAATAGATGTAAACACGAGTTACAGCGAGAAACAGCAACTTAGAATCTATCTATTACATTGTGTGGGGAGGGGCAACTGTACATGGGTTTTGTCGACACAAAGTGCTGGAGTAACTCAGCGGGACAGGTGACGCAACGTTACCCAGTCCTTCTCTCCACAGATGCTGCCTGTCCCGCTGAGTTACTCCAGCACTCCTTCAGTGTCTACTTCGGTTTAAACCAGCATCTGCAGTTCCTCCACACACAAGGTAGAATGGTAGTTTGGAATCAATCTGTTGCGTTAACCCGTGACCTGAACGCCCAATGCGCTGGTCAAGGAGGAAGATGCCCACACAGAGAGTGGGGTGGGTGTGGACAGTCCCCGCCCCACGAGGGCCGAGGGTCTTGTTTTGGACACAAGGAGCTGCAGATGCTGCAATCTGGAGCTAAATACAAAGTGCTGGAGGAGGAACTCCGCGGGTCGGGCAGCATCTGTGGAGACTAAACGCTGAACACCAGAGCGGGGTTAGACCGCGCTCAGCTCCAGGGGAGGTATAAATGTCACCGTTCAGCCCCCCTCCCCCGGGGTGATTCGCTCTGACTCTAAACCACTGCTCCACACACAAGACAGGTGCGTCAAGCGCTCTTGTCCCCTCGCCCACCCCACCCCCTTTCCCACCCCCTCCGTCCCCCTCTCCCACCCCCTCTGTCCCCCTCTCCCACCCCCTCTGTCCCCCTCTCCCACCCCCTATCTCTCCCACCCCCTCTCCCACCCCCTCCCACCCCCTCTGTCCCCCTCTCCCACCCCCTTTGTCCCCCTTTGTCCCCCTCTCCCACCCCCTCTCCCACTCCCTCTGTCCCCCTCTCCCACCCCCCTCTCCCACCCCCTCCCACCCCTCTGCCCCCCTCTGTCCCCCTCTCCCACCCCCTTTGTCCCCCTTTGTCCCTCTCTCTCCCCCTCTCTCTCCCCCTCTCTCTCCCCCTCTCTCTCCCCCTCTCTCTCCCCCTCTCTCTCCCCCTCTCTCTCCCCCTCTCTCTCCCCCTCTCCCACCCCCTCTGTCCCCCTCTCCCACCCCCCCTCTCCCCCTCTCCCCGTGTCGCGGGTACCTGTGGCTGCGTTGAGCAGGAGCAGCGCTGCCCTTCGCGCCGCCGACCCCATCACCTCTCACTGCCCGGTTGTGGGCGCCGCGGGGCGGGCACGGATGGCTGGCTGCCCGCCCGGGGGGCGGCGCTCCCTCACACACCGGGCTGCCAATCCGGGCCAGGTCTGTGACCGCCCCCGCCCCCGCCCCGGGGAGGCGGCCGTTCAGCCCGTCCCGCCGCACCTAGCCCACGCCCTTCCACCCGCCTGTCGCAGCCCTGCATTCACTCAGCCTGTCCACAGATGCTGCCCGACCCACTGAGTTCCTCCAGCACTTTGTGTTAGTTTACTTTACTTAACTTTGCTGTCACTATCCAGTCAGTGGAAAGATTACAATCGGGGCATCCACAGTGTACAGATACAGGATAACGGGAATAACGTTTAGTGCAAGATAAAGTCCAGTAAAGGCCGAAGAAGGGTCTGGATCGAAGCGTCACCCATTCCCTCTGCCACAGATGCTGCCCGACCCGCTGAGTTACTCCAGCATTCTGTGTCTACCTCCAATTAAAGATACACCGAGGGTCTCCAATGAGGTGGATGGGAGGTCAGGACCGCTCTCTAGTTGGTGAGAGGATGGTTCAGTTGCCTGATAACAGCTGGGAAGAAACTGTCCCTAAATCTGGAGGTGTCCGTTTCAAACTTCTGTACCTCTTGCCCGATGGGAGAGGGGAGAAGAGGGAGTGGCCGGGGTGAGACTGGTCCTTGATGATGCTGCTGGCCTTGCTGAGGCAGCGTGAGGTGTAGATGGAGGCGATGGAAGGGAGGTTGGTTTGACTGGAGTGGGACTGGGAGTCCCAGCAGTCCTTGTGTCTCCCTCTGCACCGCATTGACACACCTGGTTCAGGGGAGCAAGATTCAAGGTGGTCCAAGTGTCAGATGTACCGGCAACAGAATAGTAACACTGACCCCCTGTTCCTGTGAATTACCCCTGGGGTGGGCGGCAACGGCATGAAAGGGAAGTGACGGGAATGCCAGACAATTTACTGAACAATTTAGCTTCATTGGCTTTGGTAAAGATTATAAATTGTCCCTAGTGTGTAGGATAGTGGTGATCGCTGGTCGGCGTGGAATCAATGGGCCGAAGGGCCTTTTTCCACACTGTATCTCTAAACCTAGGGGTACCCCCTAAAGGGGTACAGAGGAATGGGACTGATGGCATCTCTGCTGGGAACTAGCATGGACTGAATGGGCTGAATGTAACCAGTAACCGTGGCTGCTAGAGTTTACCTCCAGGATCCCCCTTTCGGAACCCCACTGTCGGAAAGAAGGGTCTTGACCTGAAACATCACCCATTCCTTCTCCCAGAGATGCCGCCTGTCCCGCTGAGTTACTCCGGCATTTTGTGTCCATCTTCAGTATAAACCAGCATCTACAATTACATCCTAAATGCGTTCATTCTCCTTTGACAAAGTCTTTGGAATAGTCATGCAGTCGTACAGCACGGAAACAGGCCCTTCGGCCCAATGGTTCATGCTGACCAAGATGCTCCAATAAGCTAGTCCCAGTTACCTGTGCTTGGCCCCTGTCTATCCATGTACCTGGACCTGGACCTGATCCATGTACCTGGAGGGAATGGCCAGGTGAGGCTTTAGGTTGGATCTGAAGAAGGGTCCTGACATGAAAGGTCACGTCCATTCCCTCCACAGATGCTGCCTGAGTTCCTCCAGCACTTGTGTTTCTCTTGTGTTTCCAAACACATTCATCTCCTCCAGAAGCAGATCTAAGATCACAGATCACAATCATTCCCCACTCTTACATCTCTATTCCTACAGCAACATTACCTATCGAACCATGTACCTTGAACTAAATATTATTCCCTTATCCTGTATCCGTACACTGTAAACGGCTCGATTGTAATCATGTATTGTCTTTCTCCTGACTGGTTCACCCGCAACAAAAGCTTTTCACTGTACCTCGGTACACGTGACAATAAACTAAACTGAACTGACTGTGGCTGACTACATTCCATTCCCCAGTGTTTTATACATTGACATTTTCCATGCTCTTTTAATTAATTCTGTTTCATATTCTCCCCCAGATTGTCCTTGACATCCCACCATGCTTCGTCTGCAGAGATGAAGATTGCTGACTCCACATCTTCTTCCCTAACTCGTGTAATCTCAAATAGTCCAAAATAACAACCATCTAAGATAAGCAAAGCTTCTAACCTATTCCAAACTAAATCTTGCATAGACACAAAATGCTGGAGTAACTCAGCGGGACAGGCAGCGTCTCTGGAGGGAAGGAATGGGTTGCTGAGTTACTCCAACATTTTAGGCGGACTGAGCAGAGGTGATCAGCAATGAATAATTATTTAATTTAACTAAAATTAAAAGTAATTAAAATAAGGCAAGAACACACTGGAATTCCCTTTAACCCGTTTATTGTGTCAGCACGTCACAACTTATTATCAGGGGTGGGAAGATTGCAACCTTCACGTGGTCCGTCCTGTTTCGAAGAATGCAATCAACCTGGCGTGCACAATCAAGTAAGATTAAATAGAACAAGTTGTCCTACACGCCATACGCAAGAAGAGGAAGAAATTATAATCAGATTAAAGCTCACACCACACCCATAATGAAAGATACAGGAGCTTATCTTCTCCATTTAAAAATAAATTGCACCTCATTCCATGAACTTTATTTTAAATTAAAGGACTGAGAGGCAGGGGAGAGGGAGACTCTCTTACTGGTAGGGTAAGGTGTGAAAACGACCGATCAAAGCAGACGATGATAAGAAAATGTAGCATGGTACATTGTTCACTGAGGGAAAGGTGCCAAGCATATGATGACCATATGATGAGCATGACAAGTGACCTTCTAGAAGTTTCTGTTAGTTGTTGGAAGGAACCTCTTCTTACAAGATGTTGGGCATGTATTCAATGTGCTAGTCACATCAGGGTCACACAGAAGACATTACATCCTCCACTCCCAATGGTTCACCACCCTCTGACTAAAGACATTCCATACAACAAACTGCCAGAGGAGGTAGTTGAGGCTGGGACTGTCCCAACATTTAAGAAATAGATAGACAGGTGCATGGATAGGACAGGTTTGGAGGGATATGGACCAAGTGCAGGCAGGTGAGACTAGTGTAGCTGGGACATGTTGGCCGGTGTGGGCGAGTTGGGCCAAAGGGCCTGTTTCCATGTTGTACGACTCCAAAGCAACAGTGCAGGCACAGAAAATACTGCATGAAGGGTCTGGATGGACATCGTTACAGAGACATCTTCCCGAGTTAGAAGCAGCTCTCCAACTAGCCCACTGCAGTAAGGCAGCAACACCCTAGTATTCCTCTTAAGCCCATTATTGGATCACCACTTACAACTTATTATAAGATTAAACCTCATACCACACCCATAATGATAGATACAAGAGCTCATGGTGGCGCAGCAGGTGGAGCTGCTACCTCACAGCTCCAGAGGCCCGAGTTTGATCTTGACCACTGGTGCTGTCTGTACGGAGTTTGCACGTACACCCCCACAACCTGAGTGGGTGTTCTCCAGGTGCTCCGGTTTCCTCCCACACTCCGAAGAAGTGCAGGTATGTAGGCTAATAGGCTTCTGTAAAATTGTAAATTGTCCCTGATCATTGGTGACCATTGGTCGATATGGACTGGGTTAGCCAAAGGGCCTGTTTCTGCGCTGTATTTCTAAAGTCCAAGGACTCACAAAAAACAAATTATGCTTCAATTCTACTCAACTTCTGCAAGAGTAAAATGAAAAGAAGTGTGCACAGAAATAAAGACACTTCCTTTTGTTGGCACTAGCTGCCATGGTGTTATCTTTATTTATAAGTGATAAAGTTACACTGAATACAGCACATCTTATCAACTGGGTCCTGACCCTGAGAGATGGAACTTTGGTGAGGGCTAAACAGCATCAAGGTTAACAAGAGATCAGTTCAGCACTAACAAACGATACTAAAGGAAAATAAAACAGGTAAACAACTTTTGGCCTAGATGTGGAAACAAGGAACAAGGAAACAAACAGGAGCTAGTTTAGCAAGGAAAGACACAGAGTGCTGGAGTAACTCAGCGGGTCAGGCAGCATCTGTGGAGAACATGGATAGGTGACGTTTCACAGAGTGCTGGAGGAACTCAGCGGGTCAGGCAGCATCTGTGGAGAACATGGATAGGTGACGTTTCACAGAGTGCTGGAGTAACTCAGCGGGTCAGGCAGCATCTGTGGAGAACATGGATAGGTGACGTTTCACAAAGTGCTGGAGTAACTCAGCGGGTCAGGCAGCATCTGTGGAGAACATGGATAGGTGAGGGGTGAGGGTGGGGGCAGGGTGATTAACAGCTAGTTTTAAGCCTGGGAAAGGGGTGGACAGTGGACTCAGGTGGAACTCTCGACTGCCCGCTGCCTGGGCTCGTGAATGGGCACCTTGGCCTAGAGTTTAGTTTGTCACTGGCTAACCTGTCACTAATCAGTTACACCCATTTGCTCCATCAACCTTCAGTCAAATCGAAGACATTTCACCCTGAGATATTTTCTATTTTGAAGGCGTTCTATCAGCACTAACTGGTGCAGAAGGCAGGTGCCGTGTCTGAGAGTGTAAACACAGGCAGCCTCACTCCTCGAGTACTAGGTTTTTGCTACCCCAGGGCCAACGATATTGCCTACCAGTGGGAGATTCTAGGACTTGAGGGCACAACCTCAGAATAAAAGGATGTACCTTTAGAAAGGAGATGAGGACACATTTATTCAGCTAGTGTGGTGTATCTGTGGAACTCATTGCCACAGACGGCTGCGGAGGCCAAGGCATTGGGTATCTTTAAGGCGAAGACTGACAGATTCTTGATTAGTACGGATGTCACGGGATATGGGGAGAAGGCAGGAGAATGGGGGAGAATGGGTCAGGTGAATGGTTGAGGAGACTAAATGGGCCGAATGGCCTCATTCTATGGCTGATGAACATAATATACTGATTGCTTCTGTCATTTTTGGATTTACAGCATCTGCAGTTTTCTGATTTGCTGAGTAGGCAGAAGGATTTTCACGCCCAGGTTTATTTAGATGATGTATTAACATCGCAGGAATCAGCGGCAAGACTGATTGTGATGTGCGATGTTATGTTGCAGCTTTGGTCTGTGGAGCTTGGATCAAAGCCGAACTTCTACATGCCCTCATATTCTCATCTATCGTCTCCTCTCATCTCGCCTCTCCTCACATAACGTGGCCTTTAGATATCACGGCACGGTGGCGCAACGCTAGAGTTGCTGCCTCACAGCGCCGGAGTCCCAGGTTCCATCCAGACTATGGGTGCTGTCTGTACGGAGTTTGTATGTGACCAGCGTGGGTTTTCTCCGGGTGCTCCAGTTCCATCCCCCATTCCAAAGACGTACAGGTTTATAGATTAATTGGCTTTGGAATGGGGAATGGGGGAAAATTATAAATTGTTCCCGGTGTGTGTAGGATAGTGTTAGTGTGCGAGGATCGCTGGTCGGTGCGGACTGGGTGGGCCGAAGGGCCTGTTTCTGTGCTGTACTGTTCTATGTTCGATGAAAGAATCAGAACAGTTGGGGTTCCGGGTCCTGTGAAGGGGAGGGGGGGTCGGTGTTTGTAGGTTGGTTATGTAAAGATTAGATTGATTCAAAGTTGGAAGGAAACATTGAGTCAAAATGCAGACACCTCCCTGCTTCGTTTAACACGTTACAAATCTGGAGATGAGCAACTTTTATTTCATGGAAGATTTCAGCAGCTGATCTGATCCAAGAATAAATATAGAAACAAGGAACTGCAGATGCCGGTTTACACAAAAGAACAAAGTGCTGGAGTAACTCAGCGGGTCAGGCAGCATCTGTGGAGAACATGGATAGGTGACGTTTCACAGAGTGCTGGAGTAACTCAGCGGGTCAGGCAGCATCTGTGGAGAACATGGATAGGTGACGTTTCACAGAGTGCTGGAGTAACTCAGCGGGTCAGGCAGCATCTGTGGAGAATATGGATAGGTGACGTTTCACAGAGTGCTGGAGTAACTCAGCGGGTCAGGCAGCAACTGTGGGGAACATGGGGCTGGGAGCGTTCTTCCAAAGAAGGGTCTCGACCTGAAACGTCACCGATCCATGTTCTCCACAGATGCTGCCTGACTAAATGCGTGGGTTTTCTCCGTGATCTTCGGTTTCCTCCCACACTCCAAAGACGGACAGGTTTGTAGGTTATTTGGCTTGGTATAAATATAAATGGTGCCTAGTGTATGCTGGATAGTGTTATTGTGTGGGGATCGCTGGTTGGCGTAGACGCGGTGGGCCGAAGGGCCTGTTTCCGCACTGTATCTCCGAAGTAGACTAGTACAGACTGACTCTCCCGTGAAGGAGCTACACTGCTGAAAGATGCCGTCTGATGAAACATTTCACCCAGTCTCATCAGTCCGGTCTGGCAGGTCTGAATAGTCTGAAAGTGTTCTGTGAGATAAAGCAGCGCATTGTTGTGGTGTGCTCAGCCGCAGCATGAGAGGGTGAAAGGGGATGAGTGAGCATAGTTTCACACAAGGAGCAATGGGTATCTGGAATGAACTGCTTGCTGCAAGGTCCTAGACTCATGGGGGGGAATGTTGCCGACTGGCCCGCTCCAGACTGCAGGAGTACGTGCTGAAGGACGCACTGAAGCTCGATGCAGCCAACGCCAAGGCTCGTTGGGGGAGGACCACAGTCTAGGGTCCTTCTGCTGCTGGACATTGGGGGGCAGAGTCCCCTCACACAAGGGGTGGGATATCACTTGTGTGGGAAGGAACTGCAGATGCTGGGTTAAACCAAAGATAGACACAAAATGCTGGAGTAACTCAGTCTGAAGACGGCTCGTGACGCGAAATGTCCCCCATTGCTTCTCTGCAGAGAGGCTGCCTGTCATACTGAGTTACTCCAGCATTTTGTGTCTATCTTCGACAAAGGGAATAATTATGTTTTTTGGGAAAACAAATAGAATACTAACGAGTGTTTGTGGAGCGGGGGAGAAAGGCGGAGGAATTCTGCACAGTTCTTGCTCTGTTCTGTACATATATTGTCACCCAACAGGGGGCAGTATGACACAGCGTTTACACATATCCACAAACTCTGCCCGCCCCTGGGCTGCTTCCAAGTCACCATAACTCTGACAACAGCAACAACCACTTCTGATTAAACCTCTATCACACGCTGACTTGCTGTTGAAGCAGTGAATTTATATTCCAATATCTATCTATATGACTAACAGTCTCATCTTAACCCCTTCCTGTCTGCCCCGTATATTTATTTTAGAAAAATCACTACCATATATTGCTATGACTTTTGGCCCTCCTAAGCTGAGGCAGCCCCAAGGATTTTTCCAATCGATGAAAAATATAAAAGTTATGAATGTTTAATAAATCTTGAGATCTGCTGATTGGTCCTCTCGCCTGTCAATCACCATGATGAAGGTAACGCCCCTTCCGAGGGGAATGGAGGGACAGGACTATAGAACCCCAGATGCCTGGACATGAGTCAGTCACTCTGGAAGATCGTGAGGGAGAGGCCACAACTGTGATTCTGCTGTGAGTCTACTGAACAGTGAGTCTACCCTTTATGTGTTTTGCGTGGTTATGTGCTTTATCTGGTTAACCCTTTATGTGCTTGCAATAAATGATTTGTTAGCCAGCAGTGTGCTTGCAATGAATGATGATTTGTTAACTCTTAATGTGCTTGCAATAAATGATTTGTTAGCCCTTAATGAAATGAAACAAGTTGTTTGGCCTGCCCTTTGCTTTTGTTTTGCCTTTGCATTGCTTGAGATCACCTGAAATGAAAGCAAATGGATTGCTGAGTTGGGTGGACCCACCTGCCCTGTGCTTGACTTGACTTGACTTGGATTGACTTGACATGAAATGGATTGAAATGGATTGTTGGCCCTGCACTCACTGTGCTTGACTATACTTGACCCACAACACCCATGCTAGTGCTCCAGAACCTCCCCCCCCCCCTCTTCAATGGCCACCAATATTGGAATTGGTGGAGAGGTGGAATATTTAGTTGGGGGACCAGCCCTCCCATGTGAACCTGGGACCCAACGGGTCCCACTTAATCTAGTTAATATTAAAACTAACAGTCTAGAGGCAGAAAAGTTTACTTGGTGATGCGTTTCTCACCTCGACTTAGTTTTAAGTTTATAATAGCATTCAAAGCATCAACAATACAAAGAAGGGTCTCGACCCGAAACATCACTCATTCCTTCTCTCCAGAGATGCTGCCTGTCCCACTGAGTTACTCCAGCTTTTTGTGTCCACCTTCGGTGGAAACAGTTCCTTCCTAAACAATTCCCAACCTTTGTTTTGAGGGTATTTTAAGATTGGAGGGTTTTAGCCACAAGGTGACGATGGGCAAACTTGCAGTATTTTATCTGGAATGTCGGAGATAGGTACGCAGTCAGAATACTGACTGAATTATCCCAGGGGAGTGGTGGGGGATGATTATCAAAGACCAGAGGGCACAGCTGAAAGGTGAGAGGTGCAAAGTTTAAAGGAGATGTGCGGGGCAAGTTGTTTTACACAGAGGGTGGTGGGTGCCTGGAATGCGCTGCCAGGGGTGGGAGTAGAGGCAGATACGATGGTGGTGTTCAAGAGGCTTTTGGATAGACACATGGATATGGATCTTGTGCAGTCTGAGGAGATTAGTTTAACTTGGAATCATGTTCAGCACTGATGTTGTGGGCCGAAGGGCCTGTTCCTGTGCTGTACTGTGCTAAGTTGCGAAAACAGTGTAGTTTCTTACCTCTTTGTGTTTAGGGTCATAGATTCATACGGCGTGGAAACAAGGTAATTGGCCCAACTTGCCCACACGATACGATACAATACAATAGAACTTTATTGATCCCAGGGGAGAGATTGGTCCGTCAAGTCATAAAACACAACACGATACATGAAACATGAAACTAATGTGACGAGTGGAAAGTCCAGGATTGAGGATGGGCAAAGATTTTGAGGGGAGGGGGCGCAGGGAGGGGAGTCAGTCTACCCCATGACAGAAGGGGGAGGGGTTGTACAGTTTGATGGCCACAATATGTCCCATCTACACCAACCAATATGTACCATCCACACAAGTCTCACCTGCCTGCGTTTGGCCCATATCCCTCTAAACCTGTCCTATCCATGTACCTGTCTAAATGTTTCTTAAACGTTGCGATAGTCCCTGCCTCAACTTCCTCCTCCGCAGATAGGTAGGACTAGTGTAGATGGGGCATGTTGGCCAGTGTGGGCAAGTTGGGCCGAAGAGCCTGTTTCCACACTGTGAGACTCTATGCCACTTGTTGCTGGTTGGAAGCTCTTACTCTTGTTCCTGTAAAGACTGTGGCTCTGTTGGTTCCATTAGAGATTACCAGTGATACAAGGGACTGCAGATGTGTCGACTGGGCTTGTATTCACTGGAATTTAGAAGGACGAGAGAGGATCTTATAGAAACATATAACATTCTTAAGGCATTGGACAGGCTAGATGCAGGAAAAATGTTCCCAATGTTGGGGGAGTCCAGAACCAGGGGTCACCTTTAAGAATAAGGGGTAGGCCATTTAGGACTGAGATGAAGAAAAACCTTTTCACCCAGAGAGTTGTCAATCTGTGGAATTCTCTGCCTCAGAAGGCAGTGGAGGCCAACTCACTGGATGTTTTCAAGAGAGAGTTAGATTTAGCTCTTGGGACTAACGGAATCAAGGGATATGGGGGGAAAATCAGGAACGGGGTACTGATTGGGGATGATCAGCCGTGATCATATTGAATGGCTCGAAGGGCCGAACGGTCTATTCCTGCACCTATTTTCTCAGTTTCTATGCTGGAATCATTCTGATGCCACTGATAGTCGGACTGGATGTTGAATTGCTTCCAATTCAACATGATTGTGCAGGTCCTCCAGGATTGCACAAGACCAACGTAGAATTCATGCTCAAAGCACAATTTCCATGCAGCTCCTTTCATTGTACATTTTGTCAGCTTCTACATATTTTCAGCTGACTTCACATGCAGTTTATTTCTGATTTTTATTTGGCTGTGTGGAAGAAACAAATTGGTTTTGCAAACGTGAAGATTTTTCTACGGGAACCTATTTGCAGAAGTATATGTTGGGGAATTGGCAAAGTAGTTCCAAGCAAATGTACTGAAGGCTCGGAAAACAGATATTAATGTCAAACCAAGGGGAAAGTCATTTGTTTGAAGGAGTCAGCACAAATTGCTCATCTCTCACTCCGAGTGCAGTTTTACTCATTCGCTACCAATTGGTCCGTTTGGAAACGAGATCTTAACTCCTCCACACTATTTCTGACATTGTTATTGCATTATTATTGCACTCGACTGCTGTGAACAAGTTTGCATGCGTGCTGTCTAACCAAATCATGCCATTTATGAGTACAGACAAGCCTTCGGCCCACCGTGTTCGTGCCAACCAGCGATTTCTGTACATTAACACTATCCTACACTATAGGGACAATTTACAATCTTGATTGAAGACAATTAACCTACAAACCTGCACATCTTTGGCGTGTGGTAGGAAACCAGAGCACCCGGAGAAAACCCAAGTGGTCACAGGGAGAATGTACAAACACCGTACATACAGCGGCAGTAGTCAGGATCGAACACAGCTCTCTGGCGCTGTGAGGCAGCAGCCGAAGATAGACACAAAATATGCCTGGAGTAACTCAACGGGTCAGGCATCATCCCTTGAGAGAAGGAATGGTAACGTTTCGGATCGAGACCCTTCTCCTAATGTTTTCCTGGTTCAGTCTCACTGGTGGTTTGGTTAGAAATGCAACCACTTGATGGACCGTGCACTGAGGCAGTTGCTTTTTAATGACTTAAAAGTTTGCTTCCCTACCCCGCCCCCACTTCAGTATGAAGAAGGGTCTCGTCCCGAAACGTCCCCTTTTACCTTCGCTCCACAGATGCTGCCTCACCCGCTGAATTTCTCCAGCATTTTCATCTACCTTTGCTTTTTTGCTTCATTCTGCTCAACAGGAAAGACCAAATGAGGAAATGGACACACACAAGGAAACCAAGCTTGCCCTGAATGGCAGATTTGGCAATAACTGTGCACTGTGATTGTGTAATTCCTGTAAATATTACAGGACTATTACTGAGTTTCTACTTTCTCCTCGTGGGTTTTCTCCGAGATCTTCGGCTTCCTACCACACTCCAAAGCCGTAGATGTTTGTAGGCAACCAGTGATCCCCGCACACTAACACTATCCTACACACACTGGGGACAATTTACATTTATACCAAGCCAATTAACCTACAAACATGTACGTCTTTGGAGTGTGGAAGGAAACCGGAGACTCTGGAGAAAACCCACGCAGGTCACGGGGAGAACGTGCAAACGAGAGATGGAATGGTCGGTGGCATCGTTATGGAGAGGGGTTCGGACCCTAGACTGGCTTGTATCCATAAGAACAAAGTCCCAGGCCCATTAGTCCATGGAGCAGAATTAGGCCATTCGGCCCATCGCGTCAACTCCGCCATTCAATCATGGCTGATCAAGGCAGATAACACACAACAAAAGCTTTTCACTGTACCTCGGTACATGTGACAATAAACTAGACTGAACTGATCTATCTTTTCCCTCTGGACCCCATTCTCCTGCCTTCTCCCCAAAACCTTTGACACCCAAACTAATCAAGAACCCATCAATCTCCCGTTTTAAAAATACCCTTTAAATACACTTTTAAACTATCTGTACTTTACTAACAAGACTATATATTGAAAGTGATAGACACTGGAGAAGCCAGAAATAATTTGTTTGGGATGTTAATAACTGCAGGGAAATGCCACACAATTCCCCTGAGTGACAGTCGATGCCAACAAACAATTTATTGATGGTCCATTTAATTTATAGGACCATTGCAGATTATTGTCAAATGTACACTGCCTGATGTACAGATCTGTTAACAGTGACAAATTATTTTAACTACAGATGGTGGCAAAAGGCGACTTTGTAACCAGGTCCCCTTGTACCCGAGGGATCAATATTGTTTTCCCAATCTCCTGTAAGTTTTGTTGCAACCTGTGCTTTTTAGGTAGACAAAAACGTTAACATTTAGGGCAGCAAGGTGGCGCAGCGGTAGAGTTGCTGCCTCACAGCACCAGAGGCCCAGGGTTCGATCCTGACTATGGGTGCTGTCTGTACGGAGTTTGTACGCTCTCCCTGTGACCTGCGTGGGTTTTCTCCGGGTGCTCCTGTTTCCTCCCACACTGCAAAGACGTGCAGGTTTGTAGGTTAATTGGCTTGGTATGAATGTAAAATTGTCCCTAGTGTGGCCATTTAACCAACTCGTTCATCTTTGTGACGTGGGCGGAAACCGAAGTACAGGGAGAGGGTGCAGATTCCACACACACAGCACCAGACGTCAGGAGTGAATCTAGATCACTGGCCCTGCTGTGAGGCAGCAGAACCAAACAGGCCAAATCCACCCTTGGTGTTGACCACTGCCAAGGCAGATGCAACTTAGTTAGTTAGTTAGTTAGTTAGGGTAGAGAAAAATGCTGGCGAACCTCAGCTGGTGAGGCAGCATCTATGGAGGGAAGGAAACAGGCAATGTTTCAGGTCGAGACCCTTCTTCAGACTGATGTGGGGGTGGGGGGGAGGGGGCGCAAAGAAGAAAGGAAGAGGTGGAGACAGAGGGCTATGGGAGAGCTGGGAAGGGAAGGTGAAAGAGAAAGCAGGGACTACCTGAAATTGGGGAAGTCAATGAGCGAAAATAAATAGTTAGTTAGTTAGTTTAGTTTATTATCACATGTACCGAGGTAGAGCGAGAAGCTTTTGTTACTCGCTAGCCAGTCAGTGGAAAGACTACACTTGATTACAATCAAGCTGATCACAGTCTACAGATACTGATAAAGGGAATAACGTTAATAGGAAATGCTGCTTTCGGAGTTCATAGAAACATAGACAATAGGTGCAGGAGGAGGCCATTCAGCCCTTCGAGCCAGCACCGCCATTCATTGTGATCATGGCTGATCGTCCCCAATCAATAACCCGTGCCTGCCTTCTCCCCATATCACCTGACTCCACTAGCCCCTAGAGCTCTAACTAACTCTCTCTTAAATTCATCCAGTGACTTGGCCTCCACTCCCCTCTGTGGCAGGGAATTCCATAAATTCATAACTCTCTGGGTGAAAAGGTTTTTTTCCCACCTCAGTCTTAAATGGCCTCCCCTTTATTCTAAGACTGTGGCCCCTGGTTCTGGACTCGCCCAACAATGGGAACATTTTTCCTGTATCTAGCTTCTCCAGTCCTTTTATAATTTTATATGTTTCTATAAGATCCCCCCTCATCCTTCTAAACTCCAGTGAATACAAGCCTAGTCTTTTCAATCTTTCCTCATATGACAGTCCCACCATCCCTGGGATCAATTTCGTGAACCTACGCTGCACTGCCTCAATCACAAGGAAGTCCTTCCTCAAATTAGGAGACCAAAACTGTACACAATACTCCAGATGTGGTCTCACCAGAGCCCTATACAACTGGACCTCTCTACTCGTATTCTGAAATCCTCTTGTTGTGAAGGCCAACATTCCATTAGCTTTCTTCACTGCCTGCTGTACCTGCACGCCAACTTTCAGTGACTGGTGTACAAGGACACCCAGGTCTCGCTGTACCTCCCCCTTACCTAACCTAACCCCATTGAGATAATAATCTGCTCCCTTGTTTTTGCCACCAAAGTGGATAACCTCACATTTATCTATATTATACTGCATCTGCCACACATCTGCCCACTCACTCAACCTGTCCAGGTCACCCTGCAACCTCCTAACATCCTCGTCACAGTTCACACTGCCACCCAGCTTTGTGTCATCCGCAAACTTGCTAGTGTTGCTCCTAATTCCCTCTTCCAAATCATTAATATATATGGTAAACAGTTGCGGCCCCAACACCGAGCCTTGCGGCACTCCACTCGCCACTGCCTGCTATTCTGAAAAGGACCCATTCACTCCTACTCTTTGCTTCCTGTCTGCCAACCAATTTTCTACCCACATCAACATCCTACCCCCAATACCATGTGCTCTAATTTTAGTCACTCAACCTGTCCAGGTCACCCTGCAACTTCCATACATCCTCTTCACAGTTCACACTTGACAGTTCTCCTAAAATTGAGTCTAATTTAGTAGAGATGTCAGAGTGGAGTGAGTGAGCTGCATGATTGCAGATCCATTTCTGGGACCAACATGCAGGAGTCACCTGGGTTGGGCACCATCTCGGATCAATGGTGCAGTAACTTCCACATGTATTCCCTGCCTCAGTTTACTGGTTGAATTAGAGATGAGTTGAGGTGAAGAAGTAAGATGTTTAATTGTCATTTCTACCAGCAACAGCACAACGACAATTTTACTTGCTGCAACTTAACAGCCCCATTAATGTAAATTATTGCAAATAACTATTCAATAATCAATATTACAATAAATTAATAACCCTAGATGCACAGAGTCTCTTGCCCAAAGTAGGGGAATCGAGGACCAGAGGACACAGGTTTAAGGTGAAGGGGAAAAGATTTAATAGGAATCTGAGCGGTAAGTTTTTCACACAAAGGGGGGTGGGTGTATGGAACGAGCTGCCAGAGGAGGTAGATGAGGCTGGGACTGTGCCTCCAATCATTTAAGAAACAGTTAGACTCATACATGGATAGGACAGGTTGGGAGGGATTATAGGTCAAACGCGGGCATGTGGGACTAGTGTAGATGGGACATGTTGGCCGGTGAGGACAAATTAGGCTGAAGGGCCTGTTTTCCACTGTATGACCATATGAGACTGTATGAGTTGAGGGATATGGGGAGAAGGCAGGGACAGGGTACTGATTGTGGATGATCAGTCATGATCACATTGAATGGCGGTGCAGTCACAAGGTGAGAGGGGAGAGATTTAAGAATGAAAAGATACTTAACAATTTAGGAATGGATATCCATATTCAGTGGATATTATTAAGGCAGAGATAGATAGATACTTGATTAGTACGGGTGTCAGAGGTTATGGGGAGAAGGCAGGAGAATGGGGTTAGGAGGGAGAGATAGATCAGGCATGATTGAATAGCGGAGTAGACTTGATGGGCCGAATGGCCTAATTCTTCTCCTATCACTTATGAACTTATAAGAAAGTTCTCAGGGTCATTTTTTTCCAGTCAGAGGGTCATAGAGTGACACAGCGTGTAAACAGGCCCTTGGTCTCAACTTGCCCACGCCGGCCAACACATCCCATCCACGCTAGTCATACCTGCCTGCATTAGCCCATATCCCTCCAAACCTGAAGACAGACACACAAGGAGTGAATAAGGAGGATAAGACTTATTGCCGTCCATCACAGCGAGGGATATGGGGGAGCCACTGAGGTGGATGTTTATGTTAACTTTTATGTAGATGTGTGTCTTGTGGCTTTTTAAGTATGGCTGTGTGGCAAATCATATTCCTTGTAGGTTTTTACATATTTGGCTAATACATTAGTGATCAATATAATTGCAATGATGCTGGAGTAACTCAGCGGGACAGGCAGCATCTCTGGAGAGAAGGAATGTGTGACGTTTTGGGTCGAGACCCTTCTTCAGACCCGAAACGTCACCCATTCCTTCTCTCCAGAGACGCTGCCTGTCCCGCTGAGTTACTCCAGCATTTTGTGTCCACCTTCAGTTTAAACCAAGGCGTCTCCAGTTCCTTCCTGCACATTCAGTCCCTGCAAACCTGGAGTCCGTCTGTGGAACGAGCTGCCGGAGGGAGCGAGAGAAACGGGTACAATAATGACTTGAACAGAGATGGGTGGGAAGGGTTAAGGGGGACGTGGGCCAAATGGGACTGGCCCAGGTTGGTTAGCAGGGAGAGGGTGGGCCGAAGGGCGCTGTGCAGAGGTGAGTCATTGGGCCGTGAGCTCCAACGCGGACACCGTGCAGCGAGTCCCGCTCCGTCTCCGTCTCTCTCCGCCCTGTTTGGCCGCTTCCCGCCTCCGGTCCGCAGCCGTGTGGTGTAGTCGCGGGTAAGTCTTCATCTCCATCCCCGCTCCCAGCACCGGGGCGGGAGCCGAGGCCCCGTTACCCCAGCCAGCGCCCGGTGTGGGGCTCCCGGTGGAGCGGCCGGTGCTGGAGCCAGAGCCGGAGCCGGTAGCGGGCCGGTGCTGCCTCCTTACACCGGCGGGCAGGCGGGCGCAGGGCCGGGGGGACGGAGCGGTCTCGGTGCCGGGACCGGGAGCCGAGGCGGGCGGCGAGGGTTGGCGGAGCGGGGCGGGCGGTAGGCGAGGGGCGGACGGGCCGGGGGACGGGGCCGGGCAGCGCACGGCAGGTCGAGGCTGCGGGAACCGGCCCTCTGCCCAGGGAGGGACCGGGACCGGGACCGGCTCCGGGCTCCACCGGGTCGGGGCGCGGGTAGAATACTACTCCCCCCCCGGGCCGGGCCATTCACACCCGCGATCCGCAAAGCCGACCCGATAACCGGGGACCGGCCACAGCCCCGTCACCAATCCCTACCCCCCCCACAAACAGCTCCCCTCCCCATAGAAAGAGGACAATCGGCCCATCGTCTACTCCGCCATTCAATCGTGCCTGATCTATCTCTATCTCCTAACCCCATTCTCCTGCCTTCTCCCCATAACCCCTGACACCCGCACTAATCAAAAATCTATCTATCTCCACCTTAAAAACATCCATTGACTTGGCCTCCACAGCCTTCTGTGGCAATTAATTCCACAGATTTACCACCCTCTGACTAAAGACATTCCTCCTCATCTTCCCAAAGGAACGTCCTTTAATTCTGAGGCTGTGCCCTCTGGTCCTAGACTCTCTCACTAGTGGAAACGTCCTCTCCACATCCACTCTCTCCGGGTGCAATGTCCTCCCTGTGATTACCTGAGGACTCTCGGCATGTCCGGTGGGTGCTGGTTGTTGGGTGGCTGCTGTCAGTTACCTGGTCATCTTGACCGGTGGCAAAACCGGTTGCGGTCATGTGTTGGAGAATAAGTCTCAGTAAGGAAGTATGGAGTGGGGAAGAATGTTTGGGAATGTTCAATGAGGGCTAGCACAAAGCGGATGGGCTGCAAGGCCTCCTGTTGTTGCAGGTGCACAATGTGACGCCACTGTTTCTTCAAGGAGACTTTATAAATGTTTGTGTAATGTGGAGGAGCTTTATTTGTCAAATGTGCAACTGTGCTGTGAAATTATTTTTGCGTATTTGACACGAGCGAGCGCCGCCATATTTTAGCGCCATTGTCCAATGTTCTCTGTTCTAGATGGACCTTGTTTTGGTTGCGCTGTGCACTTTAGTGTTGTGTTATTATGGCCTGGTTACCACGTATTACTGGTTATTAAGTTATTGCATTGTTGATTATTGTATATTTATTTGTGTGTTAATGCGTTTAAGGGCATATGCGGCGGCTGCAGCTACACAGTAACTATCTCATTGGGTTGATGGAGAATCCAATTAATGTTGAGTGCGAGTCTCGTCCTCCAGTGAGTGGCTCGGTGGTTACTTAATGACAACAATTATGTTACTTGATTGGCACATCTACCCAGGCACAGTGAAAATCTTTGCTTTGCGTACAAAACAATAAAATCATACCATAGATAAGCTCAATCATAGATAGGTACAAGAGTTTAAGTTTAGTTTATTGTCACGTGTACCGAGGTACAGTGAAAAGCTTTAGTTGTGTGCTAACCAGTCAGTGGAAAGACAATACATATAACCATATAACAATTACAGCACGGAAACAGGCCTTCTCGGCCCTTCCAGTCCGTGCCGACCATTTATTTTCCCGTAGTCCCATCTACCTGCACTCAGACCATACCCCTCCATTCCCTTCCCGTCCATATACCTATCCACTTTACTTTTAAATGTTAAGATTACAATCGAGCCGTTTACGGTGTATAGATGTTTGGTGCAAGGTAAGGTCCAATTAAGGATTGTCCGAGGGTCACCAATGAGGTAGATTGAAGTTCGGGACCGCTCTCTATTTGGTGATCGGATGGTTCAGTTGCCTGATAACAGCTGGGATACTGTCCCTCAATCTGGAGGTGTGCGTTTTCACACTTCTGTACCTCTTGCCTGATGGGAGAGTGGAGAAGAGGGAGTTACCAGGGTGAGACTCGTCCTTGATTATGCTTCTGGCCTTGGCGAGGCAGCGTGAGGTACAAATGGAATCAATGAAAGGGAAGTCTGCTTATCCAAAACATCACCTATCCATGTTCTCCACAGATGCTGCCTGACCCGCTGAGTTACTCCAGCACTCTGTGAAACGTCACCTATCCATGTTCTCCACAGATGCTGCCTGACCCGCTGAGTTACTCCAGCACTCTGTGTTCTACACCAAATCTCAACATCAGCAGTTCCTGTTTTCTGATAGATCGAGCCATAGATCAAGTGATAGAGTGTGGAAACAGGCCCTTCGGTTCAACTAACCCACACCAGCTAACATGTTACCCTCAGATCCATATTAAATCTTTTCCCCTTAAACCCATGTCCTCTGGTCCTCGATTCCCCTACTCTGAGCAAAAGACTGTGTGCATCTACCCAATCTATTCCTCTTGTGGTTTTATACTCCGCTATATGATGTATTATCAGCTGTAAGGTGTTTCTTAGCTGGTCCTTCCAGTTCCCGGGCCTGGGGTGGCAGAAGGGTGGCACGGTGGCACAGCGGTAGAGTTGCTGCCTTACAGCTGGTACAGCACCAGAGATCCGGGTTCAATCCCGACTACGGGTGCTGTCTGTATTGGATTTTGTACGCTCTCCCCATGTCCTGTGTGGATTTTCTCCGAGATCTTCGGTTTCCTCCCACACTCCAAAAACATACAGGTTTGTAGGTGAATTGGCTTGGTATGATTGTAAATTGTCCCTAGTGTGTGTAGGATAGTGTGAGTGTGCGGGGATCGCTGGTCGGCGCGGACTCGGTGGGCCGAGGAGCCTGTTTCCGTGCTGGATCTCTAAACTAAGACCACAGGGCTGATGTTTGCTGCTGTCGTGTGAAGCAGGAGCCGTGAGAGACATTGCTGGCGGTCAGGCACTAATTGCAGCCTCCGGAGGAGAGCTGGGAGCTGGGAGCTGGGCTGGTTGTCGTTTGGCTCCAGTGAATTACGGGAAGTGGAGTGCATCCTGTCATGAGTGAGATAATGCACAAACAGAAACGTGATCAAGATGCAGACATCCCAGGGCTGGGCTGATGTGCACTCTCCGGGTGGCAGGGGATGTCTGGTTTAACCCTTGCCTGGCCGGCTCTGTGACCGGCAGTTGTGCCTGCAGTTACATAGAAACTTAGAAAATAGGTGCAGGAGTAGGCCGTTTGGCCCTTCGAGCCAGCACCGCCTTTCAATATGATCATGGCTGATCAATCAAAATCAATACCTCGTTCTGCCTTCTCCCCATATCCCTTGATTCCGTTAGCCCTAAGAGCTAGATCTCTCTCTTGAAACCGTCCAGTGAATTGGCCTCCACTACCTTCTGTAGCTGAGGCTTCCACAGATTCACAACTCTCTGGATTCAACTCTTCCCGGGCACCACTGATTATTATTATTGTATCAGTCATAGAGCGTGGAAACAGGCCCCTCGGCCCAATTTGCCCAACATGTCCCATCTACACTAGTCCCACCTGCCCCCGTTTGGCCCATATCCCTCCAAACCTGTCCTATCCATGTACCTGTCTAACTGTTTCTTAAACGTTATGATAATCCCTGCCTCAACTATATCCTCTGGCAGCTCATTCCATACACCCACCACCCTTTGTGTGGAAAAGGTTACCCCTCAGATTCCTATTAAATCTTTTCCCCTTCACCTTAAACCTATGTCCTCTGGTCCTCGATTCACCAATGCCAGGCACCATACTCTGTACATGTACCCGATCTATACCTCTCATGATTTTATACACTTCAATAAGATTGCCCCTCATCCTCCTGCGCTCCAAGGAATAGAGTCAACTATTGACTCAGTCCCTCGAGTCCTGGCAACATCCTCGTAATTATTCTCTGTACCCTTTCCAGCTTGACACCATCTTTCCTATAACATTCTAAATGCGGCCTCACCAACGTCTTATACAACTGCAACATGACCTCCCAACTTTCCTGTAAATACTCTGACTGATGCAGGCAGATGTGCCTAAAGCCTTTTGACCGCCCCAACTAGCTGCGACTCCACCTTCAATTGTGTATTTATCTGTGTGTTGTTGCGTTTACCGGCCTGCAAAGCTGCAGCAAGTAAGAATTCCCTTGTTCTGTTCCCACTATAGAGAGTGTTATGGAATCTTGTAGTGTGGCAACTGGCCCTTAGGTCCAATTTGCCCACACCAGCCAACATGTCCCATCTACAAAATGTATAGGAAAGAACTGCAGATGGAGGGAATGGGTGACGTTTCAGGTCGAGACTCTTGTCTCAGTCTGAAGAAGGGTCTCGACCCAAAACGTCACAGATTCCTTCTCTCCAGAGATGCTGCCTGTCCCGCCGAATTACTCCAGCATTTTGTGTCTGTCTTCACTTTGTGTCCTATTTATTGTTATGATCGTACCTGGATCATTTACTTTCTCTAGCAGCTCGTTCCTTACACCCACCACCCTCTGTGTATAGAAAGGTGCCCTTCAGGTTCCTATTATATCATTCCCCTTCACCTTAAACCTGTGCCCTTGGTTCCCCTACTCTGGGTCAAAGACTCTGTGTGTTCACCCTGTTTATTCCCCTCGTTATTGTGTACACCTCTATAAGATCATCTGTCACCCTCCTGCGCTCCAAGGAATAAAGTCCCAGCCTGCCCAACCACTCCCTGCAGCTCAGGCCCTCGAGACCTGGCAACATCCTTGTAAATCTTCTCCACGCCCTTTCCTGCCTTATGGCATCTTGCCTGTGGCAGTGCGACCAAATATGATGACAATACTCCAAGCCCAGCCACACCAACGCGTTATACAAATGTAACATCTCCGTTCTGTGTTCAACTTCCTGAATGATAAAGGCCAGCGTGCCAAAAGCCATCCTCACCACTTGCGACACCATTTAGGCTGCAGCCTTTTTGTTAAGAAAAGGAGAAGATAAAACCAAGCAATTTACAGTTGTGTTTTATTCAACTCTGTGAGCCGCGCCCACTTGCAGTAAAGCTAGTGGGAATTGGTCTTTCCTCACCCTTTGAAGACGATACAGTAGAACACAGAACACACAGACCCTAGATCAAAATAGAACGTGGGTCATATCTGGGGCAGCGGTAGAGTTGCTGCCTCACAGCACCGGAGACCCGGGTTCCATCCTGACTACGGGTGCTGTCTGTCCGGAGTTTGCACGTTCTCCGCATGACCCCCGTGAGCTTTCTCTGTTTGGTTTCCTCCCACACTCCCACACAAAGACGTGCTGCTTAATTGGCTTGGTAAATGTAAAAATTGTCCCCAGTGTGTGTGGGATAATGTTAGTGTGCAGGGATCGCTGGTCGGCACGAACCTGGTGGGCCGAAGGGCCTGTTTCTGTATCTCTAAACTAAACTAAAAATTAAACTAAAATATAGACCATGGAATATATAGAACATGAAACAGCCCAGCACAGGAACAGCCCCTTCAGCCTGCATGTTATCCATATGTGTCCATTCCCTGCATGTCCATGTGCCAACCCAGCAGCCTCTTAAACACCACTGTCGTACCTGCCTTCACCACCACCCTGCAGCGTGTTCCAGGAACCCACCACCCTCTGTGTAAAAAGAACTTGCCCCGCACATCTCCTTTAAACTTTCCCCCCCTCATCTTAAAGCTATGCCCTCTAGTCTTTGTCATTCCCACGCTGGTGACAAAAAGATCTGAATGTCTACCTTATCTATGCTTCTCATAATTTTATATATTTCCATTAGGTCTCCTCTCATCCTCCAAAGCTGCAGAAAAAAACAATTCATGTTTGTTCAACCTCTCCTGATAGCTGATGCCCTCTAATCCCAGGCAGGGGTGTCCGGGGTTATGGGGAGAGGGCAGGAGAATGGGGTTGAGAGGGAGAGATCGATCAGCCATGATTGAATGGTGGAGTAGATGTGATGGGTTGAATGGCCTCATCACTTGTGGACATGAGCATTCTGGTAAACCTCGTCAGCACCCTTCCCATATCCTCCTTGTAATGGGGGCGACCAGTGCATGCAACACTCCAAAGGCAGCCTGACCAAAGTGTGTGAAAGCTGCAAGACGATGTCTTCACACTGATGAGCAATGCTTTGTTCCTGCTCCACTTCTGCCAAAGCAGCGGGTTGCATCCTAATGTGATGCACTCCACAATCCCATTCCATAATGGCAGTATTTGTGCAGGCCTCTTTCATATTCTTCCTATCTTGTTGTTGCACGCCCCGTGTTTGCCTTCTGTAGCTGGGGTTGATGTTTGCGTGGGGCAAGTCATGACAAATGAAAAATGGGTCGTCATTACCATTTAAATTGCATCAGCCAACACCGTTTAAAGGAGATATTTTATCTGAATTGTAATGCCACAGCAAACGTGCTCTGCCCTTCAGACTGACGAGCTGGGCTCTGCACAATGAAGACCGTGAATCTTTCCCCACTGTTTTGCTCCCTTACCCGGGTGTATATAACAAAACCATTATTTTTCTTCAACTCTAACCAATCCTGACTACGGGTACTTGTCTGTACGGAGTTTGTACGTTCTACCCGTGAACGGCGTGGGTTTCCTCCTACACTCCGCAGATGTACATGTTTGGAGGTTAATTGGTTTTGGTATAATTGTAAATTGTCCCCAGTGTGTGTAGGATAGTGTAAAGGGCCTGTCCCACTTGATAATTGTCTCGGCGACTGCCGGCATCATTGACTATCAGGTCAGCGTGACACGGTGTGACGACGTATTGACGCGCGGTGTCTCGAGTGTCGCAACATTTTTTTTGTTCAAATGTTCAAAATATTTTGGCGACCCTGATACGTCAGTCAATGACGTGCAAAAATATTGGCAAGTGGGACACGCCCTTTAGTGTGCGGGGATCGCTGGTCGGCGCGGACTCGGTGGGCCGAAGGGCCTGTTTCTGCGCTGTATCTCTAAACAAAACATGAAGATCATGATCACAAAGACCATGTCAGTGGCTTGATCAGAGTCTGAGGAAGGGTCTCGACCCGAAACGTCACCCATTCCTGCTCTCCACAGATGCTGCCTGTCCTGCTGAGTTACTCCTGAACTTTGTGTCTATCTTCAGAGCTTTCGTCCATTTCCCCCTTGTCGCCCCCCCCCCCCGCCACTTATATCTCTTCACGATTCGCACATCTTTAATGCTCATCTCACATATTTTGTCTCTTCATCTCTGGCCTTTGTCCAACCACCTGACAATCAATAACCATGACCACCTGTATCCACCCACAGTATCTTTAAACTTTAGAGTTAGGAACAGGAATACTTTATTGCCACATGTGACACAGTGGGATTGCCACAGTGAGATTCTTTGCTTGCGTACACAATGTATACAAATAGCAGCCACCTACGGCACTGACAAAGTTACAAAGCAAGCCGGCTGCTCCTTTTATCCCATCCCCCCCCCCGCAGTTCCCCCACGCCGGGTCCTCCATCTCCCTCCCCCCCTCACGGTGTTTCCACCACACCGTTACATCACGGAAACAGGCCCTTCGGCCCCACAACCACCTCGTACGCCAGCACTATCCTACACCCTGGGAGAAGGCAGGGGAATGGGGTTGAGTAGGAAAGATAGATCAGCCATGATTGAAAGACGTAGTAGACATGATGGACCGAATGGCCTTATTCTGCTCCTAGAACGTATGAATTCTATCCCTTGCTCATCAACTATATGACCATGGGTCAGAGTTTGATACTGTGAAGTAGGCGTGTTCACACCTTACCCATCCATATTTCTGTCTCCCTCTCCCCTGACTCTCAGTCTGAAGAAGTGTCTCGACCTGAAACATCACCCATTCCTTCTCTCCAGAGATGCTGCCTGTCCCGCTGAGTTACTCTAGCATTTTGTGTCTACCTTTGTTGGAATCCTCCCACCAAGGGCAGGAACAGTGTCGTTTCTCCTGCAGGTGGATGGTGGGGGTGAACAGTCTAGGTTTTTGGTTGCTGATGGTCACTGCCATTATTCAACCACCAAATCATTCATCTCAGAATACTGGGTCGCTGATAGACACAAAATGCTGGAGTAACTCAGCGGGACAGGCAGCATCTCTGGAGAGAAGGAATGGGTGACGTCCACAGATGCTGCCTGACCCGCTGAGTTATCTCAGCATCTTCGGCAGTTCCTTCCTACACATGCTGGGTTGCTAGTTCAGTAACTTGCAGCCATTCAAACCTAGTCACTGATTTATGTAACTGCAGTAGGTGGAGCTTATTTGCACCTCTTTCCCTGGGAGAGGCTGGGCGTAGTTGTTATGTGGGCGGATCAGAAGCTTTTATATAATTGTACAAAGGCACAAAGTACCACGTCTCAGCAGCAGTTTAGTTGGTGGCTCTCGGTACAGGAAGCAATTGACACTGGAGAGGTTCGTTCAATTATAGTGCGGGAAGATTTGAAACCGAAGTCACATAGTGAGTCTGAAGTTAATTGAGTTCGGTTTGTAAAACCAGGTCCATTGTACCTTGTGCAAGTGTAAATATAATACGAAGCAAACAGGGCATTTTGTAAATGTATCTCCTGTACGGTTCACATTACAAGTGTAACATGGTCTGGTTCAATGGTGCTGACTGCTTTACATCATCCTCGCTGTCAGTTCAGCTTTCAAGCCTGTTGTTCAACATCGACAGCTTGGCATTTCTGGGACTGTAAACCTGCACTGAAGTGGCTGAGGAAGGCAGTCGGTGTTGTCCAAACCACTGCCGGCTGTTGTCCACCTTCATGGGGAAGACTGCAGGGTTCAGAAGGTGCCTCACCTCCATGTTCTCAAGGGCAAGTTGAGTAGGGCTTGTTGGCGATGCAGTACTCCCTCCAATTGTCAATTAAACCCACGTCCCTTGAGCCTTGATTAGTACAAGTGTCAGACATTACGGGGAGAAGGCAGGAGAATGGGGTTTATCCCATGATTGAATTGAATGGCGGTGTAGACTTTATGGGCTGAAGGGCCTAATTCTACTATTTCTTATGACCTTGTGACTCTTGAACCTGAGTCTGACTTGATCCTTGACCGTTGACCCTTGATGCTTGGCCCTTGACCCTTGACTCCATGATAAAGTCACCAAGGTGGCTTTGCCAAGAGGATTTCCAATGAACATTGCATTGGAGATTTGGCCGGCAACTGGCCCAGGTGTAGATACTTGGTCTGGTCTGGGGACACTTACAGCATGAATTGAACATTTTCCTTTGGTTGATGGCCACATTCTATGGAACATCTGAGAGAGCCAGGTGATTACAGAGTTGCCTCCTCTTCCATTCCCCTTGAGGAGCTGTTCCTTCCAGAGAGTTGTTTGGAGAATTCCACTCTCCTGCTTCCACACGAAGGTAGCCCACCAACCTCATTCCAAACTGGACGTTCATTGTAGCAATAAGCCCATGAAGGGGCTAAGGGGAGAATGTGGTGAAATCCAAGAGCTTTAGGGGGTTACACCTCCAAGCAGGTCTTTGTGACTTCAGTAGAACAGTTGAAATAGACCGATCTCCGCTCTCTGCGTCACCATAGTGATGCAGTCCGATTCAGCGAGCAGAAGGAGCTCAGTTCTTTCTTTAAATAGAATGAAACTGATACTTTATATTTCACAAGTTCTATTTCTTTCGGGACAAAAGGTAATGAAATAATGTAGCAAAACATACTGTTGTAACTCACAAAGGACAGGCCACGTCTTTGGAGAGAAATGAACAGTCAATGTTTAGTTTGAGTTGAGTTTCTTGCCTCGTGTATCGAGGTACAGTGAAAAGCTTTTTGTTGCGTGCTAACCAGTCAGTAGAAAGACGATATGTGATTTGGGACGAGATCCTTCATCTAGACTGAAAGAGTAGAGAGGAAATCGTTGATATGAAAGGGTGCAGAGGAAACTCCGCGCGGTCATGGGAGAACGCGCAAACTCCACACAGAAAGTGCTTGAGATCGGGATTGGACCAGTAGCTTTATCTGCCGCCTCACTGTACCGTCCACGTACTTCACAAACAATGTGTAAGAAAGAACTGCAGATGCTGGTTTAAATCGAAGGTAGACGCAAAATGCTGGAGTAACTCAGCGGGTGAGGCAGCATTTCTGGAGAGAAGGAATGGGTGATGTTTCAGATTGAAGAAGGGTCTCGAGGGGAGAGGGTGCAGGACACGTTAACCAGGACACCGCCTGCATTAAAGAGTGTAGGGAGATGTTGGGACACATGGATTTTGTCGTTTGGAGCAGATGTTGACGGAAGACTTGGTAGAAACATATACAATTATGAGTGGCGCAACTAGAGTAGGTAGTCACAACCTCAAGGGCAAAGATTTAAGTTGAGAAGGGCAAGTTTGGAGAGGATGTGCGGGGCAGGTTATTTTACATGGAGGTTGATGAGTGTGTGGAGTGCACTGCCAGGGGTGGTGGAGGCAGATACAATGGTGATGTGCATTTACACAGATGCATGGGAATTAAGGATATGGATCATGTGCAGGTGAATGGGATTAGTTTAATTTGGCAGCATGGTGGCATGGGCATGATGGGCCGAAGGGCCCGTTTCTGTACTGTTTTGTTCTATGTTTCAAATGCTTGATTTTAAGTACAAAGAAAAGCCACGAGACAAATGGAGGCACAAGGAACCGCAGGCGCTGGTTTACTAAAAACGACACCGAGTGCTGGAGTAACTCAGCGGGTCAGGCAGCATCTGTGGAGAACATGGATAGGTGATGTTTCACAGAGTGCTGGAGTAACTCAGCGGGTCAGGCAGCATCTGTGGAGAACATGGATAGGTGACGTTTCACAGAGTGCTGGAGTAACTCAGTGGGTCAGGCAGCATCTGTGGAGAACATGGATAGGTGGCGTTTCACAGAGTGCTGGAGTAACTCAGTGGGTCAGGCAGCATCTGTGGAGAACATGGATAGGTGACGTTTTGAGTCAGGACTCTTCTTCAGACCCGAGAAATAATGATGTGTTCATCAGTGAATTTCAGACATTCACTCACGTTTGTGAGAAGAAATTTCTACGCACTGTTCTTTTAAGTGAACTGATACCCTTCCCGACTGGACTAAGATACTAGGAAGCCAACAAAGGCTGTCAATGTTGGAACTTAAACAAAAGAAGTAGACAACATTCGGCAGCTGCGGAGAGAAGAGGGTAAATGCGTAGAGCTGACGATGTTGGATGGTTTGGTGAAAGGTTTAAGATGAAGGGGGAAGATTTTATAAAAATCTGAGGGGTAAAGTTTTCACACAAAGGGTTTATGGTGTACGTGGGTGGGGGGGGGGGGGCAAGGATGTAAATACCTTCGCATCAATAAACTCAAAATGACCTGACCACTGCTCCTAATCTGTATTAATCTTGTGAGGAAACGACATGCATCATTTGCTGTCTAATCTGGTCAAGCAGGCCGTTGCCACAGAGCAGTCACTTCCCCCGTACATGTCGTAACATCTCAGGCCCTCCTGGACAGCAGCTTGGTGTCTTGGGGAAGGGTGGGAGCTGAGTGACTAGTGCTCACATATTTTCTTACCCACTATCATTATCTGAAGAAAGACACAAGAAGCTGGAGTAACTCAGCGAGTCGGGCAGCATCTCTGTAGAGAAGTAATAGGGGACTTTTCGGGATGAGATCTTTCTTCAGACTGGGAGTCGGGGGAAAGGGAAACGAGAGATATAGATGGTACATCGGATAAATGAATGAAAGAGATGCAAAAAGCAACGATGATCAAGGAAAGGTGGAGCCCACAATGGTCCATTGTTGGCTGTGGAGTAGATGATAACGAGATATCCAGACAATGAAACTAGTACGATGACTAGGGTGGGGGGAGGGATGGAGAGAGAGGGGATGCAAAGGTTACTTGAAGTTAGAGAAGTCAATGTTCATACCGCTGGGGTGTAAGTTGCCCAAGCGAAATATGAGGGGCTGTTCCTCCAATTTGTGCTGGGCCTCACTCTGACAATGGAGGAGGTCCAGGACAGAGAGGTCAGTGTGGGAATGGGAAGGGGAGGAAGTTTGGCAACCGGGAGATCACGTTGGCCAAGGTGGACTGAGATAGACACCTGCTGTGAGTCATTTAGTGAAGAATTAAGGTCCAGAAACTAATGCCTCACATTGCATCCCCTCTCCCATCAGGCAGAGGATACAGAAGCTTGAGTACACGTAACATCTTCTTGCCCGCTGTATTCAGACCACTGAATGGTCCCTCCATAAGCTAGGGTGTAGTCCTAATCTTCCAACCTACCTTTATTGCAAACGCTGCACTTTTTCTCAGTAACTGTAACGATATAATACTGTGACACTGTCTCCTGCACAATAGGATCTATCTGTCAGACTTGTGAATTACTTGACTGTACTCAAGTGTGGTGTGATTTGACTGGGCAGCGCATAAACAAAGCTTTTCTCTGTACCGAGTCCACGTGTCAATAATAATAATAACTACATTAAACTCTGGTTCATTTTGAACATTCCTATTCATTGAGCTGATGTAAGCAGAAAAGCATTTCTTCCAGCATTTAATTACAAATTGAATTTGTGTTCTAACCACTTGAGCAACAGATCGTCAATCTCTCTGTTCCAACCAGGGCACCGGAAACAAGATCATACACAGAGTGCTGGAGTAACTCAGCGGGTCAGGCAGCATCTGTGGAGAACATGGATAGGTGACGTTTCACAGAGTGCTGGAGTAACTCAGCGGGTCAGGCAGCATCTGTGGAGAACATGGATAGGTGACGTTTCCAGTCGAGACCCTTCTTCAGACGGGGGAGAAGGGAATGAGAGATACAGCTGATGATATAGAGAGAGAGATAGAGCAAATGAGTAGAAGATTTGCAAAAAAGTAAGGTGTCTGTCTTCGATTGAATCCAGCATCTGCAGTTCCTTACTACACATTCCATCCCTTGCTGTTCTATGAAGGTTTACATGGGTTTGTTTACATGAGGGAGGTTTAGTTTAGCGTATTATTGCCACGTGTATCGAGGTAAAGTGAAAGACTAAACGTGATAAATGTCCACTTGGGGAGGAAAAGTAAAACAAACGCGCCCATTATCAAGATGGCGAGGTGGGATTGTTCAAAGGCACTTTATGTATCGTGTGTGTTTCTGCTCAGTGAAATTCTTGTTTGTTTAGTTTAGAGATACAGCGCAGAAACAGGCTCTTCTGCCCACCGAGTCCGCACCGACCAGCGATCCCCGCACACTAACACTACCCTACACACAATTTACATTCATACCTCCCACACTTACACTATCCTACACACACACAAGAGACAATTTTACAATTTCACCTAAGCCAATTAACCTGCAAACCTGCACGTCTTTGGAGTGTGGGAGGAAACGGAAGTTCTTGGAGAAAACCCACACAGGTCACGGGAAGAATGTACAAACTCTGTACAGATATTGGGATTGGACCCGGGTCTCCGGCGCTGTAAGGCAGCAAATCTACAGTTGCGCCACCGTGCCACCCTTTTTACACATGCCTATTGACACATGCGGTCACCGCCATTTCTGTCGCCATTATTCAAAGTTTAAGGTCCGGTCGGTACGCATGCTCGATGTACTGGAGCCAGACCCAGCATTCCCTGTGCATGACTTGCAGAAGGGCAGTCTGGACCTAGAGCAAGTCATGAGGAAAGTAACAGAATGATTCTGAGGGCGATTGAGGCTAAAGGAATGGAGGCTAAACATAGAAACATAGAAACATAGAAAATAGGTGCAGGAGTAGGCCATTCGGCCCTTCGAGCCTGCACCGCCATTCAATGTGATCATGGCTGATCATCCAACTCAGTATCCCGTACCTGCCTTCTCTCCATACCCCCTGATCCCTTTAGCCACAAGTGCCACATCTAACGCCCTCTTAAATATAGCCAATGAACTGGCCACAACTACCTTCTGTGGCAGAGAATTCCAGAGACTCACCACTCTCATGTAAACAAACCCATGTATACCTTCATAGAACAGCAAGGGATGAAACGTGTAGTAAGGAACTACAGATGCTGGATTCAATCGAAGACAGTATTTGTGAGATTGCGTGCAGTGCACACACCATCTGAAGAAGGGTCTCAACCCCACACCCCAATGCTGCCTGACCCGCTGAGTTACTCAGCATTTTGTGTCTATCTTCAATGTACAGTATTGGCCATCTGATTTAAGGATGGATGTCAATGTGTCAGAGAAAGTTTACTCGAGTCGTGTCTCGAACGGGCGGGTTGTCTTGGGTTGAAAAGTTGCACAGTCCAAGTTTCCATACGCTGGAGTGTAGAAGAGTGAGAATGATTGAGACTTTAATGGCTGGTGGTACAGACAAGGAGAATGTGGAGAGGAACATCTTCCACTATAAAGAGAGGGTGGAGAGGCTGGGACTAATTTCCCTGGAGTGTGGGAGGCAAATAGACCGAAGGAAAGTCATTAGGGACAATTCGGTGGACAGTTACAGTCACCATCCCAAGGTAGGGGACAGGTTTAAGGTGAGGGTGGAAAGATTTAATGGGAACCAGAGAGGCAATGTTTTTACACCGAGGGTAGTGGGTGTATGGAACGAGCTGCCAGAGGAGGCAGTTGAGGCATTTAGCCGGACACATGGAGCGAGAAGGTTGGGAGGAATATGGACCAAACGTGGGCAAATGGGACTAGTTTAAATGGGCCATCATGGTCAGCGTGGACAAGTGGGGCTGAAGGGCCAGTGTCCGTGCTGTATGTCATGTTGTCACGTGGGCGGAGCACCAAGGCAAATTCCTTGTATGTGAATTCTCTTCTCCTTTTCGTATCCATCTTGTTACAAATGTTGGCCTCGCTGCCATCGTCCGTCCTGCAAAGGACGCGAGCGTCCGGCGACAATCAGTGGGAGCTGTCACTTGTCGCAATAGATGATGCTGGTAGCAGAATTAGCTCGGGACACGTCCAGTTCCCAGCCCCGCGATGGGCTATGGGAATACTTGGCCAATAAACTTATTCAAATAAATGATTTAGAGGGATAGGAGACAAACACAGGCAAAGTGGACCAGCTTGGATAGTCAGCATTGGGCCGAAGGGCCTGTTTTTGGGCTGTGTAACCCTGTGGCTCTAAGCAGTGACCCCTGTTTAATAAATAAGGAGCAGCCTCTTTAAGATGGAGATAGAGTGAAGGGTCCTTGTCAACGAGTCAGGAATTCCCGGAACTCTCTCACTCTGTGGGACGGCCGACACCGAGGCTTTGAATCTTTTGGAGCAGAGGCAGATGGATTCTTGCCAATCGAGGAGTGGGAGGTAACGGGATGGGGAGAAAGGCAGAGTCGCTGAGAATCACAGCAGCTGCATCTTATTAAATAACAATGGTGGCACCAGGAGCATGAACTGCATCCACCCACTCCTAGTTCTGCTGCTGCTGCACACCAGGTTGGGCCCTCGCTGCCTCTTTGTTCTCCTGCCTCCTGACCTAAACAGCCAAGAATGTGTTAGCTACGGCTATTAGCAACGAGGCTGGTGATGGAGCTGTACTTCACTCTGCCTTGCCTCAAGCACTTCTTGACATAAACTAGAGGTTGGAGTCGCAGGGTAACTTGCAGAGATGGGGATCTGTATCGTCGACGATGGCATGGCCAACACTCAGGAGGCAGCTCTGTGTCCAAGGTGAGACATTTAGGTTCAACTCCCAATGTCTAAGGAGTGGTGTTAAACGATGCCAGTACGTCTGGACCAGGGACCAGAGTTTCTGAAAGAAGGGTCCCGACCCGTAACGTCACCTATCCATGTTCTCCACAGATGCTGCCTGACCCCGCTGAGTTACTCCAGCACTCTGTGCCTTTCATTTGTAACCCAGCATCTGCAGTTCCTTGTGCCCAGATTCTGTGTTCTGGTGGCTGAAGGCTGGTGTGGTTAAGGAAGGAAGTGTTGAGTTTAGCCTGGGAACGGATGCTGTTCACAGTGGCTGGCCACGTGAGTGAGTGAGTGGAGATAATGCTGAGCTCATCCCTTGTGACGAGCTTCACTACACAGGGTAGTGATGACCCAGTGCTGACCACTGAATCACTTTCCTAGAGTTTTACAGTGTGGGAACAGTCCCTTCAGCCCAACCTGCCCAAACTGACCAACATGCCCTATCTACACTAGTCCCACTTGGCTGCGTTTGGTCCATATCTCTCCAAACCTGTCCTATCCATGTATCTGCCTAGCTGCTTCTCAAATATTGTGACAGTCCCAGCCTCAACTACCTCCTCTGGTAGCTCGTTCCGTACACCCACCACCCTTTGTGTGAAAAAGTTACCCCTCAGATTTCTATTAAATCTTTTCCCCTTCACCTTAAACCTATGTCCTCTGGTCTTCGATTCCCCTACTCTGGGCAAGAGAGTCTTTGCATCTACACGATCTATTCCTCTCATGATTTTGTACACCTCTATAAGATCTCCCCTCATCCTCCTGCGCTCCAAGGAATAGAGTCCCAGTCTTCTGACTTTCTCCCATCCTAACCAATAGCTCTCACTCCTCAAACACTACCATCTGCCATTCTCTACATCTTCATAAAATTAGTTTATAATCCAGTACCTTTGGGTCAATGTTTGAGAGAGTTAGAGTTTTGAAGAGAGAATTAGAATTTTCAAGAGAGTTAGATTTAGCTCTTAGGGCTAACGGACTCGAGGGATATGGGTGAAAAAGCCGGAACGGGGCACTGATTTTTGATGATCAGCCATGATTGTATTGAATGGCGGTGCTGGCTCGAAGGGCTGAAAAGCCTCCTTCTGCACCTATTTTCTATGTTTCTAAACAGAGAACTACAGATGTTGGTTTATACCACGGTTGTGCAGCGGTAGAGCTGCTGCCTCACAGCACCAGAGACCCGGGTTCAATCCTGACTACGGGTGCTGTGTGTATGGAATTTGTACGTTCACCCTGTGACCTGCGTGGGTTTTCTCCGGATGCTCCGGTTTCCTCCCACACTCCAAAGGCATTCAGGTTTGTAGGTTAATTGGCTTCAGTAAAATTTTAAATTGTCCCAAATGTGTAGGATTGTGTTAGTGTGCAGGGAATGCTGGTCGGCGTGGGCCAAAGGGAATGTTTCTGTGCTTGTATCTCTGAGCTAAATAGACACAGTTTGCTGGAGTAACTCAGCTGGTCAGGCAGTATCTCTGCAGAAAAGGAATAGGTGACATTATGTGTTGGGACCATTTGTCTGACTCTGATGCCAAGGTTTTGGATCGATGGTCGGTGTGGACTCGATAGGTCAAAGGGCCTGTTTCCACCCTGTCTGTGTCTGGAAACTAAACTACAATTTCCCAAATCATGTTTTAACTTGATGAGCGAAGAGTATTTAATTGTCAAATGTACCAACTGTGGAAATGTTTCCCTGCTGCAGCTTAACCTGCCCGTAAACACAACAACACAACAACACAGATCAATGTACAATAATCAATGATGCACTGAATGAATGAGGTAGAGCAACCACAGACACAGTCCGTCCATGAAAGGTCACACTAGCTGAGGTTAGTGTTGTGCAGTTGTTGCTGGGACTAAAGACAACTTTAATCTCCCCCATCTGGAAACGTGTGTTTCCTGTCAGGGGGAGACTTCCTGTGTGTATGTCATCAAAGGAAATGTTTACGAAGAGCTGATTTGATTTGCCTGCATTTCCAGCACAGCTTGGAACACAATCCTCTAATGTGACCTTCCAGCTGAAGTCTGTGTCAAAGTCACTCTGAACGACACAGTGGCGCAGCGGGTAGAGCTGCTGCCTCACAGCGCCAGAGACCCGGGTTCCATCCTGACAGCGGATGCTGTCTGTACGGAGTTTGTACGTTCTCCCCGTGACCTGCGTGGGTTTTCTCTGGGTGCTCCGGTTTCCTCCCACATTCCAAAGACGGAAACAGGTTTGTGGGTTAATTGGCTTCATTAAAATGGTAAATGTTCTCCAGAGAGGCTGCCTGACGCGCTGAGTTACTCCAGCACTCTGTGTTTTACTCAGCTATAACTTTCTACGGACTTGGTCTTTGGTTGCACTGCAGACTTTGGCTTTGCACGGACAATTATGGTCTGCTGCCCTATTAATACTGTTTATTAATTGATTGATTTTGAGGTATTTGTTGTGTTACTGTATTCACGGGCCTGTATCCTGCAACAAGTACAAGGTACAGAAGTGTGAAAACGCACACCTCCAAATTCAGGGACAGTTTCTTCCCAACTGAATCATTCTACCACAACCAGAGAGCAGTGCTGAACTATCTTTTTCATTGGTGACCCACGGACTATCTTTTGTCGGATTTTGCTGACTTTATCTTGCACAAACCGTTATTCCCTTATCATGTATCTTTACACTGTGGACGGCTCGATTGTAATCATGCGTTATCTTTCTGCTGACTGGATAGCCCGCAACTAAAGCTTTTCACTGTACCTCGGTGCACGTGACAATAAACTAAACAGAACTGAAGTGAGAATTTAATTGTGTAGGAAGGAACTGCAGATGCTGGTTTGAACCGAAGATAGACACAAAATGCTGGAGTAACTCAGTGGGACAGACAGCATCTCTGGAGAGAAGGAATGGGTGACGTTTCAGGTCGAGACCCTTCTTCAGAAAGGTCTCAACCCGAAATGTCACCCATTCCTTTTCTCCACAGATGCTGCCTGTCCCGCTGAGTGACTCCTACATTTTGTGTCCAACTTTGTGAGAATTTAATTATTTTGTTATCGATACTTATGACAAATAAACACTAACCGATGCATGGTTTAACTTCAGTGATAAACACGAAGCATTTTAACAGCTGTGGAACTGAGGAGATGTGTTCGGGAGGCTGAAACCCTGATTTGCACCGTTTCACCGCCCTCTGACTAAAGAATTTCCTCCTCATCTCCTTCCTAAAGGAATGTGCTTTAATTCTGAGGCTGTGACCTCTGGTCCTAGACTCTCCCACTGGTGGAAACATCCTCCCCACATCCACTCTATCCAAGCTCGGGAAAACATTGGTGTGTTCCCCACCTCAGCAAACTTCAGATAGACACAATGCTGGAGGAACTCCAGTGGAAAGACTGCACATAATTGCCATCGAGCCATTTACATAGAAATACCAGAAGGGAATAATGTTTAGTGCAAGGTAAAGATAAATGTTGCTGCAGGAGTAGAGAGTTAAGAGTTGGACAGGGCCTGTTTCAGCACAGTATCTCTAAACTAGCATGGGCAAGGTGGGCTGAAGGGCCCGTTGTGCTGTAGCGCTGAATGACCAACTTCTGTCTGAATGATGTGCAGGCTTTGTGAAGGATTCTGTTGCTAAGCCTTCACTGGCACAATCAGGACCACCCTCCTGTAGGCAATGGAGAATGTGGACAGCATCAGTGAGTTGGGCCGAAGGGTCTGTGTCCATGCTGTATTACTCTATGGCTTTCCATGCCCCGGACAGCTGTGGAGGCTGTCAATGGATATATCAAGGCAGAGTTGGATAGATTCTTGATCAGTACGGGTGTGGGGGGTTACGGGGAGAAGGCAGGAGAATGGGGTTGAGAGGGAGAGATAGGTCAGCTATGACTGAATGGCGGAGTAGACTGGATGGGCCGAATGGCTTATGAACTGAGACCGGGGGGTAGCCAGACTTGGAGGTTGATGGGGTCTGACTGCTCCTTTGTTGCGGAGATACAGATGTGCTTCACGTCCACACTCGCATGGACTGGTGACTCGCACAGCTGGAGGGCACAAGCAGCTCGGAGGAGCCTCGACATGCCCGGATGGGGAGGATTGTGTGTGGGTGTGGTTTGTGTGTGTGGTGTGTGTGTGTGTGTGTGTGGGTGGGGGGGTGGGGTGGGGGGTGTGTGTGTGTGTGCACGTGGGGGTGTGTGTGTGGCTGTGTGTGGGGGGGGTGTGGTTGTGTGTGGGTGTGTGTGTATTGGGGGGGTGTGTGTGTTGGGGGGGATGTTTTATGTGTGTGTGTGTGTTGGGAGGGGGTGTGTTGGGAGCGGTGTGTGTTGGGGGGTGTGTGGTGTGTGTGGGGTGGGGGTGTGGGTGGGTGTGTGTGTTGGGGGGGTGTGTGTGTTGGGGGGGTGTGTGTTGGGGGTGTGTGTGTGTGTTGGGGGGGTGTGTGTGTGGTGGGGGGGTGTTTTGTGTGTGTCTGTGGGGTGTGTGTGTGTGTGTGGGGGGGGTGTGTGTGTGTGTGGGGGGTGTGTGTGTGGGGTGTGTGTGAGTGTGGGGGGGGTGTTTTGCGTGTGTGTGTGTGTGTGTGTGTGTGTGTGGGGTGTGTGTGTGGGGGGGGGTGTGTGGGGGGGGTGTGTGTGTGTGTGGGGGGTGTGTGTGTGTGTGGGGGGTATGTGTGTGTGTGTGGGGGGTATGTGTGTGTGGTGTGTGTGTGAGTGTGGGGGGGGGGTGTTTTGCGCGTGTGTGTGTGTGTGTGGGGGAGGGGGATGAATGGTGCCATTCTTCACGAGGGGCCTGTCTACAAAGTGAGTGCAGTTGTAGTGCAGTGTGGTCTGTGTGAATGAAAGGAGCTGGTGTCGGGGAGTGAGTGAGTGAGGTGGGAGGTACAATGAATATATCACTGTTTAGTGTTACAATTCATCCAACTGATGTACTCTTCACCCACTGATGGCGATGATAGCTGCTTATTTTTGCCTAAAACTCATTCAGTTTCTTTAAGGATTGGCCTGGCCTTGTACTTCTGGCCTGAAGCCAATGTTGATGGGGTTGTTTCAAAACTGCTGATCCCACCCATTAGTTCATGGGAGCAGAATTAGGCCATTCAGCCCATCGAGTCCACTCCTCCATTCAATCATGGCTGATCTAACACGCCCTCTCCCCTCGGGCTACCAACTTTCCCGCTCCCAAATAAGGGACAAAAGGTCAAAATAAGGGACAAATTCCCGACGGCAATTCGTTGACCGACTCGGCTGTGGCTGGGTGAATGATGAATGATGTTGGCCCGGGTGCTGGACTGCACACAAAGCCCAGCTAGCTGAGGATGTTTGGCCCGGGCCACGCGACGTTGCTCACAAAGTCCAGCACCCCATCCAACTCGTGAACCAATGATCGGCCATGAGAGGGGGGAGTGGTGGTGTCGTCGGTAAGCGAAGGTCAGACAGCTGGCCGGGCCATGGGAGAGGCGCTGCTGCTGCTGCTGCACTCCATGGGCTGCGCTACCTCGGGACGGATGACGCGGGGCCGGATGTGGCGCTCTGACCTGACAGTCCCCTCGACTTGAGTAGTAGCGGTCAAATGTGGGACAAACCAATTTAGCCCAATATACGGGATGTCCCGGCTAATACGGGACAGTTGGCAACCCTACCTCTCAACCCCATTCTCCTGTCCCCTCCCATAACCCCTGACACCCGTACTAATCAAGAATCTATCAATCCGCACGTTAAAAATAACCATTGACTCCCTCCACAGCTGTCTGTGGCAATGAATTCCACAGATTCACAAACCAGTAGCTAAAGAAATTCCTCCTCATCTCCTTCCTAAAGGAATGTCCTTTAATTATGAGGCTGTGACCTCTAGTCCAAGACTCTCCCACTAGTGGAAACATCCTCTCCACATCCACTCTATCCAGGCCTTTCACTATTCGACAGGTTTCAATGAGGTCCCCCCTCATCCTTCTAAACTTCAGCGAGTACAGGCCCAGTGCCGACAAACGCTCATCATATGTTAACCCACTCATTCTCGTAAACCTCCTCTGGACCCTCTCCAGGGCCAGCACATCCTTCCTCAGATATGGGGCCCAAAACTGCTCACAATACTACAAAGGGTACACAAAAAGCTGGAGAAACTCAGCGGGTGCAGCAGCATCTAAGGAGCGAAGGAGATAGGCGACGTTTCGGGTCGAGACCCTTCTTCAGACTCCTTAGATGCTGCTGCACCCGCTGAGTTTCTCCAGCTTTTTGTGTACCCTCGATTCTCCAGCATCTGCAGTTCCTTCTTTAACACAATACTACAAATGTGGTCTGACCAATGCCTTATAGAGCCTCAGAGCTCGCAATTCTACAGCAAAACCACAGAGATATTTGCAACAAAGGGTGAGAATTTTGAAACGTATTCTTGCTTAAGCAGAAGCAACTGGTGAGGCAGCAAGAGCCAGGGTGTGGGGGAAAGGCAATAAGTTTACATTCTTTTACAGGTTATATAGGCTGGGAGTTTATTCCTTGCCTCCCGGGAGGCTGAGAGGTGACCTTATTGAGGTGTACAAGATCATGAGGGGCACGGATAAAGTGAACACTCACTGTCTTTTTCCCAGGGTAGAGGTTTCTAAAACTAGAGGGCACAGAGTTAAGGTGAGAGGGGAGAGAATTAAGAGTGACCTCGGGGGCAATGATCTTACACAGAGGGTAGATTGTATGTGGACGAACTGCCAGAGGAGCTGTAGACATTTGGACAGACAGATGGATAGGGAGGGTTTAGAGGGAAATGCAGGCGACTCGGTCCAGCCATAGAGAGTGGCTGCTTCCTTACAGTGCCAGAGACCCGGTTCGATCCTGACTATGGGTACTGTCTGTACGGAGTTTGCACGTTCTCCCCGTGACCTGCGTGCGTTTTCCCCGAGTGCTCCGGTTTCCCCCACACACCAAAGACGTACAAGTTTATAGGTTGATTGGCTTCGGTAAAAATAGTAAATTGTCCCTTGTGTGTAGGATAGTGCTAGTGTACGGGGTGATCGCTGGTCAGCAAGGACCTGATGGGCCGAAGGGCCTGTATGGCTCTGTGACGAAGGAAAAACATGCGGGTAATCCCTTGCTCCAGGTCAGTCACTTGTTGGACACGGCTCCACAATGTCACGGCGTCTATCTATCTCTGGGTATCTGGAGCCCCTTCAATTGTTGATTCAAACAACATCATCAAATGTCAGGTTTAATCTTTGATTTTGTGACCTTTAATTATTGACCTCTCTGCTGGGAAAGGAAATACTCTCTGTTCACCTCCTCTGATCTTACACACAACTTCCTGCCCTCTCTAAATTATTTTTGCCTCTGTTCAGTATGTGGGTCTCTGCGCTCTATGTTGGATAAGGAAGTTCAGGGGTCAGTAGGTGAGAGGTTGGGTCAAGTTATTGTGATCGTGTAGAGGTGGACGTCCCTGTTGCAACAACGATCAAGGCCAGACACATAATCAAGGACGAATCTCGCACTCTCCCCAACCTCCCTTCCATCGCCTGCATCTATGCCTCACGCTGCCTCGGCAAGGCCAGCAGTATCATCACGGACCAGTCTCACCCCCGGTCAATCCCTCTTCTCCCCTCTCCCATCGGGCAAGAGGTACAGAAGTGTGAAAACGCACACCTCCAGATTCAGGGACAGTTTCTTCCCAGCTGTTATCGGGCAACTGAACCATCCTATCAACAACTAGAGATCACTATCCTATCACTGACTAGAGAGTGGTCCTGACCTCCCATCTACCTCACTGGACACCCTTGGACTATCTTTAATCGGACTTTACAGGACTTAATCTTGCACTGAATGTTATTCCCTTTATCCTGTATCTGTACACTGTGGACGGCTCGATTGTAATCATGTATAGCCTTTCTGCTAACTGGGTAGCTCGCAATTAAAAAGCTTTTCACTGTACCTCGGTACACGTGACAATAAACTAAACTAAACCGATCTCCAATTCCTACCGTCTGAATCTTCCAAAATTCCCAGGAGGAGTTTGCTCTCCAGTCCCTGCTCTTGGCTGTCCTCCGCATTGTCTTGTCTTCATGTTTGATTTAAGGCCACGTAGACAGGGTGGTGAAGAAGGCATTATTCACACTTCATTAGACACAAACAGCTGGATTCTTGATTGAGTTCTCACTCTTCTGAACTCCCGTGGATCCAAGTTTGGATTCTTCAACGTTTCATCCCAATGCAACCATCCCATGACTGGAGTAAACCTGTGCAAGGGACTGCAGATGCTGGTTTAAACCGAACATAGATACAAACGGTTGGAGTAACTTAGCTGGAAAGGCAGCATCTCTGTGGAGAAGGAATGGGAGACGTTTCAGGTCAGACTTCTGAAGAAGGGTCTTGACCCAAAACGTCACCCATTCCTTCTCTCCAGAGATGCTGCTGTCCTGCTGAGTTACTCCAGCATTTTGTGTCTATACTCAAGCAAACCTTCTCTGACACGTTGACATTCATCCTTAAATCAAATGGTCAGGCAGCATCTCTGGAGAAAAGGAATAGGTGACGTTTCTGGTCGAGACCCTTCTTCAGACATTGGATGGTGGCATGGTGTACAAGAGTTAGGACCTTTGCAGCTGTGCATCTGAGCATGGGTGAGATCACACTTGACATGTAGTGGTATTGTGTGCAGTTCTGGTCGCCTGGCCATAGGAAGTGTGTCATTAAGCTGGGAAAAAATGCCACAAATCAGCGGGTCATCAGGCTAGAACCTGAGTAGAAACAACTCACATGGACGTTCCTGAGATGAGGAAAAACCTTTTCGACCAGAGAGTTGTGAGTCTGCGGAATTCTCTGCCACAGAAGGCAGTGGAGGCCAATTCACTGGATGTTTTCAAGAGAGAGTTAGATTTAGGTCTTGGAGCTAAAGGAATCAAGGGATTTGGGGAAAAAGCTGGAATGGGGTACTGATTGTGGATGATCAGCCATGGTCATACTGAATGGTGGTGCTGGCTCGAAGGGCCGAATGGCCTACTGCTGCACCTATTGTCCATGTTTCTATGTCTTGATTTAGGCAGTGCTTTAAATGCCTTGAGTCTTTGAGAGTGGACAAAGTTTGCATGTTGACTGTCGAGCCTCTATGTGGTTGCCTGCCGCTGAGCTAAATAAAGGATTGTTTCTGTCGAGCAGAGAGAGGTGGACAATTGCAAAGCTGGTCTGGTGAAACCAGAATAGGGAGGAGAATTCTCACGAAAATGCTCACTCTATTTCTACTCTGCAGCGAGTGTGAATCTATATCCAGAAAAGCAGAAGGACTAAGTCTACAGTTTAAACTTAGCACGCCTTTCGAGAAGTGGCTGGTGGGAAGATAAGCCTCCGACCACCATGCTCTCTGTGCAATTACAACATGCTGGAGGAACTCAGCATCTCTGGAGAGAAGGATTGGGTGATGTTTCGGATCGAGAACTTGCACCCATCACTCACCAGGCTTTGTCCTGCCCTCACCTCTCTTCAGATTTCTCCTCGTCTCCTCGTCTCCCAACACCACCAGTCTGAAGAAGGGACCCATCCCAAAACATCAGCTACCCATGTTCTCCAGCTATGCTGCCTGATCTGTTGAGTTACTCCAGCACTCTGTCTTTTGCACTTGCAGTTCCTCGTGACTTTTATTTGCTGCTGTTTCTGATGTAGCCAGAAAAGAGGTAGTGCAGGAAGATGAGAGTGGTCACTATGGGATAGGCACAGAGTTATTTAGTTGTGGCCACACTTAGAGTAGATGAGAGGTAGAGGGTGAGAGAGGATGCAGGAAATGCCGTACACTGATGGTGTAAATGAAACTCTGTGCACAAACAGTTTAATTTGGTTTAGTTTAGGGAAACAACATGGAAAGCGGCCCTTTGGCCCATTGAGTCCATGCTGACCAACAAACACCCATTTTACAGGCCAATTAACCTCCAAACCTAGAAGTTGTCTGAAGAAGAGACTGACAATGGGTTTTGACCCGAAACATCATCTGTTCCTTCTCTCCAGAGATGCTGCCTGACCCACTGAGTTACTCCAGCATTTTGTGTCTATCTTCGATGTGAACCAGCATCTGCAGTTCCTCCTCACACAACCTACAAGCTTGTACGTCTTTGGGATGTGGGAGGGAATCGGAGCACCCGGAGAAAACCCACGCAGGTTACGGGGAGAACGTACAAACTCCGTACAGACAGTCACGATTGAACTTGGGTCTCTGGCGCTGTGAGGCAGCAGCTCTACCCACTGCACCACCGTGACGCCATGATGATAAACAACTGTGAGAGTGAGTGTAATTGATGATAATTCAGCCATTCACGCTGACACACTGAGTGGTGTTGTCAACAAGACGTGCTCTTCCAGGGAATATATTCATGGCAATGATGACAAGGGCCTGAGAATGAACTTTAAGCTCATTACTGTTTCAGACTGACTCACATTCACACTGACTGCAAAACAGATTTTTTTTCTCATGGTTTATTGACTGCGAATCAACTCGTGCATTTGAAATGCCACAGTCCTGGCGACCAATAGAATAATTCTGGTTTAGGATGAATCTGGTATTTTTTTGTTGTGTAGAAGGCCCGCGCGTGAGCTGCAACCGCCCACGGCCCTGATGAGTCACCCGCTCCGAAACGCACACAACAAGGCCTGTCAGTGTGTGGCAGGAATGACTTAGCCAGAGGACCCTGGCCCACAGCAAGCCCATGATACTGCTGCACGATGCTGTTCCTTACTGTGGCCATCAGTGTGCCAGCTATGGGAACAGCCACCTCATTGTTAATTTAACAAAGTACCCAACACACTGGGTCTTTGTGGACCAATGTTTTTAGGACGATGTAGGAATTCAAGATGCACCAGATCTCGATAGGCGGAGTGAGCTCGGGGACGGAAGCGAGTGTTTCTGGAGGCACAAGGGTAGCACAGTGGTGCAGCGATGAGCCAGACCCCCGTGCCCTCTCCTCTCCTGTCCTGTCCAACCAAAGAATCGATCGACTCTCCCACCACATCCACTCTATCCAGGTCCTTCACTATTCGCTGCGTTCCAATGATGTCCCACCTCATCCTTCTAAACTCCAGCGAGTACAGGCCCAGCGCCGACAAACGCTCATCATAGGTTAACCCACTCATTCCTGGGATCATTGTCGTAAACCTCCTCTCCAGAGCCAGCACATCCTTCCTTGGATATGGGGCCCAAAGTTGCTCACAATATTTCAAACGCAGCCTGCCCAGCACCTTCTGGAGCCTCGGCACTAAATCCCTCTGTGTGTATGCCAGCCCTCTTGAAATAAATGCTAGCATTGCCTTTGCCTTCCTTACAACTGGTGCTACTTGCAGATCAATGTTGTGGGAATCCTGCACCGGCACTCCCAGTCCCTTTGCCCCACCTTGTCGACGTGACAGGGATATGGAAGTTTCATTCCTGTGATTATTTCCTGTTTTTTAAAACTTGCTAAATATAATTGGAGAGGAAGTGAGCAGTGTGCAAGTTGTAACTAGCTCCTTCCTTTCAGGCAGCAGGCAGGAGTACGTCAGGCAGGCCGCAGGCCTTTCCACATTCTCAAAAACAAGAACAAAGAGGCTCCAATGTAATTGGGTAGGAAGGAACTGCAGATGCTGGTTGACACCAAAGATAGATACAAAATGCGGGAGTAACGCTGCGGGACAGGCAGCATCTGCGGAGAGAAAGAATAGATTATGTCTCAGGTCGCGGGTGAAGAAGGGTCTCAACCCGATACGTCACCCATTCCTTCGCTCCAGAGCTGTTGCCTGTCCCGGTGAGTTACTCCAGCATTTTGTGTCTATCTCCAATTTATTTGGGGATGGGTTATTTGATGTGCAGGATCCTTGACCACTTTGACAGAGTAGGTACTGCATCACCATTGTAGAGGCATAGTGTGCAGAATCCAGCCCTTCCTTTCACCCCATCAGCCGTCGCATACAACACATAATCCTCCAAACTTGATGCCACCTCCAACGGGATCCACACACCAACGATGTTTGGCTGAAGAAGGGTCTCGACCCGAAACGTTGCCTATCTCCTTCGCTCCATAGATGCTGCTGCACCCGCTGAGTTTCTCCAGCATTTTGTGTGCCAACGATGTTTGTTTAGTGGGCTCGTCCACTTGGCCTGCACTTGGTCCACATCCCTCTAAACCTTGCCTATTTATTATCTGTCCAAATAGTTTTTTATAGGTAGCAATTGTTTCGGCTTATCGAGCTTCCCCTGACAATTGGTTCCAGATACGGATGCCCTCTGAGTGAAAACATTGTCCCAAAATCCCCCTGGGTGAAACATGATACCGGGTGAAACTAATCTCTCTCCATCTGCAGCTAGACAAAAATGTTGGAGAAACTCAGCAGGTGAGGCAGCATCTATGGAGAGAAGGAATGGATAGATGCTGCCACACCCGCTGAGTTCCTCCAGCATTTTTGCCTACCTTTGATTTTTTCCAGTATCTGCAGTTCCCTCCATTCCCCTGGATATCGGTGCCTTACTACAAGCTTAAACCCCACTGTTGTATGTGCCTCCACCATGCCTGGTGGCGTGTTACGTTACACCCACTGTGTAATGCAATCCTGGATGGTGCATGTGGACAAGATCTTTCCTCGAGTGGGAGATTTAGAATCCTTCATCTTGGGCAACAGACTGCGAGCGTTGACTTTATCTGCGCTCCTCATGATCTTGTACACCTCAATAAGGTCACCCCTCATCCTCCCACACTCCGAAGAATAAAGTCCCAGCCTATCTAACCTCTCCCTCTAACTGCAGCCCACAAGCCCAGGCAACATCCTGGAGGACATCTGCATCCTTTACAACTTGTTTAACAAAAAGCACCAAAATTAAATAGCGACTCGCGCACAATGGATCTTAATTCTGATGGTCGTATCTTCACTGCTCAGATGCAGTAACATCATAATGGGGTCTCTTGTTCACAGCGAGAAAATAGGATTTTCTTTCATTGTAAATTGCTAAACGATTTAATTAAATTAATCTGCGCTTAATTTATTTTATTTAATGGATATATAATATAGTCATTGTTTTCCAGAACCATGGGGGAAGTATCTGCATTAATTATGGGACAGGTGTACAGTACCAATTTGAGATACGGAGCCTGAGACACAGCCAGTAACCTGGGAAGAGATGATTTATGAACACACCTTAGTTTTTGTTCCTTTCTTATACCTTTCTTGCAAATTAGGCAGTTTTTTTCCTCAGTCTAAAGAGTGGTCCTAACCCGAAACATCACATATCCATGTTCGCCAGTAATGCTGAGGAAGGAACATAGAAACATAGACAATAGGTGCAGGAGTAGGCCATTCGGCCCTTCGAGCCTGCACAGCCATTCAATATGATCATGGCTGATCATCCAACTCAGTATCCCGTACCTGCCTTCTCCCCATATCCCCTGATCCCTTTAGCCACAAGGGCCACATCTAACTCCCTCTTAAATATAGCGAATGAACTGGCCTCAACTACCTTTGTGGCAGATAATTCCAGAGACCCACCACTCTCTGTGTGAAAAATGTTTTCCTCATCTCGGTCCTATAGGAATTCCCCCTTATCCTTAGACTGTGACCCCTTGTTCTGGAACTCCCCAACATCAGGAACAATCTTCCTGCATCTCGTCTATCCAACCCCTTAAGAATTTTGTACATTTCTATAAGATCCCCCCTCAGTCTTCTAAATTCTAGCGAGTACAAGCCGAGTCTATCCAATCTTTCTTCATATGAAAGTCCTGACATCCCAGGAATCAGTCTGGTGAACCTTCTCTGTACCCCCTCTATGGCAAGGATGTCTTTTTTCAGATTTGAAGACCAAAACTGTACACAATACTCCAGGTGTGGTCTCACCAAAACCCTGTACAACTGCAGTAGAACCTCCCTGCTCCTATACTCAAATCCTTTCACTATGAATGCTAACATACCATTCGCTTTCTTCACTGCCTGCTGCGCCTGCATGCCTACTTTCAATGACTGGTGTACCATGACACCCAGGTCTCGTTGCATCTCCCCTTTTCCTAATTTGCCACCATTAAGATAATAGTCTACCCTTCTGTTTTTGCCACCAAAGTGGATAACCTCACATTTATCCACATTATACTGCATCTGCCATGCATTTGCCCACTCACCCAGCCTATCCAAGTCACCTTGCAGCCTCCAAGTATCCTCCTCACACCTAACTATACCCCCTAGCTTAGTGTCATCCGCAAACTTGGAGATGTTGCATTCAATTCCCTCATCCAAATCATTAATATATATTGTAAATAGATGGGGTCCCAACACTGAGCCTTGCGGTACCCCACTAGTCACTGCCTGCCATTCTGAAAAGGACCTGTTTACTCCTACCCTTTGCTTCCTGTCTGCCAGCCAGTTCTCTATCCACATCAATACTGAACCCCCAATACCGTGTGCTTTAAGTTTATATACTAATCTCTTATGTGGGACCTTGTCGAAAGCCTTCTGAAAGTCTAGATATAACACATCCACTGGTTCTCTCTTATCAGCTCTGCTAGTTACATACTCGAAAAATTCTATAAGATTCGTCAGACATGATTTACCTTTCGTAAATCCATGCTGACTTTGTCCAATGATTTCACCACTTTCCAAATGTATTGCTATCCCATCTTTAATAACTGACTCTAGCATTTTCCCCACTACCGATGTTAGACTAACTGGTCTGTAATTCCCCGTTTTCTCTCTCCCTCCTTTTTATAAAAGTGGGGTTACATTAGCTACCCTCCAATCCTCAGGAACTACTCCAGAATCTAAGGAGTTTTGAAAAATTATTACTAACGCATCCACTATTTCTGTGGTTACTTCCTTGAGTACTCTGGGATGCAGACTATCTGGCCCTGGGGATTTATCGGCTTTTAATCCATTCAATTTACCCAACACCACTTCTCGGCTAACCTGGTTTTCACTCAGTTCCTCCACCTTATTTGACCGCCGGTCCCCTGCTATTTCCGGCAGATTATTTATGTCTTCCTTAGTGAAGACAGAACCAAAGTAGTTATTCAATTGGTCTGCCATGTCCTTGTTCCCCATGATCAATTCACCTGTTTTTGACTGCAAGGGACCTACATTTTTTTTAAACTAATCTCTTTCTCTTCACATATCTATAAAAACTTTTGCAGTCAGTTTTTATGTTCCCTGCCAGTTTTCTTTCATAATCTATTTTCCCTTTCCTAATTAAGCCCTTTGTCCTCCTCTGCTGAACTCTGAATTTCTCCCAGTCCTCTGGTAGGCTGCTTTTTCTGGCTAATTTGTATGCTTCATCTTTTGGTTTTATACTATCCCTGAGTGCTGGAGTAACTCAGCAGGTCAGGCCGCATTACTGGATAAATAGAATAGGTGACATTTTGGGTCGGAATCCTTCTTCAGACTCTTCTATTTCTACAGAGATGCAATCTGACTTGCTGAGTTATTCCAGCACTTTGTGTCCTTTTTGTAAAGCAGCATCTGCTGTTCCTTGTTTCTGCGTTTCCCCACACACCTGAAATGTAGACTGGGTTTATCTTTCCACAGATGATGCCTGACTGGCTGAATTCTTCCAGCATTTCCGTTTCTGTTTCAGCATCTCAGCATGTGCAGTTTTGCTCGTTTTGCCATTAATCTAAATTGTTGATGACCTAATCAAAAAATCACAATCTATGATGGAATCAATTCCATTAACAGCTCCGATAGAATATAAAATGGCGCCATTATTCATTTCTAATTTACTCTCTTAATTAGTAATCAAGTCAATGTCAGTTCTAATCTCAACAAGGCCGATGGATGTTTTAAATATACATTTGGGTGGACCGGTGGCGCAGTGGGTGGAGCTGCTGCCGCACAGCGCCAGAGACCCAGGTTCGATCCTGACTACGGTGCTGTACGGAGTTTCCGCGTTCTCCCCGTGACCTGCGTGGGTTTCCTCCAGGTGCTCTGGTTCCCTCCACAGTCCAATGATATGCAGATTTGTAGGTTAATTGGCTTCGGTAAAAGTTGTAAATTGTCCCCAGTGTGTGTAGGATAGTGTTAGTGTGTTTGGGGGGGGAGGGGGTGATCGCTGGTCGGCGATCGCTGGTCGGCGCGGACATGGTGGGACGAAGGGCCTGTTTCCGCGTTGTATCTCTAAACTGAACATTAATGTGTAGCTCTCTGCATGAGATCATCGAAAGATTCTTGACCGTCTGAGAGAATGTTTATTTTACCCAGAGGGTGGTGGGTGCCTGGAACGCGCTGCTAGGGGTGGTGGTGGCCAAGAGGCTTTTAGATACGTACATGGATGCAGGGAATGGAAGGATAAGTATCACGTGCAGGCAGAGGGGATTAATTTAACATGGTGTTGTGTTCAGCATGGACATTGTGGGCCGAAGGGCCTGTTCCTGTACTGTTCTATGTTCTATAATTCTCCTCTCCGTTTAGTGTGGGGGGGGCAACCTTTCCCCGGGCATGTGCCCCCTAATGCTCGATTCCCCCCCCCCCCATTGGTAAAAGAGGATTCTATGTACAAACCTCTCTGCATTATCACTGGCAGATGTAAATGCTGCATTGCTGCCTTTGGTTCAAAAATGCAGAAAGACCTAATTATGTTTTCAGCGTGGGGTTGTGGAGTATATTTTGGGAAGTGTGATGTGAGGTGTCTGCTGTAGATTGCTTGTCACTGCATCTCACGCCCGAGTTGTGCCCGGGCTGACTCTATGATTGTAACTCACACACTGGGGCTGCAGTTGGAAGCTTTGCCATTGCCCCAGGGTGCTGCTGCCTCACAGTGCCAGAGACCCGGGTTCGATCCTGACTACGGACGGGTGCTGTCTGCACCTTCTTCCCCTCACCTGCGTGGGTTTTCTCCGGGTGCTTTAGTTTCCCCTCACACTCCAAGGACGTGCAGGTTTGTAGGTTAATTGGTTTCTGTGAACTGTGCCTGCTGTGTGGGTTAGTGTTAGTGTACAGGATTGATTGGTGGGCCGAAAGGCCTGTTTCCATGTTGTATCTCTATAAACAGAGATATGGGCCAAATGCAGGCAGGTGGGACAAGCTCAGAAGGAGCAGATTGGTTAGCATGGACCAGTTGGGCCGAAGGGTGCTGGATGACTCTAAGAACCAGTGTTGTTACGCCTTGAGTGTAAATGTCGTGGTTCCTGTTTCATGGCATCATCGCTATTGTTCTCATATCATCAGTACAGTACAGACATAGTGGGCCGAAGGGCCTGTTCATATTCATGTTCATAAGTGATAGGAGCAGAATTAGCCCATTCGGCCCATCAAGTCTACTCCACCATTCAATCGTGGCTGATCTATCTCTCCCTCCTAACCCCATTCTCCTGCCTTCTCCCCAAAACCCCTGACACCCATACTAATCAAGAATCCTATCTATCACTGCCTCAAACATATCCACTGACTTGGCCTCCACAGCCTTCTCTGGCAATGAATGGAATCAAGGGATATGGAGAAAAAGCAGGAACAGGGCACTGATTCTGGATGATCAGCCATTATCATATTCAATGGCAAAGCTGGCTCGAAGGGCCGTATGGCCTACTCCTGCACCTACTCTCTATGTTTCTATGAAATACACAGATTCACCACCCTCTGACACAGGACATTTCTCCTCATTTCCTTCCTAAAGGTACTTCCTTTAATTCTGATGCTGTGACCACATCCACTCTGTCCAGGCCTTTTTGACTATTCAGTAAGTTTCAATGAGGTCCCCTCTCATCCTTCCTGCTCTGCCTGATGTGCTGTTCAGTAATTTGACTGAAGTGAAACAATCAACACTCGTGCTACGGACCCTGTTTAGTAGGTCAGTAACTAATGCAATGCCCACAAGCACCGTATCTTTCTGCTTAGACAAGCCTTGCTGCTGCTTATCTGGGTCACTTCAATTCCCAAAGAACCAAGTTTAGCTTCTGGGCTTTTTCGTTTCAGTGCGACTCATACATAGGAATTTAATTTCCCTGCTGCTCCTCATGTTTATGCACAAAAGGCTTTGATTTACAAAAGTGACTGCAGCTAACCAGTTTATTGAATGTTTTCATTGACGATTGGCAGTCCCACTCTGCATGTGTAATTACACAGATTTTGGACATTAAACTTGTGCCAAAGCTTATTATTCTCCCAGAATCAGCTCGTCCGTACTACCACCCACTGCAATTTGCCCGTAAGGGCGGCCCGGTGGCGCAGCGGGTAGAGCTGCTGCCTCACAGCGCCAGAGACCTGGGTTTGATCCTGACTACGGGTGCTGTCTGTACGGAGTGTGTACGTTCTCCCCGTGACCTGCGTGGGTTTTCTCTGAGATCTTCGGTTTCCTCCCACACTCCAAAGATGTGCAGGTTTGTAGGCTAATTGGCTTGGTATAAATATAAAATTGTCCCTAGTGTGTGTAGGATAGTGTTAGTGTTCGGGGATCGCTGGTCGGCGCGGATTCGGTGGGACGAAGGGCCTGTTTCTGCGCTGCATCACTAAACTAAACTAAAACTATATCACATGCGGCTTAGGTGAACAGCTGGACGAACTCTGATCCTCAGCGTTACGTGCAGTCAGAATGTGCAGGCATTATGTGTGGGCATAAGTCGGGGATGTGTGCGAGCTGGTTTGCTTGTCGCTGTTGTTTGGAGCTTGCTCTCTCTCACAAACACACTGGACAATTTACCTTGAGAGGTGAGCGATTTCTGAGCCCACATTGGCTGCCCTGGCTTTGAATTAAGTTGATTGAATCGAAAAATACAGCATGGAAACAGGCCCTTCTGCCCACCGAGTCCATGCTGACCAGCGATCACCTCGTACGCTAACACTATCCTACACACATTAGGGTCAATTTAGAATTATACCCAAGTCAATTAACCTACAAACCTGAACATCTTTGTAGTAGTGGGTGGAATCCGGAGAAAACCCACGCAGGTCACGGGGAGAACGTACAAACTGCATACAGTCAGCACCCGTAGGCGGGATGGAACCCGGGTCTCTGGCGCTGTGAGGCAGCAACACTACCCACTGCGCCACCGTGCTGTTGTACTCATTGTGGTCAGGGCGAGAGTCGAGAGAGTTTTACTGACAATGGATCTGTGGTGTTTCTACTTGCTGCAGCAGAACAGGTCTACAAACACAATGCACACAGATCAACTTTACAAATCAGGGAACTAATGACCACATACCCGTACAAAAATCCCCCCAGTTTGTAAGTGCAAACAAAACCAATGCATAGAAGTTGATGGTTGAGGTTGGTGATCACAGGGCAACAGTGTTTAAATGTTATACGTACCGACAGTCACACATTGAAGTTCTCACTTGCTGCTTGCTGTATGAGCCTCTCGTTATTCTGCACAATTAATGCTGATAGATGACGGATAACAAACAACAAATGTTCATACATTATTGACCACAATAGTCGCGTAAAAAAGGCCTGAAGTCCTGAATGCAGACAAAGGCTTTGGAGGTCAGCAGCGGGTGGAGCTGCTGCCTCACAGCGCCTGAGACCCGGGTTTCATCCTGACTACGGGTGCTGTCTGTGTGGAGTTTGCACGTTCTCCCTGTGACCGCGTGGGTTTTCTCCGGGTGCTCCAGTTTTCCCTGTTTATATTTCAATGTGAATTTTCACAAAGACTTTGCAAGTGGATCTTGTAATCACGATCAAGTGAATTTGAAGAAAAGCTGTGAGCCTGAGTGAAGGGATGGGATGGAATATTTTATTGCCATGAGGCAAGGCTGAGTGAAATTCTTAGCTTGCACGCCCGATGTAAAACACGAATAGCGGTAACCTACGGCGCTGACAAAGTTACAAAACACGACCGCTCCGGCCTTTCTTCCCCCCCCACCCCCCACCCCCACACACAACGGCCCCCCCCCCACCCCCACACAACGGTCCCCCCCACCCCCACACACAACGGTCCCCCCCCACCCCCACACAACGGTCCCCCCCCCCCACACACAACGGTCCCCCCCACCCCCACACACAACGGTCCCCCCCACCCCCACACACAACGGTCCCCCCCACCCCCACACAACGGTCCCCCCCACCCCCACACACAACGGTCCCCCCCCCCACACACAACGGCCCCCCCCCACCCCCACACAACGGTCCCCCCCACCCTCACACACAACGGTCCCCCCCCACCCCCACACAACGGTCCCCCCCACCCCCACACACAACGGTCCCCCCCACCCCCACACACAATGGTCCCCCCCACCCCCACACAATGGTCCCCCCCACCCCCACACAACGGTCCCCCCCCACCCCCACACACAACGGTCCCCCCCACCCCCACACAACGGTCCCCCCCCACCCCCACACAACGGTCCCCCCCACCCCCACACACAACGGTCCCCCCCACCCCCACACACAACGGTCCCCACCCCCCACCCCCACACACAATGGTCCCCCCCACCCCCACACACAACGGTCCCCCCCCACCCCCCACCCCCACACACAACGGTCCCCCCCACCCCCACACACAACGGTCCCCCCCACCCCCACACACAACGGTCCCCCCCACCCCCACACACAACGGTCCCCCCCATTGTCCATTGATCTCCCCCCTCCCTTCTATAAAGGATGGGTAATGGATGGGCAGAATTGTCCTCTCGTGTCCATCATCTATGTTTCAAATGGTCAACCAGGCTCTTGCACAGTGGACAGCCTTGCCGTTTGTCACTGCTAGATCGTCCAGGGAGCATTGTGCACCAAGAAGTGGGCATCTTAGTGGGTGTGGCATGGATAGTACAGATGTTCCACATTCACGTTCTGTGTCGGCCACATCTGCATCGCCCCATGTGCTCACATTAATCTTGCATCGGCTCATCCCGGTACAAAGCCCATCGAGGGACTTCCAGTTGCACCAGTGACCAGGTGGCAGCTGCTCCTTGGTTGGGATGGGCAGACTGAATCCCGGGCAGGTACGAAGCTGTGTGTGATTTTAAAGCTACGCAACTCCTGGGACTGGTGGAATAATGACGATTTATGAACGGACATTTTCACACTGTTTGCAGTATTTCATTCGGTCAAATTTGTGTGGTTTTGGAAACAAACATGAAAGTGAGTTGACATAAAATCTGTTGCAGTCTTCCACCTGTGGTCTAAAGTTGATGTCAAGTGTTGTAAATAAGTTAATTTAACCCTTCAATGTTTCAATAACTCCAGATGCTGCCTGACCCGTTGAGTTACTCCAGCACTTTGTCAGAGAGAGAGAGAGAGAGAGCCATAGACTGATACAGTGTGGAAACAGGCCCTTCGTCCCAACTTGCCCACACCGGCAAACATGTCCCAGCTACACTAGTCCCAACTGCCAGCATTTGGCCCATACCCCTGTAAACTGGTCCTATCCATGTCCCTGTCTAGGTATTTATTAAATGCAGCCCCACTATCTTCCCAATTTCAGGAATTCCTTTCCTAAAACTCACAGTGTACGACCTTCCACTTTAACTTGCTCCCTGAAGTGGATATCGTTGACTGAACCTTTAAGATTTGCTCCCAATATCTCCAAGTGAAATTCAATGTCAAATTCTGTACATTGAGCCAAACGTTTTAAAGGTGCTCGATAAATGCAGGTTGTTGGCGGTAGTTTCTAATCCCTTTAACCTGCGGAATGTGTCGGCCTGTAGATCCCACTGTGTGTGTGTCTGTGTCTCTGTGTCTTTGTGTGTCCCTCTGTTTGTATGTGTGTGTGTGTGTGTGTATGGTGTCAGCCAGGCAGCTACTGACTGCTTGTTTAGTTTATTGGTACAGCGCGGAAACAGGCCCTTCGGCCCACCACGTCTGTGCTGACCAGCGATCCCCGCACACTAACACTATCCTACACACACTAGGGACAAATTACATTTATACCAAGCCAATTAACCTTCAAATCTGTATGTCTTTGGAGTGTGGGAGGAAACCGGAGCTGCTGGAGAAAACCCACGCAGGTCACAGGGAGAACGTGCAAACTCCATACAGACAGCACTCGTATGGATGCATTTCGAATGCATTTCGTTGTCTCTGTACTGTACACTGACAATGACAATTAAAATTGAATCTGAATCTGGATGGAACCTGGGTCTCTGGCGCTGTGAGGCAGCAGTACTACCTGCTGTGCCGTCCTGCATCCTTACAGCCATGAGCTCATGTACATCACCCTTGTGTCGTTTGGATTTATCTGACGACACACCCACTCTACGCAGAAGCCCACAGCTGTGCGCTGACAAAGGCTTTCTCTGTGTATCTCATCACATCCAACGTACTGATATTCTGCGCGACATCTGACCTACTTAAAACAGTTCCAATCACACGCTGTCTGAATGAATCATATTGTGCACCATCTCTGTGCTGTGTTCATAGTTTGCTGCAGAACAGAGAAGCTGTGATGGTTCAGTCCATTTAAAATGAAATGAACTAATGCAGATACAATGAAACCACTGGAATCTGTATACCTCCAAGTTATATATATATTTAAAGAGGAGATTGGAAATACTGGGAGTGTCTAGGACCAGAGGCCACAGTCTCAGTATAAAAGGACATTTAGGAAGGAGATGAGGAGGAATTTCTTTAGTCAGAGGGTGGTGAATCTGTGGGATTCATTGCCACAGACGGCATTGATGACCAAGTCAATGGTTAATTTTAAGGAGGAGATTGATAGATACTTGATTAATACAGGTGTCAGGGGTTATGGGGAGAAGGCTGGAGAATGGGGTTAGGAGGGAGAGAGAGATCAGCCATGATTGAATAGCGGATGGGCTGAATGGCCTAATTCTGCTCCTAGAACTTATGAACATAGAACAACACAGGAACAGGCCCTTCAGCTCACAATGCAGAAACAAGGAATTGCAGATATTGGTGAATACAGAAAAAGACACAGAGTGCTGGAGTAACTCAGCGGGTCAAGCAGCATCTGTAGAGAACATGGGCCGGTGATGTTACATTGCTTCTTGTACTATCCACTGCACTGGTGTCGCCTGCAACTTGTAGATGCAGCTCAAGGAGAATTACTGAATCACTGTTGGAACCCGTGTCTCCGGCACTGCAAGGCTGCAACTCTACCGCTGCGCCACTATACCATCCACACGCTTACATCTAAAAGTCCTCTTCACAACATAATGAGTAAAAATGTGTTGGTACTGAGAAAGAGTCCATTGCTGATTATATTACTCTTGGCTTGACTTTAAACAGTTCTTGGTTTGGATAAACAACCTATTTTAGTAATTATGTGTAATTTTGAATTTCAAAGCTAGATTCCAGCGATAATTAAGATCACCTTGTCCTGTCTTATCAATACATGGGAATTCTTCCATTAAATAGTTAAACTCAACATCGACCTCCAATTTCAGGTAGTCCCTGCTTTCTCCCTCCTTCCCCTCCCCTTCCCAGCTCTCCCGCAGCCCACTGTCTCCGCCTCTTCCTTTCTTCTTCCCGCCCCCCCCCCCCATCACCACATCAGTTGGAAGAAGGGTCTCGACTGGAAACGTCACCTATTCCTTCGCTCCATAGATGCTGCCTCACCCGCTGAGTTTCTCCAGCTTTTCTGTCTACTTTTGATTTTTCCAGCATCTGCAGTTCTTTCTGAAACTAAAGGAAATGGCATTGGGTGGGTCCTCTTCCTTGATTCCATCAGGAGATATTTGCGGTGATGTATTGTGCAAGAAATGTTTTTGTATTTACTATTTAGCAGCTTCCTACTTGGTTTTGGCCACGTGAATCGTGAAGCAGGAGTCCACATTGGACATTGGCCCCTCAGAACTGAAAGCAATTGCAAAGAAAATAGTAAACATTAAATTATAAATAGTAACTGTGGAGCAGAAAATATCAAACCTTAGATGGACACAAAATGCCGGAGTAACTCAGTGGGTTGAGACCCTTCTTTACACCCGAAACATCACCCATCCTTCTCTCCAGAGATGCTGCCTGATTTCTCTAAATTCAAGTACCCCCGGCATTCCCTCTCCCTCCATCCCTCCCCCACCCAAGTCGCACCAGCTTCTCGTTCTCACCCAGCGAACAGATAACAATGGGTTCTTTCCGACATCATCGTTACTTTTTTTCCATATCTTTCATTCATTGTTCTGTATCTCTCTCTACATCATCGTCTATATCTCATGTTTCCCCCTCCCCTGACTCTCAGTCTGAAGAAGGGTCTCGACCCGAAAAGTCACCCATTCCTTCTCTCCAGAGCTGCTGCCTGTCCCGCTGAGTTACTCCAGCTTGTTGTGTCTTTCTTCAGTGTAAACCAGCATCTGCAGTTCCTTTCTACTAATATAAAACCATACTTACGTCCCCCAATCTCTCCACGCTAATCTCCGCTTGTGCTACTTGCTATAACCTTCTATCATAGATTCGTACAGTCTCATTGTCATGGGGACTCTTTGAAACTTGCTGAATAATGAAAGGCCTGGATAAAGAGTAAAAGGATGCACCTTTTAGAATGGAGATGAGGAGGAATTTCTTTAGCCTGAGGGTGGTGAATCTGTGGAATTCATTGCCACAGTCGGCTGCGGAGGCCAAGTCATTTTTAAAGTGGAGATTGGCAGACTCTTGATTAGTACGGGTATCAAAGGTTATGGGGAGAAGGCAGGAGAGTGGGGTTGGGAGGGAAAAATAGATCGGGCATGGTCGAATGGAGCAGATTCGATGGGCCGAATGGCCTATTAATGCTCCAAAGTCTTGAAATGTCGTACAGAATGGAAACAGGCCCTTTGGAGTTTAGCCCTTCTGAATCCTTGCTCTCCATGTACCTGTCCAAGTGTGTTTACATTGCCGCTACTACTTGCTCCTTCATTATGTTGGCGGTCTTTGTGAGGCAACATGAGGTGCAGCTGGGGTCCATCGCAGGGAGAATGGTTTCTTGCGCTCTTATGATCGACAAGTTATCGACAAAATCAATGGCAAACAGGAAGTTCAAGCTACAGAAGAATCCCAACCCAAAATGTCACCTATCCATGTTCTCCACAGATGCTGCCTGACCCGCTGAGTTACTCCAGCATTCTGTGAAACGTCACCTATCCATGTTCTCCACAGATGCTGCCTGACCCGCTGAGTTACTCCAGCACTCTGTGAAACGTCACCTATCCATGTTCTCCACAGATGCTGCCTGACCCGCTGAGTTACTCCAGCACTCTGTGAAACGTCACCTATCCATGTTCTCCACAGATGCTGCCTGACCCGCTGAGTTACTCCAGCACTTGGTTGTTTTACACATGTATGGGTCATTTAGTTTAATTGATGAATTAATCCTGACAGTAATCTGGACATAATGTATCTTTAAAATGATTAATTGGCAAAAGTTGGCAAACAGTTAACGGCGGTTTTTATTTCTGTTCCAGGTTTCCGTGGCTGATTACAGATCTCCAGGTACAGCTGATGTGAATGTTGGTGGATATTTGCTAAGGTCAGTCCAGTCAAAGACCAGCTATGGAATCAGTCTGTGGTTCCACAACAATATGTCTCCTTTCACTAATCTGTTGTTACACATTTCCGGCATCTTTGACAATTCAGCTGTAGATCTCATTATTAGCCAGGCCCAACAAAAGAAGGTGGACATCAGGGCGGCTTCGGTGGTGCAGCGGGTAGAGCTACTGGGTTCCATCCTGACTACAGGTGCTGTCTGTACGGAGTCTGTACGTTCTCCCTGCGTGGGTTTTCTCCGGGTGCTCCGGTTTCCTCCCACACTCCAAAGACGTGCAGATTTGTTGGTTAATTGGCTTTAGCGAAGTTGTAAATTGTCCCTAGTGTGTGTAGGATAGTGCTAGTGTGCGGGCTGGTCAGCACGGGTTAGATGGGCTGAAGGGCCTGACTCCACGCTGTATCTCTAAAGTGTAATTCTGTGACGTTACTGCCCAAAGTCACTGCCTTGGTGGAGAACGGTTAGTTTAGTTTAGAGATACAGCACGGAAACAGGCCCTTCGGCCCATTGGGTCCGTACCGACCAGCGATCCCCGCACATTAACACTACCCTACACACACTAGGGACAATTTTACATTTACCAAACCAATTAGCCTACAAACCTGCACGTCTTTGGCGTGTGGGAGGAAAGCGGAGATCTTGGAGAAAACCCAGCAGGTCACGGGGAGAACGCACAAACTCCGTAGTCAGGATCGAACCCGGGTCTCCGGCGCTGCATTCGCTGTAAGGCAGTAAGTCTACCGATGCGCCACCGTGACCACCCTTCGGTTGGAGAGAATATATATTTTGTTGCTTTGTGTTAAATGATTGAGGGCAAACCTGTTCAATAATGAGAGGCATGGATAGGGTAGACAGTCACATCCTTTTTCCCAGGGCGAGTAGACATGATGGGCTGAATGGCCTAATTCTGCTCCTAGAACTTATAAACGTCAAAAATTAGAGGGGGGCTGAGCTTTAAGGTGAGAGGTGCAAAGTGTAAAGGAGATGTGCAGGGCGAGGGTGGTGGGTGCCTGGAACTCGCTGCTAGGGGTGGGGGTGCAGGGATATCCGACAGTGGTAGTTAAGAGGCTTTTAGACAGGCGCATGGATACGCAGGGAATGGAGGGATACGGATCACGTGCAGGCAGAGAACAGTTATGTTCAGCACGGACATTGAGGGCCGAAGGGTCTGTTCCTATGCTGCACTGGCCCAAGTCTTCTGGCTAATGATTTTATTCAGAGTTGGGTGACTCTGAAGTGTTTTAAAATAGATTTTGAAAATGGCAGCAAAGTACTTGAGGCAAAATGTCAGGGAATAACAATGGATTCATTAAATACGTTGATAGAGCGGTATCTTATAAATGCGATTGTCAATTGGCAGACTTATTTAAAGTCACTGTGGATTTGAAATGTAGGCCACTTATTACCATTTACAACGCGGTGTTTTTTTTATTTTAAACGTGATTTTGGAAAAGCACAAAAATCATTTCAGTCGAGCTCGAGATCTGAAACTCATAATTCAGCAAATTGAATTTTATTTGGCACCAGAGATTCACGTTTTGCAAAGATCTGCGCCAACATGTGAATAACATGTATGTGTCCATGTCGTTTACTCTCTATACGCGTGTGCGTGCCTTCCTGAACATGTGTACGATGTCTGCGTGGGCTTAGCAGATGCACTGCACAAATAAAGACACACACTTACTGATGGACCACAATACAAAGGTGGAGACATAGACAATAGGTGCAGGAGTAGGCCATTCGGCCCTTCGAGCTAGCGCTGCCTTTCAATGTGATCATGGCTGATCATCCACAATCAGTACCACGTTCCTGCCTTCTCCCCATATCCCCTGATTCCTCTAGCCCTAAGAGCTCTATCTACTGTTACTCTCTTTTAAATGCGTCCAATAAATCGGCCTCCACTGCCCTCTGAGGCAGAGAATTCCACAAATTCACAACTCTCTGTGTGAAAAAATGTGTCCTCATCTCCGTTCTAAATGGCTTACCTCTTATTCTTAAACTGTGGCACCTGGTTCTGGACTCCCCCAACATTGGGAACATGTTTTCTGCATCTAGCCTGTCCAATCCCTTAAGAATTTTATATGTTTCTATAGGATCGCCTCTCATTCTTCTAAATTCCAGAGTATACAAGCCCAGCCGCTCCATTCTTTCACCATATGACAGTCCAGCCATCCTGGGAATTAACCTGGTGAACCTGTGCTGCACTCCCTCAATAGCAAGAATGCCCTAAACTAAATATGGTTTAGTTTAGAGATATAGCACGGAGACAGGCCCTTCGGCCCACCGAGTCTGCACTGACCAGCGATCCCCGCACATTAACACTATCCTACACATACTGGAGACAATTTTCCATTTATACCAAGACAACTAACCTACAAATCTGTGCCTTTGGATTGTGGGAGGAAACTGAAGATCTCGGACAAAGCCCACACGGTCATGGGGAGAACGTACAAACTCAGTACAGACAGCACCCGTAGTCGGGATCGAACCCGGGTCACTGGCGCTGAGGGGGAGTAGCTCTACCCGCTGCACCACCGTGCTGCCCAAAAGTAGCTTGCAGCAGTAAAACACACAGTGCCAGAGTAACTCAGCGGGACAGGCAGCATCTGTGGAGAGAAGATATGGGTGACGTTTTGGGTCGAGACCCTTCTTCAGACTATTGTCAGGGGAGTGGGCAGTACAGAGATAGAATGTAGTCGCAGGCAGTAAGACTGGTGGGATAAGGGGAGGGGAGAGAGAGGGAAAGCAAGGGCTATCTGAAGTTAGAGAAGTCAGTGTTCATACCGCTGGGGTGTAAACTACCCAAGTGAAATATGGGTGGGGGAGGTGCTGCCCCTCCTGGTTACATTGTACTTCACGTGTCCCTGTCCCACCCCGGTCGTTCCCTCTCCCCGCTCCCGTCCGGCAGAAGGTACAGAAGCTTGGAAGCGCGCACCACCAGACTCAGGAACAGCTTCTTCCCCTCTGTTGTCAGGCTTCTGAACGGCCCTTCCATAAGCTGGGGCAGGAACCAGCATGGAACGGGATGCCCACGGAGATGGGATTTCATTCACTGGGACATTATTATCTCAAGCCTGAAGAAGGGTCTCGACCCGAAAACATTACCCACTCCTTCCCTCCAGAGATGCTGCCTGTCCCACTGAAGTTACTCCAGCACTTTGTGTGTCTATCTTCAGTACAAAACCAGCATCTGCAGTTCCTTCCTGCAGCCTGACTCACTTCTCTTCTTTAGCGAGTCTTTTTGAAGAGGAGATCTTTGGGAGTTACAATGCACCAGATGATATTTTCCCACTTGCTCTATATTTCTGACAGCTACAATTACTCGGTGAGGGGGTTTCCATGGCAACAGTGAGGTGGATGACCGTAGCTCTGTTCAAAGGTCTCGGCTTTTCTGAGGGTTTGAGTTTCCTGACCGGATCTGAACACAAAGTCTTGTGGTTTATTAGAACCTTTGACCCAACGAAGATAATTTGAATCCGGCTCCAACCTGTTAGTTTGTCAGGACTTGAACTGACCGATTTGTGAACAAAATATAAAATGTAGAGGGGGGGGGGGGGGGGGGTGGGGGGGGGGGGGGGGGGGGGGGGAGAGGAGAGAGAGGGAGAGCGAATGGACACACACACACTGGGTAAGGGTGTACACATAGTATGTTTGGGGCATACAGGCCCATTAACACAGTAACACTCACATAAATATCCTGTAATCAATTTAACACTAAATTAATCATCGGTGAGCAGTTACCGAGCGTGCGGCACGGTGGCGCAGCGGTAGAGTTGCTGCCCACCAGCGCCGGAGACCTGGGTTCGATCCCGATCCCCGCACGCTAACACTATCCTACACACACTAGGGACAATTTACATTTATACCAAGTCAATTAACCAACGAACTTGTACGTCGTGGAGTGTGGGAGGAAACCGTAAGATCTCGGAGAGAAAACCCACGTGGTTTAAACTCCGTACGGCAGCAGGCGTGGCCGGGATCCAACCCAGCGCGGGGCGTGGGGCGCTGCACCGTGCTGCGACTGCTGTACCAGGGGAATGTGCTGACATGGACAGAGTTTGTCCATTGCTAGTGCCCATCTACAGCAAGAGCCTTTGAAGTGAACACAAGTGCGTAGCTAACTCCACCAGAACCTGCCTTGTGTAATTCCAAGCCTTTCCCACTCTGGCAACCTCCACTGTCTGTTCCTGCACCTGCAATGACCAAATGTTTCAGCTCCTGCCTCTCGGCCAAGAATAGCAGCTGCGGTTTCCCGTGAAGAAAGAGGGAAAAAAAGATACGGCAGATGTATAAAAATGGAAACTGCCCAGGCAATAATTGAGATATTCAGTTTCACTTTCCCATTTTGATTCTTGCTAAACATGCCCTTTCAACTTGTCCCACAGTAAAAACCCTGCACGGAGCTAAAGCAGACTCCATGCGGAGTTCCCAGAGTGGTACTGGATAAGAGCATGTTAATGATAAAATATCAACTCAGGCAGCATCTGTGGAGAACATGGATATGTGGCGTTTCACAGAGTGCTGGAGTAACTCAGCGGGTCAGGCAGCATCTGTGGAGAACATGGATAGGTGGCGTTTCACAGAGTGCTGGAGTAACTCAGCGGGTCAGGCAGCATCTGTGGAGAACATGGATA
>OY740809.1:37336920-37472587 GCA_963514005.1 Raja brachyura | reverse complement strand
CTCTGGAGACGGGCGCTCGTTACACTTGGGGGATCATGGAGGGGGGGAGGACGAGTGACCACGGGCTCCAAACACCCAGCCTGCAACCTGTCTGAGTCGGGCAGCGATGTGCAGGGGCGCTGACCACTTCATTAGTAGCTGTCTGTGGGGTGAGTACATCGACCTTAATCCTCCACCTCACACTGGCTCCCGGCTCCCGGCTCAATCTGCAATGAAGTGGGTTACATTAAACACCTCCCCCTCTCCCCCTCTCCCCCCTCTCCCCCTCTCCCCCTCTCCCCCTCTCCCCCTCTCCCCCTCTCCCCCTCTCCCCCTCTCCCCCTCCCCCCCCTCCCCCCCCCTCCCCCCCTCCCCCCCCCCTCTCCCCCCCCCTCCCCCCCTCTCCCCCCCTCTCCCCCCCTCCCCCCCCCTCCCCCCCCCTCTCCCCCCCTCTCCCCCCCTCTCCCCCCCTCTCCCCCCCTCTCCCCCCCCTCTCCCCCCCCCTCTCCCCCCCCTCTCCCCCCCCCTCTCCCCCCCCCTCTCTCCCCCCCCCTCTCTCCCCCCCCCTCCCCCCCCTCTCTCCTCCCCCCCCCCCTTTAAAAGTAAACAACACAGCGATTGATCGATTGTAAAGCTGAAGATAGACACAAAAAGCTGGAGTAACTCAGCGGGACAGGCAGCATCTCTGGAGAGAAGGAATGGGTGACGTTTCGGGTCGAGACCCTTCTTGACTCTGTAAACCTGCTCTGAGTTAGTGACCATTTCAATTACAATAATTTTGTTGCGAATTTCAAGCAAGATTTTTATTCTTCCTGTGCAGGAAGAACGTTTGGCGTAAAAGAATGTTGACCAGAATGTTGCCAGCTGCAAGACGAGATTGGATAGAGTTGAACAGACAGGGAGGCACGGTGGTGCAGCGGGTAGAGCTGCTGCCTCACAGCGCCAGAGACCCAGGTTCCATCCTGACTATGGGTGCTGCGTGTACGGAGTTTGCACGTTCTCCCTGTGACCGCGTGGGTTTTCGCCGGGTGCTCTGGTTTCCTTCCAAATTAGTTTAATTAGCTTTGTTAAAATTGTTGACTGTCTCTAGCGTGTAAGATAGTGCTAGTGTACGGGGCGATCGCTGGTCGGCATGGACTCGGTGGGCCGAAGGGCCTGTACCTCTAAAGTCTCAACTAAAGACCAAAGTCACTTTAAAAGGTAACAAAGGTTTGCATGGAGTAGAATTAGACCATTCGGGCCATCAAGTCGATTCTGCCATTCAATCATGACTGATCTATCTCTTCCTCCTAACCCCTATCCATTGACTTTGCCTCCACAGCCGTCTGTGGCAATGGATTCCACAGATTCACCACCCTCTGACTAAAAAAAATTCCTCCTCATCTCCTTCCTAAAAGAACCTCCTATAATTCTGTGTCTGTGGCCTCTAGTCCTAGACTCTCCCACTAGTGGAAATGTCTCAGTGGTCTATGCCTGAATCTTTTTAATTGACGAGACCTCGCTGAAGTTGGTGTTGAACTGAAGATTTACACTGCCTTGGAGGACCTGGTGTCCACTGCCGGCCGGCTTCAGGTTCGACTCCCAATATTGCTCCATTTCTAGACTGCTTTCTTAAATATTACCGTTGTCACCTCTTTATAAAGATGTGTCATATTTTAAGTTCACCAACGTAGTCTGGTGAGGAAGGCAAGGTGTTGGCTGATGGGGATGATCAGCCATGATCACGATGAATGGCGGTGCTGGCACGAAGGGCTGAATGGCCTCCTCCTGCACCTATTGTTTATAGTCTATTGGCGAGCATTCTTGACTGTAGCTGTTAATGTGGAGAGCCCAGGTCATATTGTTGGTGGTATTAACGCTGTGGCGATCTTGAGTCTTGTGAGGAAGTCCGGCATTTTCCCCAACGACACTCGGCAAGCTCTGCAGATGCTTACACTTTATACTTTACAGTTGAGGTTATTGTTACGTTTAGTGTTGGCTGGTGTAGGCGTTGGGGCCAAGGGCCTGTTTCCACACTGTATCATTCTATGACTCTACTGAGGCACAGTGCAAAGCCTTTGTTGCATGCAATCCAGTCAGCGGAAAGACAATACATGATTACAATCGAGCCGTTTACAGTGTACAGATACATGATAAGGGAATAACGGTTAGTGCAAGGTAAAGCCGGCAAAGTTCGATATCATACTTAATGTAAGAAATGTTACTGAAGGAGTAGTGATCTTAAAGTGTGGCACGATTGTAATGTGTGATTGTGGACCTGCTTAGAAGATAGACACAAAATGCTGGAGTAATTCAGTGGGACTGGCAGCATCTCTGGAGAGAAGGTATGGGTGACGTTTCATGTGGAGACCTGCGGTGTATATTATAAGTGGTGTTACCTGCCTCCAAGTTAAAGGGGGATCAGTGTGATGCATGTGTTATAATTAGCATATGTTATGCCTTGTGTGAGGGGATGCATGCGCTGGGGGGGACTCCTGGAATAAGGAAGCTCGTTGGTTTACTCCTGTTATTTAAGTCGGCTCCAAGCACCCAAATACACACCAAGCCCCTTCTTCAGACTGATTAGGGATAAAGGATCGAGGGATATAGACGGTGATGTAGAGAGATAAAGAACAATGAATGAAATATTTGCAAATTAGTAACAATGATGAAGGAAACGGGCCATTGTTTGCTGCCAGATCTTATTCTGAGTCCAGCGCAAATATTGTCGCCCGAGTTGGGCGTTTTTAGTTGTTTAAATTTGCTAAATAAGCAAAAACGGTCTGGGTTTAAAGCATGAATTGGTGGATGTCTAATTGAAGAGTACACCGAGTCTCTGAAACACTCTGTGAACATAGAAAACATAGAAAATAGGTGCAGGAGTAGGCCATTCGGCCCTTCGAGCCTGCACCGCCATTCAATGTGATCATGGCTGATCATCCAACTCAGTATCCCGTACCTGCCTTCTCTCCATACCCCCTGATCCCTTTAGCCACAAGTGCCACATCTAACGCCCTCTTAAATATAGCCAATGAACTGGCCTCAACTACCTTCTGTGGCAGAGAATTCCAGAGAACGATGGCTAGAGAATATGTTTGGGTCATTTTGCTGGATCGGTACATGGATATTTTGCTCTCTCTACCACCAAGACGGTACGGTGGCGTAGCGGTAGTGACCCGGGTTCCATCCTGACCACGTGTGCTGTTTGTACGGAGTTTGTACGTTCTCCCCGTGACCTGTCTTGGTTTTCTCCGAGATTCCTCCCACACTTCAAAGACGTGCAGGTTTGCAGATTAATTGGCTTGGTGTAAGTGTAAACTGTCCCTAGTGTGTGTAGGGCAGTGTTAGTGTGCGGGGATCGCTGGTCGGTGCAGACCCGGTGGGCCGAAGGGCCTGTTTCCGTGCTGTAACTCTAAACTAAAGGAAAAGTCTTTGCCTGAGCCCCGTGATACAACCCCACACTCCCTGAACCTTCCAAGATTATTTATAAAATAGTGAAACAAGGAAATGCAGATGCTGGATGATACAAAAGATAGACACAAAGTGCTAGAGGAACTCAGCAGGTCAGGCAGCATCTCTGTGGAGAAAGGATGGGTGATGTTTAATAATCTGAAAGATCCCAACCCGAAACGTCACCTATCCTTTTTCTCCAGAAGGCTATGGGACAAACGCGGGCAGGTGAGCCTAGTGTAGATGGGGCATGTTGGGCAGCAGGGCAAGTTGGGCCGAAGGGCCTGTTTCCATGCTATATGACACTTTGACTCCAGAAAAGCTGCCTGACCCGCTGAGTTACTCCGGCACTTTGTGTCTGTCTATCTTTTTTATTGATAAAATCGTTTCTTCTTCTTGAGAGAATTCAGGCATGTTCGGTCTTCGTTGGTTTCACGTTTCCATCAGACCCTGCGTAAACATTATAACTGAAGCTGCATTGTTATCGTCCACGGATTACAGGTTTACCTTTGAGCCGGCCCTGTGTCTCTGGTACAACAGTTGGCTTTCCTGCTGGATGCCTGGAATCCCACACTAAATTAACAAGCAATTAAAAATATTCCATCCACGCAGAGCATTCAGTTGTTCAAAGGTTGTTGCCCAGATTTCTGTTGCCTCCTCGTGGTCTGCAAGGCACTGCGTGAGTGGCAATCCACAGTCAGTGTAGGCTCTGTTTCAATGCAAAGAACGTCACCTATCCGTGTTCTCTACAGATGCTGCCTGACCCGCTGAGTTACTCCAGCACTCTGTGAAACGTCACCTACCCGTGTTCCCCACAGATGCTGCCTGACCCGCTGAGTTACTCCAGCACTCTGTGAAACGTCACCTATCCGTGTTCTCCACAGATGCTGCCTGACCCGCTGAGTTACTCCAGCACTCTGTGAAACGTCACCTATCCGTGTTCTCCACAGATGCTGCCTGACCCGCTGAGTTACTCCAGCACTCTGTGAAACGTCACCTATCCATGTTCCCCACAGATGCTGCCTGACCCGCTGAGTTACTCCAGCACTTTCTGTTCTTTGGTGTAAAGCTTTGACTTTTGACTTTGGCCCACTGAGTCCACACTGACCAGTGATCACCATACACTAGTTCAACCCTACAAACTAGAGATAATTTACGTTTCACCAAAGCCAATTAACTTACAGACCTGCGCATCTTTGGCGTGTGGGAGGAAACCGGAGCACCCGGAGAAAACCCACGCCAGTCACGGGGAGAACATGCAAACTCTGTACAGACAGCACCCGAGGTCAGGATGGAACCCGGGTCTCTGGCGCTGTGAGGCAGCAGCTCTAGCCGCTGCACCAGCGTGCCGGCTCCGTGAACCATTTGTCTCCTTTCTGACTTTCGCACTGTCCATCTTTAGAAGTCGGCATGGTGGCGCAGCCAACACACTGGTCAACCTGAGGAGCTCCTTCAGCAACAGACTGGTCCCACCAAGATGCAGCACAGAACGCCACAGGAGATCCTTCTTCCCTGTGACTATCAAACTGGACAACTCCTCCCCCTTCAGTCGTGGGGTAGACTGACTCGCCCCCCCCCCCCCCCCCCCCCCCGGCCCCCCACCTCAGTCTGTGACCATCACCAACCCTTTCCACTCGTCACTTTATGGTCCATGTATATTTCAATTTCTCCTGGGAGGAATAACGTTCTACTGGACGGTGTTGGTAGGAGCTGCCCCTCCAGTGTGTGTGTGACCGCTCTGACCTTACGTTCCATATCTCTGTCTCCGTGTTAGTCACCGGACTTGTAGCTGAGGTTTGGACCAATGACCAATGACCTGAACACTCGGGTCTGAGTCTCACCGGTCACTGGGAGTTAACAAGTTAAATCTGGAATAAACAGCCGAGATCACCGCGGGCTCTGGGAAACTGCGGGTTGCTGTCCCAACCCATCTGCTACTCCAACAGGGTCCAACACTGGAAACATGGGCTGTCCTCCTCTGTTCTGGGACAGGAATGCTTTTTAACCCTTCCCTCCCCACCCAAGCTGAATGCCAGACCACTTGGTCCACGGCAATAACTACCAGTGATGTCGTGGAGAGACATCCCGACCAACATGTCCCAGCCACCCTAGTCCCACCTGTCTGTGTTTGGTCCATATCCCTCCAGACCTGTCCTATCTATGTACCTGTTTAAATGTTTCTTAAACGTTGCGATAGTCCCAGCCTCAACTACCTCCTCTGGCAGCTCGTTCCATACTCCCACCACCCTCTGTGTAAAAAAAGTTACCCGTCAGGTTCCTATTAAATCTTTTCCCCCCGAACCTGAAACCTATGTCCTGTGGTCCTCAACTTCCCTGTTCTGGGCAAGAGACTCTGTGCATTTACCGGATTGATTTTGTACAGATGTATAAGATCACCCCTCATCTTCCTGACTGACTGACCCTGGGTAGTGTACGCCGTGCAGTGGCGTTATGTTCCAGACACAGGGAGAGGGGGCAACAGCTGCCTCTCACTGCCACAACGTGTGCAGGAGAGGGGAAGTCAGCGCTTGTGACCGTTACAGCTGCTCGTCATCCAGGAAAGGGCATGAGAATAGATTTGACAGTGGTTGAGTCATGTGGGCAGCAAGTCACACAGCCGCCTGCTACAGCTCGCTCCACTCCGCAGTAGCTGGTCGGCGATGGGGAGAACATCAGAAGCGTAACTTTCCAATAACTTAGAGCCAGAAACAACAAACTGCCGGAGGAACTCAGCGGGTCAGGAAGCATCTGTGGGGGAAATGAACAGATGACGTTACAGGTCAGGATCTTCTTCAGACCATAACCATAGGAGCTAGGAGTAGAATTAGGCCATTCGGCCCATCAAGTCTACTCCACCATTCAATCATGGCTGATCTATCTTTCCCTCTCAACCCCATTCTCCTGCCTCCTCCCCATAACCCCTGACACCCGTACTAAGCAAGAATCTATCTATCTCTGCCTTACAATTATCCATTGACTTAGCCGTTTGTGGAAATGAATTTGACAGATGGGCTGAAGGGCCTGTTGCCGTGCTGTGTGACTCTATGAGTCTATCTGAGTTAGTCTTGTTCCGGGGAGAGTGATGTTCAGATGGAGAGCCCAGACATTGATGGCAGCTCACTGTGTTGGAGTTCTTTGTCCGAGTGTGAGATTGGGAGAGGGGAGAAGAGGGAGTGGCCGGGGTGAGACTGGTCCTTGACTTGGGAACCTCCATCCTTCCCCAAAGTTCAGAAGCTTCTGCTCCCTGTTGCGGATTGATCCGGGCGTTCTCCGTTGATTATGGGGTTGTCAAAACAGGAGATGGACCAGCAGTGGAAGGACATCAACTAGTTTAGTTTACAGATACAGCGCGGGAACAGCGAGTCCGCACCGACCAGCGCTCCCCGCACACTAACACTATCCTACACACACTAGGGACAATTTACACTTGCACTGAAGCCAATTCACCTACAAACCTGCACGTCTGTGGAGTGTGGGAGGAAACCGGAGATCCCGGAGAAAACCCACGCAGGTCACAGGGATAACGTACAAACTCCGTACAGACAGCGCCCGCAGTCAGGATGGAACCCGGGTCTCTGGCACCGTGAGGCAGCAACTCTACCGCTGCGCCACCGTGCCGCTCCATGTTGTAATGAAGGGCTGGTCAGGTACATGGGTCGGACGGGTCGGCAGAGCTAGGGGCTAAGTTGCAGACTAGCCCAGAATGCCACGACTGCCCCTCGAGTATCCTCATGAGTCAGTCTGAAGAAAGGTCTCGACCTGAAACGTCACCTATCCATGTTCTCCACAGATGCTGCCTGACCCGCTGAGTTACTCCAGCACTCTGAGAAACGTCACCTATCCATGTTCTCCACAGATGCTGCCTGACCCGCTGAGTTACTCCAGCACTCTGTGTTTAAACCAGCATCTGCAGTTCCTTCCTTCTGTCCACAGGACTTATTTCCCAGTCGTCTGTGGCGTGCTTTAGAGACTTGCATTTTGAAGAGCGGGACAAAGGATTGGTTAACATCACCGCTGGGTTGTGGGCGTCTGATTGGGAAGCCGCTCCAGTTTAATGTTGGGTGTTATACGGTCAGGCAGGTCTCAGTGCTTTTACTGATTACCTATGAGCGCCTGGGACTGTTGTTGCTGAGGGTTTGCTCGGAAGGTTAAACGGTTTCTGCAGCGTCTACGGTGGACATATACACATTTCATCTGCAGAAGGAGCCAACCTTTTCCACCTGTTTCTTGTCTCCTTTGAGTTTGAGTTTAGTTTTTATTGTCACGTGTACCGAGCTACAGTGAAAAGCTTTAGTTGCCGGCTAGCCAGTCAGCGGAAAGACAATACATGATTACACTCGAGCTGTCCACAGTGTACAGGTACAGGATAAGGGAATAATATTTAGTGCAAGGTAAAGCCAGCAAAGTCCGATCAAGGATAGTCGGAGGGTCTTCAATGAGGTAGATAGTAGTTCAGCGCTGCTCTCTGGTTGTGGCAGGATGGTTCAGTTGCCTGATAACAGCCGGGAAGAAACTGTCCCTGAATCTGGATGTGTGCGATTCCTGGTAAATTGTTATTGGTTTTAACACATGTTTATCCTGGACTTCGGTTAAAATTCAGGGCAGCACAGCTGCCTCAGTGAGACTTACTCGGGATTCGATCCTGACTACGGGTGCTGTCTGTGTGGAGTTGATATGTTCTTCTTGTGACCCGCGTGGGTTTTCTCCTGGTGCTCCGGTTCCCTCCCACACTCCAAAGACGTACAGATTTGTACGTTTATTGGCTTGGTAAATTGTCCCCAGTGTGTGTAGGATAGTGCTAGTGTGCGGGGATTGCTGGTTGGCCTGGACTCGGTGGGCCGAAGGGCCTGTTTCTGCGCTGTATCTCGAAACAAAGCTAAACTAAACAAAGTATTTAGTTTAGTTAGGAATACAGCGTGGAAACAGGCCCTTCGGCCCACCGGGGCCGCACTGACCTGCAATCCCAGCACACTAACACTATCCTATACACACTGGGGACAATGACACCAAGCCAATTAGCCAACAAACCTGTACGTCTTGGCATGTTGGCCTTCATAACTAGAGGATTTCAGTATAGGAGCAAAGATTCCCTTCTGCAGTTGTACAGGGTCCTGGTGAGACCACACCTGGAGTATTGTGCGCAGTTTTGGTCTCCTAATTTGAGGAAGGACATTCTTGCTATTGAGGGAGTGCAGCGTAGGTTCATGAGGTTAATCCCCGGGATGGCGACACTGTCATATGTCTTTATTCTTTGGAGCGCAGAAGGCCGGCACCCTGTATTACACTGCACACCTGAGCTAAGGTGGTCCCAGGTGAGGCCGGCACCCTGTATTACACTGCACACCTGAGGTAAGGTGGTCCCAGGTGAGGCCGGCACCCTTTATTACATTGCCACCAATTGTTTTTACAAAAATTAATTGAATCAATGATTGCAATAATATATACAATCTCCTCAGCAATGGGCTTAGTCCTGATCTCCCAACCTGCCTCAATGCTCAAAAACCCACAGAGTGCTGGAGTAACTCAGCGGGTCAGGCAGCATCTGTGGAGAACATGGATAGGTGTACAATTTTGGTCGCCTAATTATAGGAAAGATGTCAACAAAATAGAGAGAGTACAGAGGAGGTTTACTAGAATGTTGCCTGGGTTCCAGCAACTAAGTTACAGAGAAAGGTTGAACAAGTTGGGTCTTTGGGTCTTTATTCTTTGGAGCGCAGAAGGTTAAGGGGGGACATGATTGAGGTCTTTAAAATGATGAAAGGGATAGACAGAGTTGACGTGGATAAGCTTTTCCCATTGAGGGTAGGGAAGATTCAAACAAGAGGGCATGACATGAGAATTAAGGGACAGAAGTTTAGGGGTAACATGAGGGGGAACTTCTTTACTCAGAGAGTGGTGGCTGTGTGGAATGATCTTCCAGCAGAAGTGGTGGAGGCAGGATCGATTTTAACATTTAAAAGTAAAGTGGATAGGTATATGGACGGGAAGGGAATGGAGGGGTATGGTCTGAGTGCAGGTAGATGGGACTAGGGGAAAATAAATGGTCAGCATGCACTGGAAGGGCCGAGAAGGCCTGTTTCCGTGCTGTAATTGTTATATGGTTATATGAGGAAAGATTGGAAAGACTGGGCTTGTATTCACTGGAGTTTAGAAGGATGAGAGGACATCTTATGGAAACGTATAAAATTATAAAAGGATTGGACAAGCTAGATTAAAGAAAAATGTTCCCAATGTTGGGGGAGTCCAGAACCTGGGGCCACAGTCTAAGAATAAAGGGGAGGCCATTTAAAACTAAGATGAGAAAAACTGTTTTTTGCCCAGAGAGTTGTGAATTTGTGGAATTCCCTGCCACAGAGGGCAGTGGAGGCCAAGTCACTGGATGAATTTAATAAAGAGTTAGATAGAGCTAGTGGAATCAAGGGATATGGGGAGAAGGCAGGCACGGGTTATTGATTGTGGATGATCAGCCATGATCACAATGAATGGCGGTGCTGGCTCGAAGGGCCGAATGGCCTCCTGCACCTATTTTCTATGTTTCCATTTCTTTGGAGTGTGGGAGACAACCCACGCAGTTCACAGGAAGAACGTACAAACTCCACACAGACAGCACCCATAGTCGGGATTGAACCTGGGTCTCTGGCGCTGTGAGGCAGCAACTCTACCGCTGTGCCACCCAGTAACATGGAAGCATAGAAAATAGGAGTTTTGAAGAGAGAGTTAGATTTAGCTCCTAGGACTAACGGGATCAAGGGATATGGGGAGAAGGCAGGAACGGGGTACTGATTGTGGATGATCAGCCATGATCACATTGAATGGTGGTGCTGGCTCAAAGGGCTGAATGGCCTACTCCTGCACCTATTGTCTATGTTTCTATGTTTACCCCTATAAATTGTGAACTTGTGTCTGCATGGGCCAGACGTCTGGCTGGGCAGGCTAGACGCAGACGTGTAACGCACTCTCTCCTCTCTGGCCTAGACTGCTGGACGATGGGTTGCGTGCACTGCAAGGAGAAGGGATCGGCCAAATCGCAAGCCAACGACGGTGATGGGTTCTTCAACCAGAACGCCAATCCTCGCTACGGGCCGGAGCCCACCAGCCAGGCCCCTACCGCCATCTTCAACAGGATCCCCGACTTCAACACATTCCACGAGAGCGCCAACACCGCCCTCAGCCCATTCGGCGGCTCCCTCGGCTACCTCAGCGGCTCGCAGCCCACCCGAGCTGGGGTGGTGCCAGGTGAGACCCTCATCCTGCATTACACTGCACACCTGAGCTGGGGTGGTCCCAGGTGAGACCCTCATCCTGCATTACACTGCACACCTGAGGTAAGGTGGTCTCAGGTAAGACCCTCACCCTGCATTACACTGAACACCTGAGGTAAGGTGGTCCCAGGTGAGGCCGGCACCCTGTATTACACTGCACACCTGAGCTAAGGTTGTCCCAGGTGAGGCCGGCACCCTGTATTACACTGCACACCTGAGCTAAGGTGGTCCCAGGTGAGGCCGGCACCCTGTATTACACTGCACACCTGAGCTAAGGTGGTCCCAGGTGAGGCCGGCACCCTGTATTACACTGCACACCTGAGCTAAGGTGGTCCCAGGTGAGGCCGGCACCCTGTATTACACTGCACACCTGAGGTAAGGTGGTCCCAGGTGAGGCCGGCACCCTGTATTACACTGCACACCTGAGCTAAGGTGGTCCCAGGTGAGGCCGGCACCCTGTATTACACTGCACACCTGAGCTAAGGTGGTCCCAGGTGAGGCCGGCACCCTGTATTACACTGCACACCTGAGCTAAGGTGGTCCCAGGTGAGGCCGGCACCCTGTATTACACTGCACACCTGAGGTAAGGTGGTCCCAGGTGAGGCCGGCACCCTTTATTACATTGCCACCAATTGTTTTTACAAAAATTAATTGAATCAATGATTGCAATAATATATACAATCTCCTCAGCAATGGGCTTAGTCCTGATCTCCCAACCTGCCTCAATGCTCAAAAACCCACAGAGTGCTGGAGTAACTCAGCGGGTCAGGCAGCATCTGTGGAGAACATGGATAGGTGTACAATTTTGGTCGCCTAATTATAGGAAAGATGTCAACAAAATAGAGAGAGTACAGAGGAGGTTTACTAGAATGTTGCCTGGGTTCCAGCAACTAAGTTACAGAGAAAGGTTGAACAAGTTGGGTCTTTGGGTCTTTATTCTTTGGAGCGCAGAAGGTTAAGGGGGGACATGATTGAGGTCTTTAAAATGATGAAAGGGATAGACAGAGTTGACGTGGATAAGCTTTTCCCATTGAGGGTAGGGAAGATTCAAACAAGAGGGCATGACATGAGAATTAAGGGACAGAAGTTTAGGGGTAACATGAGGGGGAACTTCTTTACTCAGAGAGTGGTGGCTGTGTGGAATGATCTTCCAGCAGAAGTGGTGGAGGAAGGATCGATTTTAACATTTAAAAGTAAAGTGGATAGGTATATGGACGGGAAGGGAATGGAGGGGTATGGTCTGAGTGCAGGTAGATGGGACTAGGGGAAAATGAATGGTCGGCACGGACTGGAAGGGCCGAGAAGGCCTGTTTCCGTGCTGTAATTGTTATATGGTTATATGGTGACGTTTCGGGTTGGGACCCTTCTTTAGTCTCGAGTCTGGAGAATGTTCTAGCAGAAATATCCCGTGCATATAGTGAATGTTTTCTTTGTGACTTTGTGTGTGGATGCCGTGGTCAGTGACTGTGTGTTTGTTGCCGCAGGGGGAGTGACACTGTTTGTCGCCTTGTACGATTATGATGCCAGGACGGAGGATGACCTGACCTTCAGGAAAGGGGAAAAGTTTCACATCATCAACAGCGCGTGAGTAGAACTGCAGGAACGGTGGCAGAGAAAGCACGGCACCACAAGATGGGCCCCGACACAAAACGTCGACTGTCCATTCCCCCACACATGCTGCCTGACCCACTGAGTTCCTCCAGCACTTTGTCTCTTGCTCCAGATTGCTGCTTCTGCAGTCTCTTGTGTTTGATTGGTAGATAGGTTGGCACAAACTCAATGGGCCAAATGGCCTGCCTCCATTTGAAATGGGGTTAGGACGGAGAGCTAGATCAGCCATGATTGAATGGCAGAGCGGACTCCTATTCCCAATTACCTTATGTTGAACGAGGTTTAGTTTGTACTTCAGTGGGGTAAATTAACAACTGAAGATTAATGTTGTGATTTTTAATTCCTACAGTCTCTCACTATTTTCTCATTGATCAAATGGTTCCAGGGCAGCACAGTTAGATCCTCATCTCGGGTGCTGTCTGTGTGGAGTTTGCATGTTCTCCCTGTGACCGTGTGGGTTTTCTCCGGGTGCTCCAGTTTCCTCCCACATCCCAAAGACGTGCGGGTTTGTAGGTTCATTGCCTTCTGTAGATTGTAAATTGTCCCTAGTGGGTGTAGGATAGTGCTTGTGTACGGGGCGATCACTGGTCTGCATGGACTCGATGGGCCGAAGGGCCTGTTTCCACGCTGTATCTCTAAAGTATAAAGGGAGTGAGACTGGTCAGTAACTGGAGGGGGCAAACCTTAATGATGTAAAACTCTGAGGATCAGACACTGAAGTCTGACCCGAAACGTCACCCATTCCTTCTCTCCACAGATGCTGCCTGTCCCGCTGAGTTACTCCAGCACATCCAGTTCCTTCCTACACAAACCACTGGAGGAAGGGTCTGTTTCCATGCTGTATCTGTTAAATTTTAAAAGATATTTCCAGTGGGATTTGAGTTTCATCCTCTGATCTAATGCTATGAGTTTTGCTGTAACCCATAAGAATGTCACATTCAGGACCTGAGCCTGTCGTGGCTGTTTACTGCATCTGCAGTTCTTTCCTGCACATTCTGCATTTAATAGATTTCTATCCCAGACATGTAATGCAGGCAGGTTCTAAAGTAAGGTAGACACAAACGCTGGAGTAAATCTGCAGGACAGGCAGCATCTGTGGATAGAAGGTCGATGTTTTGGATCGAGGCTCTTCTTCAGACTGAGAGTCAGGGAAGAGGGGGACTCGGAGATACTCAGTCTGATGAAGGGTCTCGACCCGAAATGTCACCCATTCCTTCTCTCCAGAGATGGTGCCTGCCTGTCCCGCTGAGTTCCTCCGGTCTATCTTCGATTTTAAACCAGCGCCTGCAATTCCTTCCCACACATGTTATTTATCGGCGTTTTGTTTAAAACATGGTCCTTGCCTGCCCTCTAGTGGCTGAACTTGCTCTCCTCGTTGATGGGAATCCGCCCCGAATGATTGTTAACCAAAGCACAACATGCAGGAGTAACACAGCGGCTCAGGCAGCATCTGTGGAGATAAAGGATGGGTGACGTTTCAGGTCACAACCTGACGAAGGGTCTCCACCCGAATCATCACTCATCCGTTTTCTCTAGAGATGCTGCCTGACCCACCGAGTTATTTTGCGTCTATCTTCAGATCACCAGAGATTGTTAGCAGGAAAGACGTACGGGTTTGTACGTTAATTGGCTTGGTATAAAAATTTTTTAATTGTCCCTGGTGTGTGTGGTGTAGTATGAATGTGCAGGGAACGTTGGTTGGTGTGGAATCGATGGGCCGAATGGCCTGCATCTCTGAACTGCAGATGCTGGTTTAAACCAAAGGTAGACACAAAAAGCTGGAGTAACTTTGTGGGACAGTCGGCATCTCTGGAGAGAAGGAATGGGTGACGTTTCGGGTCGAGACCCTTCCCTGTTGCAGTTTGTGGTGTCACCTGCAGATGGCAGTGATGGTCCAGTTAGTCCGGATTCATTAGTCCATGCCGGTCGGTCCTAGTTAGTGTGCTGGGTGCAAGCCCGGTATTTACAGGGTCATCTACCCCGACATCCAGTGCTGTGCCTCAACGTTTAATAACTTATAAAAATACAAGCAGGCATTGATGTTTGACAAACATGACCATATAATAACCAATAACTAACTGAGCAAAACACAAAGGGCTGGAGGAAGTCTCGAGGGGAATAGATTGGGTGGACATACACAGTCTCTTGCCCAGAGTAGGGGAATCGAGAACCAGAGGCCTCGGGTTTAAGTTGAGAAAGGACAGATTTACTCGGAGCGTGGTGGATGGAACGAGCTGCTGGAGGAGGTACAATCACAACATTTAAAATATACCTGGACAGGTGCAGGGATAGGAAAGGCTTGGGGGAATATGGGCCACATGTGGGCAGGTGGGGACCAGATGGGGCATGTTGGTTGGCAAAGACTAGCTGGGCCGAAGGGTCTGCTTCCGTGTTGTATGACTCTATGACTTGGTCTCCACAGCCGTCCGTGGCAATGAATTCCACAGATTCACCGCCCTCTGACTAAAGCAATTCCTCCTCATCTCCATTCTCAACTCAGCCGGTCAGTCAGTATCTCTGTAGAACGAGAACAGGTGATGTTTCAGGTCGGGACCCTTCTACAGGCTTACTGGGCCCGGCTGTTATCTGGCAACTGAACCGTTTTCTCACCAACTAGAGAGCGGTCCTGAACTACTATCTACCTCATTGGTGACCCACGGACTATCCTTGATCGGACTTTGCTGGCTTTACCTTGCACTAAACGTTATTCCCTTATCATGTATCCGTACACTGCGGACGGCTCGATTGTAATCACGTATTGTCTTCCCGCTGGCTGGTTAGCCCGCAACGAAAGCTTTTCACTGTACCTCGGTACACGTGACAATAAACTAAACTCAACTCAGTTACTGCCTTACACCACGGAGATTCCCCCTGATGTTTCAGAATAAGATCATGGCGTGGATTTCTTGAGAGAACAAAACAAAGATTGATTTGGAAATTGAAAAATGTAACAAATTGCAGATTTATTTAGTTGCACAAAAATGATTTTCCATTCAGTTCAGTTTATTGTCACGTCATGAGGTAGAGTGAAAAGCTTTTGTTGCATCGTGCTAACCAGTTGGACATGTCGCCAAGTAGGCACTTCTCCTTGGCCTGCTGGTGATTTGCTGCCCTGGGTGCAATAGGCAATAAACCGTATAAGTGGTGATCAGGAGCTGACTGTTGCTGGCTCTCAGGGAGAACGGAGTCAAGGAATATGGGGAGAAGGCAGGAACGGGGTACTGATTGAAGGGCCGAATGGCCTCCTCCTGCACCTATTGTCTGTGTTTCTATGTGACGATGATGACCAGGCTGAGCGGTGTGCTTTGTTTTTTGTTGCAGGGAAGGAGACTGGTGGGAAGCTCGTTCACTGACCACTGGCCAGACCGGCTACATCCCCAGCAACTATGTGGCCCCAGTGGACTCCATCCAGGCAGAGGAGTAGGTCACCACTCACTGGTCACCGCTCACTGGTCACCGCTCACTGGTCACCGCTCACTGGTCACCGCTCACTGGTCACCGCTCACTGGTCACCGCTCACTGGTCACCGCTCACTGGTCACCGCTCACTGGTCACCGCTCACTGGTCACCGCTCACTGGTCACCGCTCACTGGTCACCGCTCACTGGTCACCGCTCACTGGTCACCGCTCACTGGTCACCGCTCAGTGGTCACCGCTCAGTGGTCACCGCTCAGTGGTCACCGCTCAGTGGTCACCGCTCAGTGGTCACCGCTCAGTGGTCACCGCTCAGTGGTCACCGCTCACTGGTCACCGCTCACTGGTCACCGCTCACTGGTCACCGCTCACTGGTCACCGCTCACTGGTCACCGCTCACTGGTCACCGCTCACTGGTCACCGCTCACTGGTCACCGCTCACTGGTCACTGCTCACCCCACCGGAACAAGACCTTCACCGCGGCCAATGGCAACAAGCGCTGACCGCTTCAGCCTGTGGTTTAGACGGACACACACACACACACATGCGCACACGTGCACACACGCCGACACACACACATACACACGCATACACTCGCAGGCGCAAGCGCGCGAGCACACATGTACACGTACATGTACACACACGCACATGTACACACACGCACATGTACACATACACGCACATGTACACACACACACGCACACGTACACACACACGCACATGCACACACACGCACATGTACACACACACACGTACATGTACACACACGCACATGTACACACACGCACATGTACACACACGCACATGTACACACACGCACATGTACACACACACGCAAATGTACACACACACACGCACATGTACACACACACACGCACATGTACACACGCACATGTACACACACACGTACATGCACACACGCACATGTACACACACACGTACATGCACACACGCACATGTACACACACACACGCACATGCACACACACGCACATGCACACACACGCACATGCACACACACGCACATGTACACACACACGCACATGTACACACACACACGCACATGTACACACACACGTACATGCACACACACACGCACATGTACACACACACGTACATGCACACACACGTACATGTACACACACACACGTACATGTACACACACACACACACATGCTCTGCCTTGTGTCCAAATACTGTGACTGGATACAGTCGTTCACTCTCTCTGCCCTCGCTGACCCCCCCCCCCCCCCCACCGTTAATGCCCCTCGCGCGGCCATAACCTCTTCCCCACCCGGCACCAGCCGTGTTTGACCTGTGTCTGTGTCTGTCTCTCCCCGCTGCAGATGGTACTTTGGGAAGATGGGACGCAAGGATGCCGAGAGGCTGCTGCTGTGTGCGGGGAATCCCAGGGGAACATTCCTGATTCGGGAGAGCGAGACCACCAAGGGTGAGGCCGGGATCCGGGATCTTCTCCACACAGCGCGGTTAGCGATACACCTACACAGGCACAGATACAGAGATACAGCGCGGAAACAGGCCCTTCGGCCCACCGAGTCCGCGCTGACCAGCGATCCCCACACACTCACACTATCCTACACACACTAGGGACAATTTACACTTGCTCCAAGCCGATTAACCTACAAACCCGCACGATATACGTGTGCGTCGGGATTAAACGGCCCTCAACGTCGCGGGAAACAACAGATGGAGAAGAGACAGTGAAACCACCACCCCCTTCACTCAGCGGGACAGGCAGCATCCCTTCCAGTTCCAGTGTGTGGACAGATGGAACAGGAAGGGATGCTGCCTCACCCGCTGAGTTTCGCCAGCGTTTTTGGCTACCTAAAGTGAACTGAAGGTGTTTAAGAAGGAACTGCAGATGCTGGAAAAATCGAAGGTAGACAAAAATGCTGGAGAAACTCAGCGGGTGAGGCAGCATCTATGGAGCGAAGGAATGGGTGACGTTTCGGGTCGAGACCCTTCTTCAGACTGAGGTCGGGGGGGGGAAAGAAGAAAGGAAGAGGCGGAGACAGTGGAGAGCTGGGAAGGGGAGGGGAAGGAAGGAGAAAGCAAGGACTACCTGAAATTGAAGGTGTGTTTGTTTGCCCAGGTGCGTACTCGCTGTCCATCCGAGACTGGGACGAGGTGAAGGCGGACCATGTCAAACACTACAAGGTGCGTAAGCTGGACAACGGTGGGTATTACATCACAACTCGAGCCCAGTTTGAGACGGTGCAGCAGCTGGTTCATCACTACACAGGTACGTGCCACACCTGGTTTAGATGATGATGATGATACCTGTACCTGTACAGGTGATGGTCACCTGGTGATGGTCACCTGTACACAGAGTCGAAAAGAGTTACATAGAGTACAGATCCCGTCTTTGTTTCCCCCTCCTCCCCTCCACCTCTGCGCCAGGTCCCCCTTTGTTCCTGTCCGCCCCAGCCTGATCTCGAGGGGCCCCCACCCCGTTTATTGTCACGTGTACCGAGCCTTTACAGTGAAAAGACTATCCAGTCAGCGGAACGTTTATACAGGATGACAGCGTGCAGGTACACGATAAAGAGTATCAGGTTCCGTGCAAGATAAAGCCCGATTAAAGATAGTCCGGGGGGGGGGGGGGGGGGTGGGTCAGGACCCCTCTCTAGTTGGCGTATCTGTACACTGTAAATGGCTCCATTGTAATCGTGTATGGTCTTTCCGCTGACTGGTTAGCACGCAACACCATCTTTTCACTGTACCTACGACACGTGACGAAAAACTAAACTCAGCCGGACTGAACGTGTCACCCCAATCTGGGTGAAGTGCTGAGCCCAACCCAATCCTTTCATTGCCATGTACACCGGCTCATCCCGACACTTGTATCATTTTGTTAGGGAAATGTCCCTGGACAAACCCCAAATCCACATCCTTACCCCAGGCAGAAACAAGGAACCACAAAAGACATAAAGTTCTGGAGTAACTCAGCAGGTCAAGCAGCACGTCTCTAGTCCGAGGGTGGTGAATCTGTGGAATTATATGCCACAGGTGTCTGTGGAGGCCAAGTCAATGGATATTTTTAAGGCAGAGATAGATAGATTCTTGATTAGTACGGGTGTCGGGGGTTACGGGGAGAAGGCAGGAGAATGGGGTGAGGAGGGAGAGATAGATCAGCCATGATTGAATGATGGAGTAGACTTGATTGGCCTAATTCTGCTCCTATCCCTTATGAGAACATGTGTAAGCGATGTTTCTGGTCAAATTCCATCGGTCTAAAGAAGGATAGACACAAAATGCTGGAGTAACTCGGCGGGACAGGCAGCATCTCTGGAGAGAAGGAATGGGTAACTTTTTGGGTCGAGAACCTTCTTCAGAACGTCACCCAATCCTTCTCTCCAGAGATGCTGCCTGCCCCGCTGAGTTACTCCAGCATTATGTGTATCTTCAATTTAAACCAGCACCTGCAGTTCCTTCCTACACATTTAGTCTGAAGAAGGATTCTGACCCGAAACGTCACTTCCCCATGTTGTCCACAGACGCTGCCTGACCCACAGAGTTACTCCAGCACTCCGTGTCTTTCCCCACCCTGGGTGACGAACTATCCCCAGACTCCCGGCTACCGGGTCACACATGTTACAGCGTGACATCATCAGTCGCTGACCCAGCGAGGATCTTCGCTCCACCTTCAACAAACCGAGGGCAATTCTTGCTTCACAATCATTATCTATCCATTACAACTTCCATTTGATTGTTTATTGAATCCTCCAGTCAGTAGAGAACGCATTTGTACATTTGCGCCAGTACCTGCATGGCATGAGGTGGAATTGGTGATGAAGTGGTGTTTTATTCTCTTGCTTATTTATATGAAATGCATTGAAATGAATCGCAAATGTTATAATGATTTCAGAAGTCCTGGCCGCCTGGTCTGTTTCCCTGATAGATAATAAACCTTCCACGCTGCAGCGCCTGCTTGCTCCAGTAGCGGCTCCTGTGTTGGATTCTTGCTCTGCAGGATGTTACAGTGTCTGTGTCCCAGTGGTCAGCTGGGTAACAGAGGGACATGTTGACCAGGGGGGGCGCAGCAGGTAGAGCTGCTGCCTCACACGCCAGACACCCAGGTTCCATCCCGACTACGGGTGCTGTCTGTACGGGGAAGCATATGATGTGTAGCTTAGTGTAGAGATACAGCACGGAAACAGTCCCTACGGCCCACTGAGTCCGTAGACAACAGACAATAGGTGCAGGAGTAGGCCATTCGGCCCTTCGAGCCAGCACCGCCATTCAATGTGATCATGGCTACTTAATCCCTACTTAAGATAGACACAGAGTGCTGGAGTAACTCAGCGGGTCAGGCAGCATCTGTGGAGAACATGGATAGGTGATGTTTCAGCTCAGGACCCTTCTTCTGACCCCCACGTCTTGGTTTCAGACACTGTAACATTCTGCAGGTGTTATTTTTATGTTTTGTGCCGTGGTGACATTTTGGGGCAAACTCAGGTGTTGCTGTTCTTGGTTAAGATGCTGCAATCAGCTACAATTTGATCAAGGGTACACAAAAGGCTAGAGAAACTCAGCGGGTGCAGCAGCATCTGAGGAGTGAAGGAGATAGGCGACGTTTCGGGCCAAAACCCTTGTCTGATCGAAACGTCGCCTATCTCCTTCGCTCCTTAGATGTTGCTGCACCCGCTGAGTTTCTCCAGCTTTTTGTTTACCCTCGATTCTCCAGCATCTGCTGTTCCTTCTTTTACAATTTGATCAACCCCGGACGGTAGTCTTTGGAACATCGGTACTGGGAAAGGACCTGTAAACCACAACTAGCTTCCCCTCGAAATATTCTGTTCCTTCTTTGTGCAAATTTATTTCTCCTCTTTTTTTTGCAGCATTGTGGTAAATGTTGTCCCAGGGTCGGCACGGTGGTGCAGCGGGTAGAGCTGCTGCCTCACAGCGCCAGAGACCCAGGTTCCATCCTGACTACGGGTGCTGTCTGTGTGGAGTTTGCATGTTCTCCCCATGACCTCTCTTCTGTGTCTACCCCGAGATAGTTGTCCAGATGCTCCTCACATCTCCAACCCTCTGCCTGGTCCCAGCCAGGAGATGCCCACCGGTCTGGTGCGTACAGTTCTGGTCTCCAAATCTGAGGAAGGACATTATTGCCATAGAGGGAGTGCAGAGAAGGTTCACCAGACTGATTCCTGGGATGTCAGGTCTGTCTTATGAACAAAGACTGCATAGACTCGGTTTATACTCTCTAGAATTTAGGAGATTGAGAGGCGATCTTATAGAAACTTAAAAAATTCTTAAGGGGTTGGACAGGCTAGATGCAGGAAGATTGTTCCCGATGTTGGGGAGGTCCAGGACAAGGGGTCACAGCTTAAGGATAAGGGGGAAATCCTTTAGGACCGAGATGAGAAGGACTTTTTTCACACAGAGAGTGGTGGGTCTCTGGAACTCTCTGCCACAGAGGGTAGTTGAGGCCAGTTCATTGGCTATATTTAAGAGGGAGTTAGATGTGGCCCTTGTGGCTAAGGGGATCAGAGGGTATGGAGAGAAGGCATGTACGGGATACTGAGTTGGATGATCAGCCATGATCATATTGAATGGCGGTGCAGGCTCGAAGGGCCGAATGGCCTACTCCTGCACCTAATTTCTATGTCTTTGGAACATGGGCAGAAACCAGGGCACCTGGAGGAAACCCACACAGTCACAGGGAGAACGTGCAAACTCCACACACACAGTCAGCATCCTAGGTTAGGATCGAACCAGGCACTGTGTGGCAGCTGGTATAGCTACGACCTCACAAAGCCAGAGATCCCAATCGAACCCATGTATCTGGCGCTGTGAGGCAGCAGCTCCACCTGCTGTGATAGAATGGCGGAGCAGACTTGATGGGCTGAATGGTCTAATTCTGTTCCTATCACTTATGAACCAATGTGCCGTCCCTTAACGGGACTTGGTTCCCCGGATGTCAGTGTTGCTGTGGTCAATGTTGTATGATTAACTCTCTCTCTCTCTCTCTCTCTCTCTCTCTCTCTCTCTCTCTCTCTCTCTCTCTCTGCGCTCTCTGCTCTTGCCGCTGGTGGGCTCTCACCGTAGACCGTGCCGCCGGCCTGTGCTGCCGCCTGGTGGTGCCGTGCCACAAGGGAATGCCAAAACTAGCCGACCTGTCCGTCAAAACCAAAGATGTGTGGGAGATTCCTCGCGAGTCCCTGCAGCTGATCAAGAAGCTCGGCAACGGGCAGTTTGGGGAAGTCTGGATGGGTAGGAGCTGAGAGGAGATGGACTTGCAGAAGCTGCTGAGCCCACAGCCATGTCCATCAATGCCCATTCACATCTCACGCCACAGCTCAGAGCCTCAACTCATCCACTGCCTCCTGGTGCACCACACACGTTATTCTCTGAAACTGGTTCCAACTGTGGGTTTGGACAATCGCAGACTCCAAATTAATTTGTCCTCAGATGGGTAAACGTCCTTCCAGAGCGAGGCAGGAGAATGGGGACTGAGTCTATCATCTGTGGTGATGCAACCAATCTGTTTGGAGTTATGAGCAGTGATCACATTTCCCTCTCTAGTCCAAAAAAATCCTTTTAATTCCTGCCTGCCTGCCTTGTATATTTAGACATGGAACATAGAACAGTTAAGCACAGGAACAGGCCCTTCGGCCCACAATGTCCGTGCCCGAACATGATGCCAATTTAAACTAATCTCCTTGGAGCGGAGAAGATTAACGAGGATCTTGCGGGGCCTGAGCTACAGGGAGAGGTTGGGGCAGGCTTGGAGCGCAGGAGGATGGGGGGTGATCTTATAGAGGTGTACAAAATCATGACAGGAATAGATCGAGTAAACGCACAGAGTCTCTTGCCCAGAGTAGGGGAATCGAGGACCAGAGGACATTGGTTTAAGGTAAGGGGGGAAAGATTTAAAAAACGTTTTTTTCACAAAGGATGGTGGGTGTATGGAACAAGCTGCCGGTAAGTATAAAAAAGTATAAGGGGCATAGATAGGGTAGACAGTCAGAACCTTTTACCAGCATGGAAATAGAGGGCATAACTTTATTGTGAGAGGGGCAAGGTTTAAAGGAGATGTGCGCACCAACGATGGCGGGTGCCTAGAGGCAGATACAATCGTGGCATTAGAGAGACTTCATTAGAGAGGCAAGTGCATATACAGAGGATGGAGGATTATGGATTAGGCGCATGTAGATAAGAGATGGTCGTGGCATCATGTGTAAGAAGGAACCGCAGATGCTGGTTTAAAATGAAGATAGACACAAAATGCTGGAGTAACTCAGCGGGATGGGCAGCATCTCTGGAGAGAAGGAATGGATGACGTTTCGGGTCGAGACCCTTCTTCAGACTGGTCAGGGATAAGGGAAATGAGAGATATAGATGGTGATGTAGAGAGATGAAGAACAATGAATGAAAGATAGATTGGGATAGCAGGAGGAATCGCAGAGGTTTGGCATCACGTTGTGGGCCAAAGGGCCTGATTTTGTGCTGTGTTCATCAGTCTTCTATGTCTGCTGAGCCAATCTGCTCCTTATTGAGACCCTAAATCTATTTAATCCTCCAAACCTGGCTGGTAATTTATCTGGAGTTGCCAGAGCGAGAATAATGTGTGAAGCCAAGGATGTCGGTGGCTGTAGCATCTGCAAGTCCGAATGACACTAATGCATGTGAACCTGTTTACATTATTCCTCCATTGCATCCATTCCCTGCAGATCATACTGATGGTTTGTGCCAAGTACTAACCAAGGTTTGTCCCAATGAGATCCCACAGACGTTGGGACTAGGGAGAGATGCATGGGAGATAAATCGACAATCCCTGAGCCTGGACAAAAAGCTTGGCCAGGGATGTTTCGGAGACGTTTTTATGGGTAAGGTGATGAATCTATTTTTCACGATATTATCTGTAAATAAGGATGATCAAATTAGGAGAAGGCTTAACAGCACTGGGCCTGTACTCGCTGGAGTTTAGAAGGTTGAGGGGGGAACTCATTGCAACTTATAGACTAATGAAAGACCTGGATAGAGAGGATGTTTCCACTGGTGGGAGAGTCTAGGACCAGAGGGCACAGCCTCAGAATAAAGGGCGCTCTTTTAGAAAGGAGGTGAGGAGGAACTTCTTTAGTCAGAGGGTGGTGAATCTGGAACTCATTGCCACAGAGGGCTGTGGAGGCCAAGTCAGTGGACATTTTTCTGGCAGATAGACAAGTTCTTGATTAGAACGGGTGTCAATGGTTAAGGGGAGAAGGCAGGAAAATGGGATTAGGAGGCGGAGATGGGCCATGATTGAATGTCGGAGTGGACTTGATGGGCTGAATGGCCTAATTCTACTCCTATAACTTGTGAACTTGTGTTGGAAGAAGTAGGAGTTACAAGGATGGGTTGGTCATTGAATTTTGAGATCGTAAGTGGTGAGTTCAGTTTATTGTCACGTGTACCGAGGTACAGTGAAAAGCTTTTGTTGCGGGCTAACCAGTCAGCGGAAAGACAACACATGATTATAATCGAGCGTTCACAGTGTATGGATACATGATAAAGGAATAACGTTTAGTGCAAGGTTAAGTCAGCAGAGTCTGATCAAAGATAGTCCGAGGCATCACAAATGAGGTAGATAGTAGTTCAGGACCGCTCTCTGGTTGTGGTAGGATGGTTCAGTTGCCTGATAACAGCTGGGAAGAAACTGTCCCTGAATCTGGAGGTGTGCGTTTTCACACTTCTGTACCTGTTGCCCGATGGGAGAGGGGAGAAGAGGGAGTGACCGGGGGTGCAACTGGTCCGTGATGATGCTGCTGGCCTTGCCGAGGCAGCGTGAGGTGTAGATGGAGTCGATGGAAGGGAGGTTGGTTTGTGTGACGGTCTGGGCTGCGTCCACAATTCTCTGCGATTCGATCGTTGTCAAACCATCAGTAACCCGTTATTAACCCGTTAACCATTCACTGCATGGTTTGCATCATTTAATTTCACAACTGTATTAGCCCTCTCCTATTTAGTTTAATTGTATATAGATCTACATCTCCCTCAACTGGCCCCATGGTCAGCGCTTGGATTAATAACAAATCACACTCCATTTATACAGGGACTCCTGAGTTCAAACTGTAGCAATAGGCAGCGGCACAAACCCAGTAGCAATTTAATGAAACTGTCAACTTGCTAAATCGCAAAGAACAGATGTCATAATGAGGCAGTGAAATTAATAACTCGCAGACAATAACATTCAGAGTGAAGTGTGTATTTAGACTCGATGCTTTGAGCTTAAAGTATTTAGTGCATCAGGAAGAGAAGGTTCTGTTTGATCCACAGATATGTGTTGAGAATGTGATATGACTCGGAGTTTATAAATTGCTATTGCAGCCCCCCCTTACACCCCCCCCGCCCCCTCACCCCCTTTGTCCAAAGTGGGTGGTCTTGGCAAGATTAAAACTTGGGGCATCACGGTGGCGCAGCGGTAGAGTTGCTGCCTCACAGCGCCAGAGACCCGGGTTCGATCCTGACTACGGGTGCTGTCTGTGTGGAGTTTGCATGTTCTCCCCATGACCTCTCTTCTGTGTCTACCCTGAGATAGTTGTCCAGATGCTCCTCACATCTCCAACCCTCTGCCTGGTCCCAGCCAGGAGATGCCCACTGGCCCGGTGAGGAACCAACGTCTGGAAGGTCTCGTCAGGCAGGTCGGGTGGGATTGGTCACCCACTCATGTCATTCCTGTTCCATCATTCGAGCAGAGGAATTGACTCTGGGCAGTAACTCAGCGGGTCAGGCAGCATCTGTGGAGAACATGGATAGGTGACATTTCACAGAGTGCTGGAGTAACTCAGTGGGTCAGACAGCATCTGTGGAGAACATGGATAGGTGACGTTTGGAGTCGAGACCCTTCTGCCGACTCAGATTGAATTCCTGGCCCTTGATTCATTAAGAGTGCAACCAATAGGCGAGGGTTAAGGAGCATGACCCTTCACCCCTTCACCTCATCCCCATCTCCATCCACCATCAACCCCTCCCAACCACCACCCACAGTTTCTTTCCCATAACGTGGTTTTGTTTGTTGTGTGTGCGTGGCTCGCTTCAGGCACGTGGAACGGGACCACCAAGGTTGCAGTGAAGACCCTGAAGCCCGGCACCATGTCCCCTGAGGCATTCCTGGAGGAGGCCCAGATAATGAAGAGACTGAGACATGACAAGTTGGTCCAACTCTACGCCGTGGTGTCCGAGGAACCAATCTACATTGTCACTGAGTTCATGACCCAAGGTAAGGCTGGTCTCTGGAACGTGACAAGTATTTTGACTGAAGATAGATACAAAAAACTGTAGTAACTCAGTGGGTCAGGCAGCATTTCTGAAGAAAAGGAATAGGTGACCTTCAGACAGTAGGTGCAGGAGTAGGCCATTCGGCCCTTCGAGCCAGCACCGCCATTCAACGTGATCATGGCTGATCATCCCCAATCAGTTCCTGCCTTCTCCCCATATCCCCTGACTCCGCTATTTTTAAGAGCCCTATCTAGCTCTCTCTTGAAAGCATCCAGAGAACCGGCCTCCACCGCCCTCTGAGGCAGAGAATTCCACAGACTCACCACTCTCTGTGAGAAAAAGTGTTTCCTCGTCTCCGTTCTAAATGGCTTAACCCTTATTCTTAAACTGTGGTCCCTGGTTCTGGACTCCCGCAACATCAGGAACATGTTTCCTGCCTCTAGCGTGTCAAAACCCTTATAAGTTTCAATAAGAACCCCTCATCCTTCTAAATTCCAGAGTGTACAAGCCCAGCCGCTCCATTCTCTCAGCATATGACAGTACCGCCATCCCGGGAATTAACCTGGTGAACCTACGCTGCACTCCCTCAACAGCAAGAATGTCCTTCCTCAAATTAGGGGACCAAAACTGCACACAATACTCCAGGTGTGGTCTCACTAGGGCCCTGTACAACTGCAGAAGGACCACTTTGCTCCTATACTCAACTGTCAGGTTAAGACCCTTCTTCAGAGGTACTTTGTAAGTCCTTCATGACCCCTGGACCCCGCCATTGGCTGGATGCCGGGTTAAGTTTGCTCTTCCGTTCAGCATGACTTGGTTTCCTCGAGTGATGGGGCCGGTCTGGAATCTTCTCAACAAGACGGGAAAAATCCTGTTCATTTGTGACTGGGCATGGAGACATGAGCCAGCTGATCTGTACACTACAGCTTTTTCCTTCACAGTTATTAAATAGTGAGTTTACATTGACCACCTTACACTCTTCAAACAGGACCTCCGAACAAGCCTCTACTCTCCTCTTTAGAAGGACCACCCATGGATCCACTAATTCCACATCCTACAATTATCCGCGTCTAGCCCGTTTAGTTGCGCTCTTTGCTAATACTATCTTCCCTCAACTTCATCGTAACCTTGGAGCCTCGGTCCAATCAAATAACCCCAAACATAACCCTAATCTCATAACAATAAACAAAACTTAAATATTTAACATTATTTATGAAGGCACTGCAGATGCTTGTCGGCCTTAAACATTTAACAAGTTATTTGTGAAGAGGGATCCATGATTTTCGTGTAATTGCTCTGCAATTGATTAATTAGTTTTGACATTAATTTCCTCTGCTTAAGGTGAGGTGAAGGGGAAAAGATTTAATCGGAATCTGAGCGGTAACCTTTCCACACAAAGGGTGGTGGGTGTATGGAACGAGCTGCCGGAGGAGGTAGTTGCGGCAGGGACTATCGCAACGTTTAAGAAACCCGTAGGCAGGTACATGGATAGGACAGGGTTGGAGGGATATGAACAAATGCAGGCAGGTGGGACTAGTGTTGGCCGGTGTGGACAAGTTGGGACGAAGGGCCTGTTTCCACACTGTATGACTCTGTGACTCGATGTGCATCTGCCCGGGTTTGCTTGGCTTCATTGGTTACCTTGGTTGGTTCCCTTCATTGAGGATAAGAGTTGGGAGGTCATGTACGTGATTACACTCGAGCTGGCCACAGTGTACAGATACAGGATAAAGGGCGTAACGTTTAGTGCAAGGCAAAGCCCAGTAGAGTCCGATTGGAGGGTCTCCAATGAGGTAGATGGGAGGTCAGGACCGCTCTCCAGTTGGTGAGAGGACGGTTCAGTTGCCTGATAACAGCCGGGAAGAAACTGTCCCTGAATCTGGAGGAGTGCGTTCGTTTTCACACTTCTGTACCTCTTGCCCAATGGGAGAGGGGAGAAGAGGGAGTGGCCGATTGGGGTGCGGATGAGGTGAGTATCAGAGTTGGGGGGTCATGGTGCAGTTTCACACAGCTTTTTTTGGGCTGCATCTGGAATATTGAGTGTAGTTCTAGTCATCCCTTTACAGGAAGGATGTGGGGGCTTTGGACAGGGTGCAGAGTTTACCTGGATTATGATTCGGGGTTATTGGCGATAACGGAGGTTGCACTGACTTGGATTGCTTACACTGGGGCGTTGGGAGTCAAGGGGAGACCTGATAGAAGTGAACAGAATTATAGACAGGGTAGACAGTCGCAACGTTTTACGGCAGGGTGGAAATGTCAAAGGCCAGAGGGTGAGAGGGGCAAAGTTTAAAGGAGATGTGCGCAGCAGGTTTTATACACAGAGGGTGGTGTGTGCCTGGAGCGTGTTGCCTGGGGTGATGGTGGAGGCAGAGACGAACGTGGGGTTTAAGAGGTTTTTATCCAGGCACATGGATATGCAGGGAACGGTGGGATATGGATCATGTGCAGGCACAGGTGATTAACTTGGCAGCATGTGTAGCACAGACACTGTGGGCTGAAGGGCCTGTTCTCTGTTCTGTGAGCAGGGGCTGGTTGCTATGCACCAGTTTACAGGCAGAGCAAGGGGTTGTGGAGGTTCCACGTGAGCGATGTATTAAACCCGATTAGATGGCAACCAGGGCAATAAAGGCATCAACAGCAGAGGAACAAACAGAAAGGCAATGAAGTCCCACTTGTGAATCCCATCTGCTGCAAGTTTATGACAGCGAGTGACATTCATCTCCATGTGAGCCCAGCAATCGCAAACACTACACGCTGTAAGCTCAACTCATCCTCCCCAAACGCAAATACTCCATCACACGCGTAAAGAGAAAAAGGGATTCACACTCCATATCACAGAGTAATTAATACAGCACGGAAACAGGCTCTTCGGCCCGACTCATCCATGCCGACCCACATGCCCCATCCAAGCTAGTCCTATTTGCCCACATCTGGCCCACATTCCTTTAAATCGTTCCTATCCATGTATGTGTCCAAATGTGTTTTAAATGTTGGAATGGTCCCAGCCTCGACTACCTCCTCTGGCAGCTCGTTCCATACACCCACTGCCCTCAGTTTAGGGACAGAGTTGCCCCTCAGTTTAGTTTGTTAGTTTAGAGATGCAGCACCGAAACAGGCCCACCGAGTCCGCGCCAACCAGCGATCCCCGCACACTAACACTATCCCACACACACTAGGGACAATTTTACATTTATACCAAGCCAATTAACCTACAAACCTGTACGTCTTTGGAGTGTGAGAGGAAACCGAAGATCTCGGAGAAAAACCATGCAAGTCACGGGGAGAACGTGCAAACTCTGTACAGACAGCACCCGTAGTCAGGATCGAACCCGGGTCTAAGATAATTTCAATGAGAAATCAAATGCAGAGAAGATTTAAGACGGATGTTGCCAGGACTCGAGGGCCTGAGCTTAAGGGAGAAGTTGAGCAAAGACTATTCCTGGAGTGCTGGAGACTGATTAATGTCATCTTAGCGCGACGGGCAGCATCTCTGGAGAGAAGGAATGGGTGACGTTTCAGATCGAGACCCTTCTTCAGACTGAATGAAAAGTCACCCATTCCTGCCCTCCAGAGATGCTGCCTGACCCACTGAGTTACTCCAGCATTTTGTGTCCATCTTCGGTGTGAACCAGCATCTGTAGTTCCTTCCCGCACAACATAACTCATCTTATTTCCTTTTCAGGGAGTTTGCTTGATTTTCTCAAAGATGGAGACGGGCGGATCCTGAAGCTGCCGCAGTTGGTAGACATGTCCGCACAGGTACAGGACCCGCCCCCCACAGCCCACCCCTCACCCCCCACCCCCCACCGCCCACCCCTCACCCCCCCACCCCTCACCCCCCCACCCCTCACCCCCCCACCCCTCACCCCCCCCCCACCCCTCACCCCCCACTGCCCACCCCCCACCGCCCACTGCCCACCCCCCACCGCCCACCCCTCACCCCCCCCACCCCTCACCCCCCCCCACCCCTCACCCCCCCACCCCTCACCCCCCACAGCCCACCCCCCACTGCCCACCCCCCACTGCCCACCCCCCACCGCCCACAGCCCACAGCCCACAGCCCACTCCTCACCCCCCACCGCCCACCCCCCCACCGCCCACCCCCCCACCGCCCACCCCTCACCCCACCCACCCCTCACCCCCCCCACCCCTCACCCCCCCCCACCCCTCACCCCCCACAGCCCACCGCCCACTGCCCACCCCCCACCGCCCACTGCCCACAGCCCACCGCCCACAGCCCACTCCTCACCGCCCACCCCCCACCGCCCACCCCCCACCCCTCACCCCCACCGCCCACCGCCCACAGCCCACCCCTCACCACCCACCGCTCACCCCTCACCCCCCACAGCCCACCCCCCACCGCCCACTGCCCACCCCCCACCGCCCACAGCCCACTCCTCACCCCCCACCGCCCACCCCCCCACCGCCCACCCCTCACCCCCCCACCCCTCACCCCCCACCCCTCACCGCCCACCCCCCACCCCTCACCCCCACCGCCCACCGCCCACAGCCCACCCCTCACCACCCACCGCTCACCCCTCACCCCCCACAGCCTACTGCCCACCGCCCACTGCCCTTTTACCAAGGGTGGCATTACACATTAAGCTCACAAGCGATAGGAGTAGAATTAGGCCATTCAGCCCATCAAGTCTACTTCACAAAACCGTATCGAGGTTACACCTGAGAGATCAGCTTTGACTGGTCTCCCGGTGGGCATCAGTTTGAATAAATGACCCGTTACATCAAACATCATCTGCCCGTGGCCAGTCCATTGGGCTCCTACACGGATCCATCCCTAAATGACCACAGTGTTCCTTACTGCTGTGGTTTCCCTAACTTTCATTCTCTCTCCATCCCTCCCCCATTCCAGTTCATAAGAACATAAGTGATAGGAGTGGAATTAGGCCATTCGGTCTACTCTGCCATTCAATCATGGCTGATCTATCTCTCCCTCCTAACCCCATTCTCCTGCCTTCTCCCCATAACCCCTGACACCCATACTAATCAAGAATCTATCTATCCCTGCCTTAAAAATATCTATTGACTTGGCAAAGAATTGCACGGATTCACCACCCTCTGACTAAAGGTATGCAGAGTTGCTACGTAAAGGGCACTGACAAAGTTACAGTGTTCAATGTAATCCAAGTGTGAAGCGATCATAGAAACACAGACAATAGGTGCCGGAGTAGGCTATTCAGCCCTTCGAGCCAGCACCGCCATTCAACATGATCATGGCTGATCATCCACAATCAGTACCCCGTTCCTGCTTTCTCCCCATATCCCTTGATTCCGTTAGCCCTAACAGCTAAATCTAACTCTCTCTTGAAAACATCCAGTGAATTGGCCTCCACCGCCTTATGGGGCAGAGAAATCCACAGATTCACAACTCTCTGGGTGAAAATGTTTTTCTTCATCCAAGTACTAAATGACCGACCCCTTATTCTTAAACTGTGACCCCTGGTTCTGGACTCCCCCAACATGGGGAACATTTTTCCTGCATCTAGAGTATCCAATCACCTTAAGAATATTCTATGCTTCTATAAGATCCCCTCTCATCAATTCAGATTCAGATTCAGATTCAGATTCAATTTTAATTGTCATTGTCAGTGTACAGTACAGAGACAACGAAATGCATTTAGCAACTCCCTGGAAGAGCGACACAGCAAATGATTTGAATAAATAACAATAAGTGTCCGGGGGGGGGGGTGATTGGCAGTCACCAAGGTACGTTGTTGAGTAGCGTGACAGCCGCCGGAAAGAAGCTGTTCCTGGACCTGCTGGTTCGGCAATGGAGAGACCTGTAGCGCCTCCCAGATGGTAGGAGGGTAAACAGTCCATGGTTGGGGTGAGAGAGGTCCTTGGCGATGCTGAGTGCCCTCCGCAGACAACGCTTGCTTTGGACAGACTCAATGGAGGGGAGCGAGGAACCGGTGATGCGTTGGGCAATTTTCACCACCCTCTGCAATGCCTTCCGGTCGGAGACAGAGCAGTTGCCATACCAATTCCCAGGTGTGTATGAGCAGCTCACAGTCCCTGTAATAGTTATTCCTTCGTTGCCTGTAGATTGCCGCTGGGATGGCTTACATCGAGCGAATGAATTACATCCATCGAGATCTCAGAGCTGCCAACATCCTCGTTGGAGAAAACCTTGTGTGCAAGATAGCAGATTTTGGACTAGCAAGGCTGATCGAAGACAACGAATACACAGCCCGGCAAGGTAGGACTTCCTCTCGGCAGGGTCTCGAGAACGCCACCAACATATCGGCGGCAAGTCTGGTCCGTGCTGGGCGGCTGGGTACGGCCACCACCCTCCGCTCCCTCCACTAGAAATGGTGCAGAGCTACGAGGATGTTGCCCCGACCCGGGGCCCATAGTTACAGGGAGGCAGAGGTTCGGCAGCTAGGACTCTATTCCTTGGGGTGTAGGAGGATGAGGGGCGATCTAATAGAGGTGTATAAAATCATGAAGGGAATAGATAGGCTGAATGGACAGTGTCTTCTACCCAGGTAGGGAATCAAGAACCACAGGACGTAGGTTTAAGGTGAGGGGGGAAAGGTTTAATAGGAATCTTTAGTCAGAGGGTGGTGAATCTGTGGAATTCTTTGCCACAGACGGCTGTGGAGCCCAAGTCAGTGGATATTTTTAAGGCAGAGATAGATAGATTCTTGATTAGTACGGGTGTCAGAGGTTACGGGGAGAAGGCAGGAGAATGGGGTTGGGAGGGAGAGATAGATCAGCCATGATTGAATGGCAGCGTAGGCTTGATGGGCCGAATGGCCTTATTCTACTCCTATCCCTTATGACCTAATTCGATAGCCACCATTTTTTTGCAGGGTGTGATGGGTGAATGGAAAGAGCTGTCAGAGGGATAGGTTCAGGTTTGTGATCGTCATGTGTATCGAGGTACAGTGAAAGGCTTTGTCTTGCATGCTAGCCAATAAGATCAGATAATGCTGTACATAAATATAATCGTCAAACTCAAGTACCATGAAAAGAGCATTGAGGCAGGAACGGTGAAAACACTTAGAAGCCATTTGGCCAGGAACATGTTTGGAGGACCATGGGCAAATGCAGGCAGATGGGATTAGCCTACATGGGCAGGATGGGCTGAAGGGCCTGTTTCCATGCTGTATGACTCTGAGTCACAGCAGCTTGGGTCTGCACGGTGGCGCAGCGGTAGAGTTGCTGCCTCACAGCGCCAGAGACCTGGGTTCGATCCTGACCACGGGTGCTGTCTGTACGGAGTTTGTACGTTCTCCCTGTGACAGCGTGGGTTTTCTCCAGGTGCTCCAGTTTCCTCCCAAGCTCCAAAGACCTACAGGTTTGTAGGTGAATTGACTTTAGTTTAAATTATAAATTGTCCCTGGTGTGTGTAGAATAGTGTTAGTGTGCGGGGATCGCTGGTCGGCGCCGCCGAAGGGCCTGATTCTGCGCTGTATCTCTAAACTAAACAAAATAGGTAGACAAAACTGCTGGAGAAACCCGGCGGGTGAGGCAGCATCTATCGAGCGAAGGAAGATTCCGTAAATGCCGCCTCACCCACTGAGTTCCTCCAGCATTTTTGTCTACCTTTGATTTTTCCAGCATCTGCAGTTCCTTCTTTAAGTAAACTAAAATTAACTTCAAGCAAAGGAATCCGAAGATGGGTCTCCACCTGAAAGGTCACAGATTCCTTATCTCCAGACATGCTGTCCGATCCGCTGAGTTACTCCAGCTCTTTGGGTCTGTCTTCAAGCTGAGGAGGTCTTTGATCAGAGCTCAGAACCGCTGATGAGTATTTTTTACTGCACAAAAGTGCAGGGATGAAACAAAGTTTTTTTAACTTGGTTTATAGCAGAAGTAATGTTCTGATGTTCAGAATCAGCCATTGAGTGTGAGACAGATTCTATTCTACCTCACCTGCCATGTGTCGAGTGGGCTGGTGAATTATTCACTTAATTGCCTCTTTCCAGTCTGTTCCTCAAACAGGATAACCTTTGGTGAGGCGATTACTCGGTACATAGCACGCAAACTATTTCATGCCACTGTAGCGATAACAATTCACACTCCTCCGTGCTCTCCTGAAGTTGATGTCGGACTTCATAAATTCATGCTCATCAATAATAAGAGCAGAATTAGGCCATTCAGCTCATCAACTCTACTCCGCCATTGTATCGTGGCTGATCTATCTCGCCCCCCTGACACATTCCCCTGCCTCTTCCCCGTAACCCCTGAAACCCGTAAAGGGAACATCCCAGATCTTGTGACCCCCAATCATTGGCACAAACATTTATAAAGCTTCTGCAGTGTGACAGATACCACGTCCAATCTTCACCTCTCAGCACGTAGTCTCTCGTGTGCCTGGAGTAGTTTAGTTTAGTTTATTGTCACGTGTACCGAGGTACAGTGAAAAGCTTTTTGTTGTGCGCTATCCAGTCGGCAGATAGACTATACGTGATTACACTCCAGCCGTCCACTGCACAGAGACTGGATAAAGGGCATAACGTTTAGTCAAAGAGAAATGTCCAGTAAAGTCCAATTAAGGATAGTCCGAGGGTCTCCTATGAGGTAGATGGGAGGTCAGGACCGCTCTCTATTTGGTGAGAGGATGGTTCAGTTGCCTGATAACAGCTGGGAAGAAACTGTCCCTGAATCTGGTGTTCGTTTTCACACTTCAGTACCTCTTGCCCGATGGGAGAGGGGAGAAGAGGGAGTGGCCGGGGTGAGACTGGTCCTTGATGATGCTGCTGGCCTTGCCGAGGCAGCGTGAGGTGTAGATGGAGGCGATGGAAGGGAGGTTGGTTTGTGTGATGGTCTGGTCTGTGCCCACAAGCCAAGAACCTTCAGCTTTGTTGGAGACGTTACTGGTCTTTACTTGGAGATGGTTCTGGTCATCTCTGGAACAAGTTGGTCAGCAAGGCCAAATGATCGCCCTTGTTTGTATTACAGGGGCTAAGTTTCCAATAAAGTGGACGGCACCAGAGGCTGCCCTGTACGGGAAGTTTACAATCAAGTCTGACGTGTGGTCGTTTGGAATCCTCCTGACTGAGCTGGTGACCAAAGGAAGGGTCCCGTACCCAGGTAAGCTCCACACTGCTCATCAACAGGTATGGAGCCACAGGTAAACACTGCCCACCTGCAGGTATGGAGCCACAGGTAAACACTGCCCCAGCACCTGGAACACATGGTGTTATCACACACATATGATGCTATACCCACACATATGACGTTATCTCACACACATGTTATGACACATGAATGAATCTTCTTCTCCTTCCGTGTGGCGTGCACAGCCTAAAGTTGTTGGACAACTTATTCTATTTGATCTTCCGTTTGTGCACGTCGAGTTGATTGCATTAGTCGAAACAGGGCGGACCACCTGAAGGTTGCAATCTCCCACCCCACGTGACTGAATGAATGAATGGATAAGTTTATTGGCCAAGTGTTCACATACAAGGAATTTGGCTTGGTGCTCCACCCACAAGTGACAACATGACATACAGTGACAGTTAGGAATGACACAAACATTAAACATTAATAAACATGATGTATACATGTGACGTTATACCCACACACGGGATGTCATCACACACATGTTATACTACATGATGTTATACGCGCACATATGATGTTATCACACATGTGATGTTATCACACATGTTATCACATGCACGCACTGTTGTAACACATGATATACCTGCACATAGGATGTTATTACACACAGTCCACACTCCGCTGCTCTAGCTGCAGGGTGGCTATTTAACCGTGGTGTTGTGATGATGTAGCAGGTAGTGCTGCTGCCTCTCATTGCCAGCGATCTGCCCTCAATCCTGAGCAAAACACAGACCACTGGTAGAACTCAATGGGTCAGGGAATTGTGGGGGGAATTAGTCCAAAGGAGGTTCCTGACTCAAAATGTCAGCTGTCCATTCCCTCCCCAGATGCTGCCCGACCCGTGGAGTTCCTCCAGCACTTTGATTTTTGCTCATGATTCCAGCATCTGCAGTTCCTGGTGTCTCGGTTATTCTACTCAAACCTCCCTCCAGCTCTCCTCTCCCAAATTCAACCAATCACCTGGACACAAGGCCAATTCACAGTGGGGTTCCGAACCGAAACGTCACCTATCCATGTTCTCCACAGATGCTGCCTGACCCGCTGAGTTACTCCAGCACTCTGTGAAACGTCACCTATCCATGTTCTCCACAGATGCTGCCTGACCCGCTGAGTTACTCCAGCACTCTGTGAAACGTCACCTATCCATGTTCTCCACAGATGCTGCCTGACCCGCTGAGTTACTCCAGCACTCTGTGAAACGTCACCTATCCATGTCCTCCACAGATGCTGCCTGACCCGCTGAGTTACTCCAGCACTCTGTGTCCAGTTTACAGCAGCCAGTTAACCTAGCAACCATGGCAGTAAAGATGGACACAAAACGCTGGAGTAACTCAGCGGGACAGGCAGCATCTCTGGTTAGAAGGAATCCGTGACGTTTCGGGTCAAAATCCTTCTTCAGACTGACAGTCAGAGGAGAGGGAATTGCGAGATATGGAAGGGTAAGGTGTGAAAACAAGAGATCAAATGGGATGACGATGAAGGAAAGTGGAGAATAGATCATTGTTAGCGAGGGGAAGATGACAGCGGGGCAAATGATCAGTAATATTTAATCAGGAGGATAATCAGAGAACTAGTTTACAAGGATGAGGGGAGGAATACCTCGTTGAAACATACAGAATAGTGAAAGGCTTGGATAGAGAGGATGTGGAGAGGATGTTTCCACTCGTGCGAGAGTCTAGGACCAGAGGGCACAGCCTCAGAAGTAAAGGATGATCTTTTAGGAAGGAGATGAGGAGGAATTTCTTTAGTCAGAGGGTGGTGAATCTGGAATTATTTGCCACAGACGGCTGTGGAGGCCAAGTCAATGGGTATTTTTTAAGGCAGAGATAGATAGATTCTTGATTATGGGGAGAAGGCAGGAGAATTAGGTTAGGAGGGAGAGATAGATCAACCAGGATTGAATGGCAGTGGATTTGATGGGCCGAATGGCCTAATTCTGCTATTCCTATGATCTTATAATTTATTCAAACTGGTGCACACCCAGGAGACCCGTCACCGCTGATCTCTCAGGTGTAATGTTGCTATGGGTTTTATATTCTCAGATGACAAGATTACTCAGAAACTTGACTGTAAAATGAGGGCTTCATTAAAGAAAATTGGCTAACAGTAAAATGAGGTCTTGCACAGAATGGAACTCAGAAACAATTAGGTGACAAACAGAATGGGATGATTATCCACTAGTTTAACTTAGGCGACAGTAGATCCAATTTTCTGTTATAACAGGATAACATCATCAATGAAGTTCCTGAAACTTGGGTGCCATTCATTGATTCATGATCATGGTTGATATCCACAATCAGTAGCCCGTTCCTGCCTTCTCCCCATATCCCCAGAGTCAAGAGATATGGGGAGAAGGCAGGAACGGGGGGGTACTGATTGGGGATGATCAGCCATGTTCACAGTGAATGGCGGTGCTGGCTTGAAGGGCTGAATGGCCTCCTCCTGCACCTATTGTCTATTCATTCCATGTCTCTACTTTCAGGCTTTGTCTGTAGTTTCCTGTCACCACATCTGCACAATCCACATGTACTCACCCACGTGTCCCCATTATTAGCCGTCACTACTCTTTACCCGACCACAAGCCGCAAGGATTTATTGACGAATTGTGTGGCATTATTTCTCGCCGCCAGGGATGAACAACCGTGAGGTTCTGGAGCAGGTGGAGCGAGGGTATCGGATGCCTTGTCCAAACGCTTGTCCTGCATCTCTTCACGAACTCATGATCCAGTGCTGGAAGAAGGACCCAGAGGAGAGGCACACCTTCGAGTACCTGCAGTCTTTCCTGGAGGACTACTTCACGGCGACAGAACCCCAGTACCAACCCGGGGAGAACTTGTAGCTGCCGGGCCGGTTAGAACATTCCTTCACCACCGTTGCATTATATTTCCAACCATGAGATCAAGGGATTGGGAAGGGCAGCTTTCATGGGAACTGTGGCCCAAAACTTGAAGGAACTCATTGAGATTTAGATCATCTTGCACAGCAGGAGACTGGCCAATCTCCCCAACTTAGTATTGTACCTTCACAGCAAATGTACAACACTGCACAATGGGTGCATGGGGTGGAGAGACATTTGGGGGTTAGAAAAGACGTCACTGCAATTTCCTGATGCTACTGAGCAGTATTGGAGTCCAGACACTGAGATTAAGGTCTTCTGGGTCTGGATGAAGATCAGGGACGATGCTGCCTCGCTCCCGGCCTGTCCCTGTTGCTTGGAACGTTGGGACCAGCCACAATGTACCATAGAGAGCATTGACTGGCCTACAATGCTTGTTTAACAATGTTGCAGAGGACCGTACTAAAATGGCTCTTTTCTTTCAACTTAATATTTCACTGAGCTTTTGTATTTGAGTTGCCATATTCCAGACATATTTTATTCTCTTCTTTGTACAATTTTGTAGGCCCTTGGACAAAGAGACGCCTTTAAAACGGCTAATGTTGGGGTTTTTTTACACACACACACACACACACACACACACACACACACACACACACACACACACACACACACACACACACACACACTGGTGAAGCCAGCAAACCTGTGCAGTGTAATCACTGTTCCTCGACTGTCAACGCAGCCTGTTCCAAACCCGCTCTTTGCCGGGTCGATCGATGACAATGGAGTTGGACTGAGAGAGAATGATTTACTGGATAAAATGCAGGATCATGTCAGTCCGCAGTGTTGGTGTCACTGCTTGTGAAGGTTACTGTCTGGTGCGGATGGGAACTAAGTCTGGGAGGAAATCACCGAGAGATTGGTGATCCGGTCCATCAGCGGCAGAGTGAGGATCAGACTGAAGATCAGATTGAACATTGCTATGATTCCGAGGCATCAACCACTTTTAAATGCTGGGTTTGCTCGGTCCGCTCATCCCCACCCAAGGAGAAGTTGAGGACGTGATCTCCGTGGAGACGAGGCTTCATGTTTAGTCTTGGATGAGACCAGCTCTTCATCATTCATCATTGAGACCGCACTGGTATCGTTGCAGCCCCCTTGGCTATCCGAAGGTTGACCGTAGCAACGTTGACCCAAGGGTGCATGAGAAAGCGTGGCGGTCAGCTGGCACCGGTGAACGCGGCCACATTGAGGCGCTGTTGTGTCCCGCGATTCTTCACCGACGAAGACCATGCCCGCTCGGGATACCGACAAAGCTTCAAGCCCCAACTGGGAGAGCAAAAAGGAACTGCATTTTGTTTTGTTTAACAGAAGTATTAATTTTGCTTTATTTAAGTGTTTCATTTAGCTGCCTAACTAGATCTCGATTGTCAATCTGACCATTGTTTCTTTCATTGTTATTTGTGCAAATTACTGAAGATTAAATTTCCGCTAGCTCTGAAATCCGCGTTATTTATTCATGTCTCCAACTGGAACGTTGTTTTAGTGGGTTTTCTTACCGCTTCTGTCGCACAGCAAGTAAATTTGTAGTTTGATATGTTCACATTTGACCATAAAATAAAATGGAATGAAGGTTAATTTTGTGGTCAGCCTCGGCACCCAGACTCCAGCTAAACATGACGTGTGGGAAGTTCTTCAGACTGAGAGTCGGGCGCGAGGGAGACAGTGATATGGAAGGGCAAGGTGGCAGAATTCTCTTTGGTGAGAGGGGGAGAACGTCTTCAAAGAAGGAGAGATATAGTCAGTGATGTGGGGAGATATAGAACAAATGGATGAAAGATTTGCAAAAAAAGTAACAATGATAAAGGAAACAGGATATTGTTAGCTGTGGGCTGGGTGAAAGTGTCGCAAGGAACTGCAGGTGCTTCGTTTAAACTGAAGATAGACACAAAAAGCTGGAGTGACTCAGCGGGACAGGCAGCATCTCTGGAGAGAAGGAATGGGTGACGTTTCGGGTCTGAAGAAGGGTCTGGACCTGAAATCTCACCCATTCCTTCTCTCCAGATACGCTGCCTGTTCCGTTGAGTTACTCCAGCATTTTGTGTCTACCATGGGCTAGGTGAAACTGAGTTCCAAACAATGAGAGTCAACAAGATGACTTTGAACCCAGCACAATGAATGGGGGTGGGGAGGGATGGAGAGAGAGGGGATGGCAGAGTTACTTGAAGTAAAGCTTGGATGGAGTTTTCTTTGAGCTTTTCCTTTTGTCTGCTGAATGCCGTGACTCCGGCCACGTCCCCCCACTTGTGGTTCCACAACAGAGGTTCAACCTCCAGCTTTGTGATTCATGGAGAGATGTTGGCAGACCCAACGACAACGAGGCTTGGAGCTGGGAGGTGTTGGACGTCCACAGGATTAAAGGATTCCACCTTTAGTCTCGGTAGCCAACGGTTAAGGTTTATTATTGCCATGTGTACCGAGGTACAGTGAAAGGCTTTGTTTAGCGTGCGATCCACTCAGGTCAAATCATATTTAATAGGAACCTGAGGGGTAACCTTTTTACACAAAGGGTGGTGGGTGTATGGAACGAGCTGCCAGAGGAGGTAGTTGAGGCTGGGACTATCCCAACGTTTAAGAAACAGTTAGACAGGTACACGGATAGGACAGGTTTAGAGAGATATGGATCAAATGCAGGCGTGGAATTAGCGTAGATGGGGCGAGTGGGTCAGTATGGACAACTTGGGCTGAAAGACCATTTTTACCCGCTGTCTGACTCGATGACTATACATAAATACAATCAGGACAAACTCCAGTACAATAGGTGGAGCGAAGGGGAAGATACAGAGTGCAGAATATAGTTCTCAGCATTGCAGCGCATCAGTTCCACAGACAAAGTCCAATGTCCACAATGGGGTAGAGGTGAATCGGACAGGACCCTGGCTTATGGAAGGGCCGTTCAGAAGCCTGATAACAGAGGGGAAGAAGCTGTTCCTGAGTCTGGTGGTGTGCGCTGTCAAGCTTCTGTTCCTTCTGCTGGACGGGAGCGGGGAGATATGGAATGGCCGGGGTAGGACAAGTCTTTGATGATGTTGGCTGCTTTCCCAGGGCAGCGTGTAGCATGGCTGGAGTCGATGGTGGGGTCCGGTCTGTGTGACGGACTGGGCTACATCCACAACCCTCTGCAATTTCTTGCTACACAACGTGTGTCGAGTGTGAATTTCCACGTGACTTCAATTCTATTTTTCATTCATTTTTCGGCGTGATTAAAGAAACATATACATGGTGGGAAATAGTCTTCACAGGCAGGACAAGTCCAAAGCTCGACTGAACACTGGGATGAGATGCTGGCATGGTCCCAATGGATTCCACACTGTCGAGTCACCTACCTACTAACTTATGAGCTCAAGTGAGTGGAGGCAAGGGTGATGGAGGAGTATGGGTGCCCAGTGTAGGCAGACGAGGAGAAATAGAAGGGTTAACTGGGGGGATTGGGAACAGCGAGGAAAAGGCATAGGGAAAGATTTGATAGGAATCTGAGGGCTAACCTATTCACGCAGTGGGTGATGGGTGCATGGAACGAGCTGCCAGAGGAGGTAGTTGAGGCTTGGACTATAACACCATGTGGAGAAATGGATAGGAAAGGTTTTGTGGGATTTGGGCCAAATGTGAGCAGGTGGGGCTGGCATAGATGGGGCATCTTGGTCACCATGGACAAGTTGGGCCGAAGGGCCTAGCTCTGTGCTCTGTGACTCCGTGAGTGTTGGCCTGACCTTGGGTGGGTCTCACAAAGGACTAGGAGCAGGATGGGTGGGCGTCTTGGGAGAGAGTGCCCCGGTGTCACTTGTGTGGAGGCCAGATCAACGTTCATGGCTGGAGATCAGTGGTCACGCTGGCTGGGAGCCCAAGCCTACAACTGTCCGCAGGTGAGTGTGTCCCAGACCAGGCCAACCCCAGGGCAGGTGTGGGGCAAGGTGAGTGCTGGATACTAGTTACTCCAACAGGCTGCACATGGACCATCAGGCCGGGAGAGCCGGCTGCTTGCGGGGACAGGGATGAAGGTTCATTCAATTATTGAATGTCTTTTGTCTAGAATTTTCAATTATTTATTCATCAACTTTATTTTTCATTTTCTAAAGCAATCGTTTTTTTCTTATTTCAATTATTTACAACTCTTAGTATTTGGAAATCTGTGATCAATGAAATAGAAACATGTTAAATATGAGATTCGGGATTTGGTCAACAGAGGATACGATGGGCTAGTATTGGGTCTGTGGATGGGCTGATGGGTCAGTGCTGGGTCAACAGAGGCTAGGATGGGCTAGTATTGGGTCTGTGGATGGGCTGATGGGTCAGTGCTGGGTCTACAGATGGAAGGCTGGACTAGTGTTGGGTCCAGGGAGGGAAGGAGGGGGTCAGTATTGGGTCTACAGACGGAAGGATAGGTTAAGTATTGGTTCTTCAAAGAATGGAGGCATGGGACAGTATTGGGTCAATGGAGGATGACCAGTATTGGGTCTACAGTGGAGGGATTGGTCAGTATTGGGTCTACAGTGGAGGGATTGGTCAGTATTGGGTCTAAAGTGGAGGGATTGGTCAGTATTGGGTCTGCAGTGGAGGGATTGGTCAGTGTTGGGTCTAAAGTGGAGGGATTGGTCAGTATTGGGTCTAAAGTGGAGGGATTGGTCAGTGTTGGGTCTACAGTGGAGGAATTGGTCAGTATTGGGTCTACAGTGGAGGGATTGGTCAGTGTTGGGTCTACAGTGGAGGGATTGGTCAGTATTGGGTCTACAGAGGAGGGATTGGTCAGTATTGGGTCTACAGAGGAGGGATTGGTCAGTGTTGGGTCTACAGAGGCTGGGGTTTCATAGTAAAGAGGTTGTTCTAGTTCCCGTGTTGTTTATGAATATAATCAGGCTCAAGAAGACCAAACAGAACTATGATCTTCTACGGACCGCGACTGGTTGCGTCACGGATTTTATTTTTGCATCATTACAGTTACCTAGTATTATGGTTCTTAATTGGTCATATTTGGATTGTTATGTATTTATTATCTGTGTCCTAATGTGTTTATGGACCTGCTAAGCTTCATAGGTAAGAATTCCATTGTTGGCCTTTAGTTTAATTTGGAGATACACCGTGCAAACAAGCCCTTCGGCCCACAGTGTCCACACCGGCCAGCGATCCCCCGCATATTAACATTATCCTACACACACCCGGGACAATTTTTACATTTACACCAAGCCAATTTACCTACAGACCTGTACGTCTTTGTAGCGTGGGAGGAAACTGAAGATCTCGGAGAAAACCTACTTGGTCACCAAGGAGAACGTACAAACTCCGTACAGACAGCAGCCGTAGTCTGCATTGAACCCGGGTCTGCGGTGCTGCAAGCGCTGTGAGGCAGCAACTCTACCGCTGCGCCACCATGCTAGACCATTGGTGTTGGCGATGTATATGGCAATTAAACTCTCTTGACTATTACTCACAGGTAATCAGTTTCCTATTATACTAGTTGAATGTTTTGGAAGGCTAGGAGTTAACGGGAGAGAGAGATGAATATATCTGTGTAATTGCTGCAATGCAGATTTACATGCATGGCATACGTTGGAACACTGCCACTCTGATTTGCATCAAGCTAAATTCATTAAACCAACATTTGAAGATCAGTTTAACGGAGAACATTTTAATGAAACTGTTGCCCATTCACCGAGCATCATAGCACCAGGAACATGTCTCCGCCCAGCCTCTCGGCTGATACCAGTCTGATGATTAAGATGTTGCCTTCTACCCATGATTAGGTTTGAATGAAACTAAATTCATTATCAATAGATTGAGAGATGATTAGGCTGAAATGAATCTTAGAATTTACCGTCATCTCAGATCACTCCTGAACAGAATATCATTTGGAGGCAGTAATTAATTAAAGGGACGATTGTCAGTTTCATGGAAAAACTTGTTTCTGCACATTTATTTTGATTTTAAAAGTTCACCTTGCAGCTCAGGGCGGCACGGTGGCGCAGCGGATAGAGTTGCTGCCTCACGGCGCCAGATACCCGGGTTCGATCCTGACTACAGGTGCGTCTGTACCGAGTTGGTATGTTCGTTCCTCCATGACCCACGTGGGGTTTCTCCGGGAGCTCCGGTTTCCTCCCACACTCCAAACGCTGAAAATGTAAATTGTCCCTAGTGTGTGTAGGATAGTGCTGGTGTACGGGGATCGCTGGTTGGCACGGACTCGGTGGGCCGAAGGGCCAGTTTCCATGCTGTATCTAAACTAAACTCAGGAATGAATCCTTGATTTCCCTGACCTTTAAACTATTTGTTGGTTTGATTTATCAATTGCAGACCTTTTTTTTGCACGTTTCTGTAAGAATAAAGCAATCACGACGATTTCTTATTAAATGGTTTAGAGTCTTAGAATCATGGAGATACAGCACTGAAACAGGCCCTTCAGCCCATCTTTCCCATGCTGATCAAGAAGCCCTATCTACACTAGTGTCACTGACCTGCGTTTGACCCATATCCCTCTACACCATTCCCACCCAGGTATCTGTCCAGAAGTGTTTTTAAAGTTGTTATGGTACCTGCCACAAATACCTGCTCTGGCAGCTTGTTCCATACACCTGCCCCCCTCTGTGTGAAAACAATTCCCCTTCAGGTTCCATAAAAATCTTTCCCCTCCCACCTTAAACCTCTGGTTCTTGATTCCCCTACTCTGGGGAAAAATATACTGCACATTCACCCTATCTATTCCCCTCCAGATCTTATACACCTCTATAAGATCATCCCTCAGCCTCCTGCCCTCCAAACAATAGTCCGAACCTCTCCCTGTAGCTCAGACCCTCGAGTCCTGGCAACATCCTCGGAAATCTTCTCTGTACCTTTTCCAGCTTGACAACATCTTTCCTATAACACGGTGCCCAGAATTGAACACAATATTCTAAATGCAGTCCCACCAACATCTTATACAACTGCAACATGACCTCCCAACTTCTATACTCAACACTCTGAATGATGAAGGCCAATGTGCCAAAAGCCTTTTTGACCACCTTATCTACCTGCGACTCGACCTTCAAGGAACCATGCACCTGTACTCCCAGATCCCTCTGCTCTACAGCACACCCCAGAGACCTACCATTCACTGCGAAGCTCCTGCTGTAATGAGTGGGAAGGCTACCCATGGAAAGACATGCGGAGAGGAAAGGTTGAGACGGCTGTGGCCCTAATGCAGCCAACTTGGTCAGCTCGGACAAGGTGGGCCGAAGGGTCTGTTTCCATTCAGCACTAAAACTCAATGATTCTAAATTAGGGTTAGGCTGCTAAACACTATTCCCACACTGACCTTTCTGTCCTCGGTCTCCTCCATTGTCCGAGTGATGAGTGGAGGAACAGCATCTTATATTTCGCTTGGTTCAGGTAGCCCCGGCATTCGCTCTCTCTCCATCCCTCCCCCACCCAAGTCGCACGAGCTTCTTCATTTTCACCCAACAAACAGCTAAAAATGTGTAAGAAGGAGCTGCAGATGCTGGTTTAAAACCGAAGATAGACACAAAATGCTGGAGTAACTCAGCGGGACAAGCAGCATCTCTGGAGAGAAGGAATGGGTGACGTTTTGGGTCGAAACCCTTCTTCGGACAAACAACTAACAACGGCCTGTTTCCTTTATCATCGTTACTTTTTTGCACATCTTTCATTCAATGTTCTTTATCTCTCCACATCATCGTCAATATCTCTTGTTTCCTTTCTCCCTAACCAGTCTGATGAATGGTCTTGACCGGAAACGTCACCCATTCCGTCTCTCTGGAGATGCTGCCTGTCCCGCTGAGTTACTCCAGCTTTGGTGTCTGTCTTCGACTCTAAATGAAGTCGGCCTTATCAGTCTATCTCCACTCCCCAGGGCTCCACAATACATCCCCATTAACGGAAACTAAATCACAGATATATATTGGATATTAAAATTTCATCATCACTTAAGCAACAGTGTTATTTTTTGCCGCGTTTTTCTCTGATTCCACCAAAGCCTCTTGAGTTGATTATGTTCACATTCCCCACTTTAGCTTCAACATAATCATCATCAAACATTGCTTTGAGGGAGAGATGCTAAGTTGTGATGTGGGAGTTTGTAAGGGAAAGCAAACTCATGCTGGGAAAGACCATTTGGCTAAAGGTTAACTCACGAACTGCTGGAGGAACTCAGTGGGTCAGGCAGCATCTCTGAGTGCGAAGGAACAGGTGACATTTCAGGTCAAAACTCTTCTTCAGACTATCTGAAGAACTGGAGAAAGGTTCCGACCCAAAACGTCACCTATCCATGTTCTCCACAGATGCTGCCTGACCCGCTGAGTTACTCCAGCACTCTGTGAAACGTCATCTATCCATGTTCTCCACAGATGCTGCCTGACCCGCTGAGTTACTCCAGCACTCTGTGAAACGTCACCTATCCATGTTCTCCACAGATGCTGCCTGACCCGCTGAGTTACTCCAGCACTCTGTGAAACGTCACCTATCCATGTTCTCCACAGATGCTGCCTGACCCGCTGAGTTACTCCAGCACTCTGAAACGTCACCTATCCATGTTCTCCACAGATGCTGCCCGACCCGCTGAGTTACTCCAGCACTCTGTGTCTGCCACTTTAGTGAGAGTTCTTCATGAAGACGCTCACTTTTATAAGTGATAGGAACACAATTAGGCCATTTTTCCATCAAGTCTACTCCGCCATTTGATCATGGCTGATCTGTCTCTCCCTCCTATCCCCAATCTCCTGCCTTCTCCCCGTAACCCCTCGCACTATGGTATCTGCCTCCACCACCACCCCTGGCTGTGTGTTCCAGGCCCCCACCTCCCACTCGCCCCGCACATCTCCTTGAAACGCTGCCTCTTTGAGGTAAAGCTCTGTGGGAAGTAGCGAAGTGATGAGGACTCCAGGTATCTCTGGGGAGGAAGGCTGATGAGCGAGAGGGTTCAGTGAGGTGCAGACGATGAATAGACAACAAGGTGGCAATGAGGGAGAAAGGAATCTGGAAGGATCGCGAAGAAAACAAATCTTTAATAATTGACCATTCAGATGAAATGTGATTAGACATGGAAACATAGAAAATAGGTGCAGGAGGAGGCCATTCGGCCCTTTGAGCCAGCACCGCCATTCATTGTGATCATGGCTGAGCGTCCCATATCAATAACCCGTGCCTGCCTTCTCCCCGTTTTCCTTGACTCCACTAGCCCCATGAGCTCTATCTAACTCTCTCTTAAATCCACCCAGTGACTTGGCCTCCACTGCCCTCTGTGGCAGGGAATCTCATAAATTCACAACTCTGGGTGAAAAAGTGTTTTCTCACCTCAGTCTTAAATGGCTTCCCTTTTATTCTAAGATTTCAAGGTTTAAAATTATTCTTTGTCAGGATGAGAAAAGTTGGCAGGTTTTGCATTAACACGCATCTCGTTGATAAGTGGGTGCTGAGCAACTTTCTGTGTGAGCTCAAAGGTTCAGATATTATTGCACAAATCAAGCAGGTTTTTATCAATTACAGGGAAGGAGAAGGCAAGGTGTGGTTTGGGCAATGCCACAGGCAGTGGTTAACTTAATTCAGTCTGTTCCGTTAATCCCTTCACACATCGTCTGAGTTTAGTTTAGAGTCACAGCACAGAAACAGGCCCTTCGGCCCACTGAGTCCGTGCCGACCAGCGATCCCCGCACATTAACACTACCCCACACACACTTTAGGGACAATTTTACTTTTATACAATTATACCAAGCCTCATGCACCCCTAAGTTCTTCCTGTGACCCGTGTGGGTTTTCTCTGGGTGCTCTGGTTTCCTCCCACACTCCAAAGACGTGCGGGTTTGTAGATGAATTGTCTTTAGCGTAGGGTAGTGTTAGTGTGCGGGTGATCACGAGGTAGCATGGACTTGGTGGGCCGAAGGGTCTGTTTCCTCGCTGTATCTCTAAAGTCTAAACTGTATGCCTCGGCAAGGCCGGCAGCATAATCAAGGACGAGTCGGACCCTGCCCACTCCCTCCTCTCCCCTCTCCCATCAGGAAAATGGTGGGGGTGTGAAAACACAAACTTCAATCTGGAATCACTTGGGTCCAACCAGATTCAGGGACAGTTTCTTCCCAGCTGTTATCAGCCAACGGAACCATCCTACCTCAACCAGAGAGCGGTCCTGAACTACTATCTACCTCATTGGTGACCCTCAGACTATCTTTGATCAGACTTTACTAGACCTTATCTTGCACTGAACGTTATTCACCTTATTCATGTGTTGTCTTTCCGCTGACTGGTTAGCCCGCAACAAAAGCTTTTCACTGTACCTCGGTACACGTGACAATGAACCAAACTCAAACTCAATGTAAGGTAGATAAAAATGCTGGAAGAACTCAGCGGGTGATGCAGCATCTGTGGAGCGAAGGAATAGGTGATGTTTCGTGTCGAGGCTCCATAGATGCTGCCTCACCCGCTGAATTCCTCCAGCATTTTTGTCGACCTTCGATTTTTCCAGCATCTGCAGTTCTTTCTCAAACTCAATGTACATCAGCTTGATATTGATTTTTATCTACAGACTTCTAACTATTCCTACTTTGGTCATTTTGTGTTTTGAATCAAAAGATTTCAAGCAGTGAAAAGCTGAAAGCCAAATTTCAATGCACTGTGAAAAGTTACCACTTAATCGGCTCTATAAAGCTGATGCTTCTTGGCTTTGTGGAAGGATTGTGAATACTTCCCCTCTGGTTCCTGCTGAGCATCTGCCCACAGTTGTGTAAAGGGGAGGTGCTGGTGGCCGTGTGTGTTGGGGAGAGAGACGGGAGGGAGAGATGAGGTGACTCGCCACCTTCGAAGCTGCGAGAGGATTTGCTCAGGTGTCCCACTCGTAATGCACTCCTAATCCCTTCAACGTGACATTTCTCTGCAGATAAGCTTTCAGCCTGAATGAAATTGCTGTATATTTGACAACTCAACTGCGAGGCAGGAAGTCACCGCACCAGGCCCGGAGCTGAAGACATTTTACAAAATCCAGTCGGGTTATTTTTAGCATTTGATAAGCTTCCTCCCGAACCACTTGTCATTCTACAAGAAGTTGACCTTGGAGTCAGCCATCCCTCACCCCTGACACTTCACATTGCTCCAGCAACCTTTCACATTCCTGCCTCCTCACTGCTCAGCGTTATCTTGTAGAGAGTGCGCCTAAACGTCCCAGATTACTGTTGGAAGACAAACTGTGGAAACAAGGAACTGCAGATGCTGGTTTATATCAAAGTGCTGGAGTAACTCATCTTGGTCGGCATGGACAAGCTGGGCCGAAGGGCCTGTTTCCATGCTGTATGGCTCCAAGGCCTTGAGTATTCTTTCAAAAGTGGCATCTTCCCCGAACAACGATAGTTTACAATCAATGTTCGTTGGAGATACGAGGAAATGCAGATGCTGGGATTTTGAGCAAAGTGCCGGGAAAACTCAGCAAGTCCGGCAGCATCTGTGGAAGGAAATGGGGAGGTGACATTTCAGGTCGAGATCCTTCTTCAGACAGAGGCGGGGGGGGGGGGGGGGGGGGGGGGAGGGGTGCAGGGGAGAGAAGCTGCAAATAATCCCCCCCCACCTCTCATTCAGAGTTTAGAGATGAGCAGGATGAAAACAAGCCCTTCGGCTCACCGAATCCACGCCGACCAGTGATCCCCGCACACTAACACTATCCTACACACACTGGGGACAATTTACATTTACACCAAGCCAATTAACCTACAAACCTGTATATCTTTGGAGTGTGGGAGGAAACCGAAGATCTCGGAGAAAACCCATGGGGTCACGGGGAGAACGTGCAAACTCCGTACAGACAGCACCCGTGGTCAGGATGGAACCCGAGTCTCTGGCGCTGTGAGGCAGCAAGTCAACCGCTGCGCCACCGTGCCGCTCGACATTTATACGAACCCTATTTTACACTCCCCACTTTGCATCGATCGACCCCACCCTGGCCCACACATCACGGCCAATCTACAGCAGCTCGTTAACCCACCTGCACATTGTGGAGTGTTGGAGGAAACTGGAGCACCTGGAGAACGTATTGAATTAGTGGCAAGTAAGACAGACTCCCCCCCCCCCCCCACCAAATCTCTGCACATCCCCAACCCTGGACTGTCCACACGTCACTTTCATATTTCATGTGTCTTGTTGTGTTTTATGACTGTTGGATAAATAAAGTTCCATCATATCGTAGCGCACGGGATGGCGGTCAGGATTGGCGTACGCGGGCCCCGCGGTGGGACTTCCGCTGACTGGTTAGCACCCGACAATTTTACCCACGACAACGTTCCACCTCACCACGATGATCTTTCTAATCGCATCTCATTTTTAGAGATGAAACATCAGTTCAGTTTTAGTTTATTGTCACGTGTACCGAGCTGCAGTAAAAATAGACAATAGGTGCAGGAGGTCATTTGGCCCTTCGAGCCAGCACCGCCATTCAATGTGATCATGGCTGATCATCCCCAATCAGTACCCCGTTCCTGCCTTCTCCCCATATCCCCTGACCGCTATTTTTAAGAGACCTATCTAGCTCTCTCTTGAAAGTATCCAGAGAACCGGCCTCCACCGCCCTCTGAGGCAGAGAATTCCACAGACTCACAACTCTCTGTGCGAAAAAGTGTTTCCTCGTCTCCGTTCTAAATGGCTTACTCCTTATTCTTAAACTGTGGCCCCTGGTTCTGGACTCCCCCAACATCGGGAACATGTTTTCTGCCTCTAGCGTGTCCAAGCCCTTAAGAATATTATATGTTTCAATAAGATATCCTCTCATCCTTCTAAACTCCAGAGTATACAAGCCCAGCCGCTCCATTCTCTCAGCATATGACAGCCCCGCCATCCCGGGAATTAACCTTGTAAACCTACGCTGCACCTTCCTCAAATTAGGAGACCAAATCTGCACTCAATACTCCAGGTGTGGTCTCACTAGGGCTCTGTACAACTGCAGAAGGACCTCTTTGCTCCGATACTGAATTTAGTACAAGAGCCAGGAGGTTATGTTGTAGCTCTCTAGGTCTTTGGTCAGGTGCGGTTGGCGTATTGGGTGCAGTTCTGGCTGCCCCTTTATAGAGAGGATGTGGAGGCTTTGGAGAGGGTGCCGAAGAGAGTGACCAGAACACTAACTACACGGAGCGTTGGAGGTCGAGGGGAGACCTGATGGAAGAGGCGTAGATACGGTAGACAGTCAGAACCGTTGCAAATACTGCAGGGTTCCTTAATGCCAATATTGACAGATCTTGATTAGTGCGGGTGTCAGGGTTTGTGGGAAGAAGGCAGGAGAATGGTGGAGTAGACTCGATGGGCTGAATGCCCTAATTCTGCTCCCAGAACCTTTGAACTTGGATAGCTTTAAATCCTGGAAGCCATCACGGTGAGTTTCAGCCGTGTGCTCGGCAAATGACACGCGACACGTTTGTGTGAAACTCAACTGGATGGGACGTGGAGCAGCGGTAGAGTTGCTGCCTCACAGCGCCAGAGACCCGTGTTCGACCCTGACCACGGGTGCTGTCTGTGCGGAGTTTGTATGCTCCCCCCGTAACCTGCATTGGTTTTCTCCGAGATCTTCGGTTTCCTCGCACACTCCAAAAATGTGCAGGTTTGTAGATTGAGTGGCTTGGCATAAATGCCAAAAAATTGTCCCTAGTGTGTGTGGATAGTGTGAGTGTGCGGGGATCGCTGGTCGGCGCGGACTCGGTGGGCCGAAGGGCCTGTTTCCACGCTGTATCTCTAAATTAAACTAAACTAAATTTGTCAGGGAAAATCTCTTCCAAATAAAAAGCCGTGCCTCTGACGTGTAATCTTCCGAGCTGGTGCATCTAACGTCTGGCACTGTGCAACGTGATCGCAGATAATAAATCCTATCGCAGGCAACACTTTAATAACATCTCTGGCAGAGCAAAGATTAGTTGTAGTCGCAGTAGCCCGACAAGCAAATGGCAGCTGGGATTGGTTATAAATCCCACTCCCTAGCTTCAGTCTTGCCGTTCCTGCACTGGCCGGTCAGTGGTACCCACCCTGCAGTTACACTGTCTGCAGCCACTGGTATCAACAAACTGTATCGTCCCAGCAACAACTAGAGAGTGGTCCTCACCCACATCCAGGAACTGCAGACGCTGGTTTAAACAAATATCTCTCGTTTCCCTGATCCCTAACCAGTCTGAGGAAGGGTCTCGACCCGAAACGTCACCCATTCCATCTCTCCAGAGATGCTGCCTGTCCCGCTGAGTTACTCCGGCTTTTTGTGTCTATCCACTATCTACCTCATTGGAGACCCACGGACTAACTTGAATCAGACTGAAGTCTGGTCTTGACCCAAAATGTCACCCATTCCTCCTCTACAGAGATGCTGCTGACTGGCTGAGTTCTTAAGTGATAGGAGTAGAATTAGGCCATTCGGCCCATCTAGTCTACACCGCCATTCAATCGTGGCTGATCTATCTCTCCCTCCTAACCCCATTCTCCTGCCTTCTCCCCGTAACCCCCGACACCCGCACTAATCAAGAATCTATCTATCTCTACCCTAAAAATACCCATTGACTTGTGGCCTCCACAGCCTTCTTTGGCAATGATTTCCACAGATTCACCACCCTCAGGCTAAAGATATTCCTCCTCATCTCCATCCTAAAGAAACATCCTTTTATTCTGAGGCTGTGCCCTCTGGTCCTAAACTCTCCCACTAGTGGAAACATCCTCTGCACATCCACTCTATCCAAGCATTTCATTATTCGGTAAGTTTCAATGAGATCCCACCCCCCCCCATTCTTCTAACCTCCAGCGAGTACAGGCCCAGTGCCGACAAACGCTCATCGTATGTTAACCCACTCATTCTCGTAAACCTCCTCTGGACCCTCTCCAGGGCCAGCACATCCTTCCTCAGATATGGGGCCCAAAACAGCTCACAATACTCCACCTGTGTCCAGACCAGCGCCTTGCAGAGCCAGCGTTGCAGCGCTGTTTTTGTATTCTAGCCCTCTCGAAATAAACGTTACTCCAGCTTTAGGTAGGCGTCGATGGTTTAAACCAACATCTGCAGTTCCTCCCTCATTCAGTTCCTCCCTACACATTCAATCGGACTTTAATGGACTGTATCCTGCACTGAACGTTATTCCCTTACCCTGTATCTGTACACCGTGGACGGCTCGATTGTAATCATGTATTGTCTTTCCGCTGACTGGTTAGCCCGCAACAAAAGCTTTTCACTGTACCTCGGTACACGTGACAATAAACTAAACTGAACGGGAATGTGAGTGGCCAGTGTGGCGGTCAGCTGTGGACCTCCCCAGTCACACCCACAGCCCTCAGACCCCGTCTGGAACTGGACCTTGACCTTGTGATGTCAGTATAGGAGTTGGGGAGATTCTCAACTCTCGCCAACTTCAGCAAAGGAACAATCGCCATGTCATAGAAAATATTTTCTTTTTTTTTGTTAAATATTTTTTATTAGAAGTATAAGTACATATAAAAACAACGTTCTTGATAAAGAGATAGGTAATAATTACCATCTTTTCTTATATATACTTCTAAACATTTTATTTTAGTTTTTTTATAGTGAAAAGTAGGAAAATGTGAAAAATGATTAACATAAAGATAGTTATAAAATAACCAAAAGAAAAAAGTAAATAAAATGACAGTGGTATATTATACAAACAGTATTTATATAATGATATCCGTGATCAATAATGTATTATTCTTCGTCTAATCCTTCGTTCAGGTCTCGATCAAGTCTGCAAACCGTCATATTGATCCCTTAAGATATTCAAGGAATGGAGACCAAATCACATTAAATTGGTCTAACTTGCCTAAAAGTGCAAGTCTTATTCTTTCCAAGTGTAAAGTCTCCGCCATTCCTGAAATCCACAATTTGATTGTAGGGGGTATGGGGCCTTTCCAAAATTGTAAAATTAATTTTTTACCAATTATTAAACTATAATCTATGAAAGTTCTATGTTACTTAAAAATATTTTCTAAGTAAGTGACTCATCTAAAGTGGAGAAGAGGGGTCCCGACCCGAAATGTCACCCATCCTTTTTCTCCACAGATGCTGCCTGACCCGCTGAGTTACTCCAGCACTTTGTGTCTATCTTTAGTTTAGTGTGTAGGAAGGAACTGCAGGTGCTGCTTCACACCAAAGAAAGGCACAATATGCTGGAGTAACTCAGCGAGACAGGCAGCATCTCTGGAGAGAAGGAATGGGTGATGTATCTAAACAGGGGTCTTGACCCAAAATGTTTTGATCCTGAGCACGGGTGCTGTCTGGGGAGAGTTTGCACGTTCTCCCTATGACCTGTGTGGGTTTCCTCCGGGTGCTCCGGTTTCCTCCCACATCCCAAAGACTTGCAGGTTTGTAGGTTAATTGGCCCTCTGTAGGTTGCCCCTGGTGTGTGGGGTGTGGATGTGAAGGTGGGATAACGTGGAACTCGTGTGTCTGGGCGATGGTTGGTCGGCGCAGACTCGGTGGAACTCGTGTGTCTGGGCGATCGCTGGTCGGTGCGGACTCGTGTGTCTGGGCGATCGCTGGTCGGCGCAGACTCGGTGGAACTCGTGTGTCTGGGCGATCGCTGGTCGGTGCGGAATCGGTGGAACTCGTGTGTCTGGGCGATCGCTGGTCGGTGTGGACTCGGTGGGTCGGTGGAACTCGTGTGTCCGGGCGATGGCTGGTCGGTGTGGACTCGGTGGCCGGTGGAATTCGTGTGTCTGGGCGATCGCTGATCGGCGCGGACTCGGTGGCCGGTGGATCTTGTGTGTCTGGGCGATCGCTGGTCGGTGCGGACTCGGTGGCCGGTGGAACTCGTGTGTCTGGGCGATCACTGGTCGGCGCGGACTCGGTGGGTCGGTGGAGCTCGTGTGTTGGGGCGATCGCTGGTCGGTGTGGGCTCGGTGGGCCGGTGGAACTCGTGTGTCTGGGCGATCGCTGGTCGGCGCGGACTCGGTGGGCCGGTGGTGAACTGGCCTCAGTTCCTCGGCGGCTGAAGTGGAGTTTGGGTCTTGAGTTGGGTTAGGCGATATACTGTCTTCAGGGTGTTGATGGGCAGAGTGGCCACGCGGACCGGGGGCTTCCTCCTGCAGTTGGTGAAGGTGAGGATCGTCCAACACTCCTGCCGGAAGGCGGAGGAGGCTGAGCAGAAAAGCCAGAAGTTGATGGCTGAGTTGAACCACTGGAGCATGAAGAGAATGTCTGGGGCCACGCTGCTCACTACACTGTAGTCAAAGTAATTCCGCCCATTCAAGCTGCTGGGCAGGCACTCGGAGATGAACCTGGGCAAACCCAGGGCCACGGCAGCAAAGGAGACCACCAGCATGATGTGGGCAGATCTCCTGGTTCTGATCCTGGTCGTCTTGAAGGCAGCGTTGTCGGATTCTGAATGGATCTTGGTTCCTTTGTGCAGCCTGTAGGCTATCAGAGTGCTGAACACCAGGATCAGGAGGTAGGGAACGCCACCAGAGATGACAGTGTGCAGCCAGACAGTGGCCGGGTTCCACATGCGGTTGGAGGGACCACATTCCCTGCGCTGATCGCTGCTAAAGTTCCTCGAAACCCAAACTGTGGCGGCCACAGAGTGCTTGGCAAATACATTCATCATGAAGGCCAGGGCTGTCAGGGCAAGGGAGAGGATGAAGGTCAGCATAAGTGCCCACAGCGTGTTTCTGGGCTTGGCCACCTGCAGCTGGAGTCTCTTGCTGAATAACACCAGGTATCTCTCGATGGTGAAGGCAGTGATAATCCACACGGAGAGCAGGATGGTGGCGTACTCAAGCACAATGGACGCACACCACCAGCGACTGTAGACCCAGCTGCTGCCCGGAGCCTGCCACAGCTTGGTCAGGTTGAGGATGCCCGCCCAGACCAGGCACAGGGTGTCAGACACAGCCAGAGCCACCAGGTAGATGGTGGTTGTCTTGGACAGACCGCATGCCCGGCAGCAGATGATGTAGATCGCAAATAGGTTCCCTGCAAACACATCAACAGTGGGCAACAAGTTAGCGTCACCCAGAGAATATCGTCATCAAAAGTCAAGCAAGTTTAATTTGGCAAATATGGCACGGTGGCGCAGCTGGTAGAGCAACTGCCTCCCAGCCTCAGGGACCCAGGTTCGATCCTGACCTCGGGTGCTGTCTGTGTGGAGTTGGGTGCTGATTGTGTGGAGTTTGCACGTTCTCCCTGTGACTGTGTGGGTTTCCTCCAGGTGCTCCGGTTTCCGCTCAAGCCCCAATAACGTGCAGGTATGCAGGTTAATTAACTTTTGTAAAGTGTAGGGCGTGGATGAGAAAGTGGGATAACATGGAACTGGTATCAACGGTGGTCAGCATGGACTTGATGGAGTCCACATAGAGAGAGTTAGATCGAGTTCTAGGGGCTAGTGGAGTCAAGGGATATGGGGAGAAGGCAGCCATGGGTTATTGATTGGGGACGATCAGCCATGATCACAATAAATGGCGGTGCTGGCTCAAAGGGCCGAATGGCCTCCTCCTACACCTATTTTCTATGTTTCTATTTTTCTGTGATGGGCCGAAGGGCCTGTTTCCATGCTGTATCTCATCTAATCTAAACATTGTGCAGAAAATCATGAGAGGGGGGAAGAATTAATAAGATCTGAGAAGTCACTTTTTTACACAAAGGGTGGTGGGTGTATGGAACGTTTAAGAAACATTTAGACTGGTACATGGATAGAAACATAGAAACATAGAAATTAGGTGCAGGAGTAGGCCATTCAGCCCTTCGAGCCTGCACCGCCATTCAATATGATCATGGCTGATCATCCAACTCAGTATCCCGTACCTGCCTTCTCTCCATACCCTCTGATCCCCTTAGCCACAAGGGCCACATCTAACTCCCTCTTAAATATAGCAACTCCCTCTTAAATATAGCTAGGACAGGTTTAAAGGGATATGGGCCAAACGCAGGCAGGTGGGACGAGTGTAGCTGGGGCATGTTGGTCGGTGTGGGCAGGTTGGGCCGAAGGGCCTGTTTCTGCGCTGTATCACTCGATGACTCGATATAAACAACAGCTGTTAAACAACAGCAGTTATCTGTGGAGGAAATGGACAGACACTGTTTTGGATCAAGACCCAACAGACAGATCTGAAACGTCATCTGTCCATTCCCTCCACAGATGCTGCCTGACCCACTGAGTTCCTCCAGCACTTTGTGATTTGTCAATGATCCATTATTGACACAGGTAGAATATTGTCACACTAGAATTTAGAAGGATGAGGGGGATCTTATAGAAACGTATAAAATTATGAAAGGACTGGACAAGCTAGATGCAGGAAAAATGTTCCCAATGTTGGGGGAGTCCAGAACCAGGGGCCACAGTCTTAGAATAAAGGGGAGGCCATTTAAAACTGAGCTGAGAAAAAATGTTTTCACACAGATAGTTGTGAATTTGTGGAATTCTCTGCCACAGAGGGCAGTGGAGGCCAATTCACTGGATGAATTAAAAAGAGAGTTAGAAAGAGCTCTAGGGGCTAGCGGGATCATGGGGTATGGGGAGAAGGCAGGCACGGGGTACTGATTGTGGTTGATCAGCCATGATCACAATGAATGGCAGTGCTGGTTCGAAGGCCTCCTCCTGCACCTATTTTCTATGTTTCTAATAGTGAAAGGCTTGAATAGATGGATGTGGAGAGGATGTTTCCTCTAGTGGGGGAGCTTAGGACTAGAGATCACAGCCTCAGAATTAAAGGATGTTCTTTTAGGAAGGAGATGAGGAGAAATCTCTTTAGTTAGAGGGCGGTGAATCTGTGGAATTCATTGCCACAGACGGCTGTGGAGGCCAAGTCAGTGATATTTTTAAGGCAGAGATAGCTAGATTCTTGATTAGTACGGGTGTCAGGGGTTATGGGCAAAAGACAGAAGAATGGGGTTAGGAGGGAGAGATAGATCAGCCATGACTGAATTGCGGAGTAGACTAGATGGGCCGAATGGCCTAATTCTGCTCCTATTCCTTATGACCGTACAACATCCCCAGGTAGAGTGAAATGCTTTGTTTTACATCCAACCCGGTGTAATCACACAGCAGACGTCACGGGTCAGTCGGCAAAGTGTCGCCATGTTTCTGGCGCTAACCAAGTTACAAAAAGTGAATCGGACAGATTTACGTTCTCGCCGCAGCTAAAGGTCCTGCCCCACTTGGCGAGTGCCGGCATCATTGACTGACGTATCAGGTCACCGAAAAATATACGGCGTGACGCGGCGTGGTGACGTATGACGCGCGCTAGTTTTTCACGTGTCGCAACTTTTTTTGTCGCCACTGGAGTTTGAAATGTTCAAATGGCGACACTGATACGAAAAAATCGCCAAGTGGGACAGGCCCTTAATTCGGTCCACTGCTGCACGCGGCCGCAGGTGACCCTCCGAGACCGCCAACCATCTAGACGCACCCCCTCCCCCCGCGCCTGGTCCCCCTCCCTGATGTTCTCAGAGCCCCCCCCTTGATCTCGGCATCTGAGATTTGGTTTCTATCTGTTTTTTTAAATTTACAAATACTTTAATTTTTTTTTAACGTTTTGCTCCTCTCATCGTTTGCAGGTTTTAAAAAAAATAATTTTGAGATGTTCCCGAGTTCATGACAAAATGTACACTGTTTCACAATGAGACCTGGCTCTTTGAAAAGCAAGTATATTTCTACAAGGCCTTTTCATTTTTTTGATGTTCTTATTAGTGTTAGGTTTACGAGAAAGATCCGGGGAATGAGTAGGTGAACATATGTCGGCACCAATCTAGCGTAGTGAACCTTTCACTCTGTCGCTCTCCAATGCTCAACGCTAGGAACGGAACAGTACAAAACCCAGGATGTCAAACTTAGCGTACGGAATAAAAGGAATAAAGAATTTTGTACCTGGAATCCCGAGAGAACAGAGAGCTATGTAATACACCTTCTGTATCTCAAGGAAAGGCTGCTTCCACGTATCAGTCATCTTCTAAAGGATTGGAATATTCTGATGTATCCCTCTGCAGAATTTGGCCCTAATGATAGAGCAAGAAGCAGCAAATCTCCAGAATCACAGAGATACGGTACTGTCGCTGGATCATTGAGATTCAACCTGTAACGTTGACCGTTTAATGTTAGAGCAGGTCTCCCCTCCTCCCTCGATATCATTGGAGAATGATGTCTGACTCCACTTACGATGGAGGTGGATAATTAGTTGTAATTGACACCACAACAAACTGACACATCAAATGCCTCGTCCTCTGGGCAGGTCACCACTAAAATCAACATGGATAAATAGTGTTCACAGACGAGGCTTGGCTGGTAAAGGATGGAAATTCTTTAATAAGGACAGACACAAAGTGCTGGAGTAACTCAGCGGGACAGGCAGGCATCATATCTCTCGGGGGGGGAAGGGAAACGAGAGATATAGATGATGTGGAGAGATAAAGAACAATGAATGAAAGATGCAAAAAAGTAGCGATGATAAAGGAAACTGGCCATTAGGCTAACGAGAAGCTGGTGTGACATGGGTGGGGGAGGGATAGAGAGAGAGGGAATTCCTCTCTCTTAGTTAATTCCTTAATAACGAATTTGATACGGAATTCCCTATCCTGTATCTGTACACTGTAAATGGCTCGATTGTAATCATGTATTGTCTTTCCGCTGACTGGATAGCCCGCAACAAAAGCTTTTCACTGTACCTCGGTACACGTGACAATAAACTGAACGGAACTGGAAGTGTTTATATTTGCAAGATGTCTTTCAGTTGAATGAATGAATGAATGAATAAGTTTATTGGCCAAGTATTCACATACAAGGAATTTGCCTTGGTGCTCCGCCCGCAAGTGACAACATGACATACAGCGACAGTTACGAATGACACATAAAACATTAAACATTAATAATAAAACATTATTGATTAAACATGTGAATTAAATAAAATACCAGAGCAAAAGGAGGCTACAGATTTTTGGCTGTTGAGTAGAGCAACTACAAAAACTGTTTTTATGTCCGGCTGTGGCAGCTTTGACAGTCCGGAGTCGCCTTCCAGAGGGAAGTGATTTGTGGCCAGGGTGAGAGGGGTCAGAGATGATCTTGCCCGCTCGCTTCCTGGCCCTCGCAGTGTACAGTTGATCAATGGAGGGAAGGTTGCAGCCAATAACCTTCTTAGCTGATCGGACGATTGGCTGCAGCCTCCGGGTGTCGTGCTTGGTGGCTGAGCCAAACCAGACCATGATGTGAAATGCCATTGAAATGAACAGAACACAACGTGCGGCGTCTGTGGGAGGAATGGACAGACAATGTTTACGGGATGGGAATCTTCTTCAGGCTGAAGAGGTTGGGCAGAGAAAGCTGGGAATGGGAGGTGGGGGCAGGACAAGCCCAGCAAGTGATAGGTGGATACAAGTGAGGGGAGGTAGGCACAAAGTGCTGGAGTAACTCAGTGGGTCAGGAGGCATCTCTGGAGAAAAAGGACGGGTGACGTTTCGGGTCGGGACCCTTCTTCAGACTTAAGGGGTGGGGCGGGGGGGGGGGGGCTTGGCAGATGGGTGGAGTCATAGACATCGGCTGGAGGTGAAATGGAGGCAACAGGGGAAGATGACGAGGAGTGAAAACATAACGAGGGGAATAGATAGGGTGAACGCTCAGAGTCTTTTATCTGGGGTACGGGAACCAAGAAGCAGAGTCAGTGGGTTTGAGGTGAGAGGGGGAAATTTAATAGGAATCTGAGAGGTAACTTTTTCACACAGAGGGTGGTGGGTGTATGGAACGAGCTGCCAGAGGAGGTAGTTGAAGCTGGGACTATAACAACATTGAAAAGACATTTGGACAGGTACAGGTGTGTAGGTTAATTTGCTTTGGTAAAGTAGTAAATTGTCCCTAGTGTGTGTAGGATAGTGTTAGTGTGCGGGGATCACTGGGCAGTGCGGACTGGGTCGGTTGAAGGGATTGTTCCCGCGCTGTATCTCTGAACTAAACTAAACTAAATCCATTTCAAGATTGTACATGTCAATGGAATCAAGTTTCAATTGATTCTACAATTCTAGAAAGGATATTTCCACTGGTGGGAGAGTCTAGGACCAGTGGTCACAGCCTCAGAATAAAAGGGTTTAAGAAGGAACTGGAAAATCGAAGGTAGACAAAAGTGCTGAAGAAGGGTTTTGACACGAAACGTCGCCTATTTCCTTCGCTCCATAGTTGCTGCCGCACCCGCTGAGTTTCTCCAGCACTTTTGTCTACCTTTAGAATTAAAAGACGCTCTTTTAGAAAGGAGGTGAGGAGGAACCTCTTTAGTCAGAGGGTAGTTAATCTGTGGAACTCATTGCCACAGAGGGCTGTGGAGGCCAAGTCAGTGGATATTTTTAAGACAGTGATAGATAGATTCTTGATTATAACGGGCGTCATGAGAGATAGATCAGCCATGATTGAATGGCGGAGTAGACTTGATGGGCCGAATGGCCTAATCCTGCTCCTATCACTTGTGATCTTGTGATATCCCTCCAAACCTGTCCAATCATGTACCTGTATAAATGTTTCCTAAACGTCGCGATAATCCCAGCCTCCACTAATTCCCCCGGCAGCTCGTTCTGTACGCCCACCACCCTGTGTGAATTGAAGCTCTAACCCCGTTTCTGTTTGCTGTCTGAATTGTTGAATGTTTCCAACATTTTCTGCTCAATGTTGACATCAGTTAATGGTTGTTCTGATCTACTGTCTCCCTGGAAGAGGTTTTTGTCCTTTCCTGACCATGTGTCAGGTATACACAAAAGGCTGGAGAAACTCAGCGGGTGCAGCAGCATCTAAGGAGTGAAGGAGATAGGCGACGTTTCGGGTCGAGACCCTTCTTCAGACCATGTGTCAGGTATGTTTATTAATCACGTGCGTGCCAACAGCGTTTCGTCAGCGGCCCTTGATTGAGGAGATGTTCATTTGCCTGGACGTGACTTGGGCAAAGCCTACTGTTGCTGGGTGGAAGGGGAGAGGGAGTTAAGAACGAGGGGGGCAACAGATTGATGCACCATTAGCGCCCTCTCTTGGTCTACAAAAAGAGTGCTAGAGTTACTCAGCTGGTCAGGCAGCATCTGTGGAGGGATGGATGAAGGGTCTTGACCCAAAAAACATTGTTGTCCATTCCCTCCGCAGATGCTGCCTGACCCACTGGGTTCCTCCAGCACTTTGTGTTTCATGCTCCAGGTTCCAGCATCTGCAGTCCCTCATGACTCCACCAGATGGTGGTGTTCCCATGCACTGCTGCACTTGTCCTCGCGCTGCATGGGGCAGCTTTGTGCAGAGTTGCATCAGCCCCTGTGCAGCAGTGGTGGAGGAGATAGACACAGTGGTTGATGGGAGGCTCTTCAAGTGAGTTGCAAGTGGCCGAGCGCGTGGGCGGGACAACGCAGCGAGCGGTGAAGGACAAGTGTTTGGTGATAATTATTCCTAGTGACTTCAGGCTTTTCACTATACCTCAGTACACGTGACACGAAACTAAACTAAACTCAGGGTGGTGCAGCGGTAGAGTTGCTGCCTCACAGCGCCAGAGAAACGGGTACGATCCTGACTACGGGTGCTGTCTGTATGGAGTTTGTACGTTCTCCCCGTGACCTGCGTGGGTTTTCTCCGGGTGCTCCGGTTTCCTCCCACACTCCAAAGACGTACAGGTTTGTAGTTTAATTGGCTTTGGTAGAAGTATCAGATTGCCCCTAGTGTGTGTGTGTGGGATAGTGTTAGTATGCGGGGAATGCTGGTCGGTGCGGACTTGGTGGGCCGAAGGGCCTGTTTCCGTGCTGTATCTCCAAACCTATCTAAATCCTGTAGGATAGCCAGCCTGTGAGCCATGTTTGCGGGTCAGAGGTTGTGTACTCTACAGAATAACCACCGTGCTGTCCATCTGGTAAGGCCATTCACGTTGCCATATGGTGTTGATGTTGGGGTACCAGGAAGAGTAAAGCCATCCAATGTCCAGGCCGGGGTGGGAGATCGCAACCTTCACGTGGTCCGCCCTGTTTCGACTAATGCAATCAACTCGACGTGCACAAACGGAAGATCAAATAGAACAAGTTGTCCAACAACTTTAGGCCGTGCACGCCACACGCAAGAAGACGTCCAGGCCAGTTGACCGGGCTCGTTCTTGTTGGATGCCATGACTCGTTGACGGGAGCATTACTTTGCCATTTACCAGCCCCCGCTGTCTCGTCAGTCCTTTTGCCTTTATTTTTATTGTCTAAACGTATGTTTTAATGTTTCTCAGTATGTCTTATGTGGCGGTGGGGGGGTAGTAGGGGAAACCGTTTTTCAGTCACTTACCTGGATGGAGGTGCGTCTTTTCTCCGTGTCGCATCTTCGCCCTCCTCGCGGCCAACCAACCAGAGACCGGCCCAGATCTTCAGCAGCGGGCACAGCGCGGAATTACAATCGCGGAGCCTGGGATCCTTGTCTTACGGGCTAACGGAATCGAGGGATATGCGGAGGAAGCAGGAACGGGGTACTGATTCTGGATGATCAGCCATGATCATATTGAATGGCGGTGCAGGCTGGAAGGGCCGAATGGCCTACTCCTGCATCTATTTCCACTCTTTTTATCTATGTTTCCATGTGAAAGATTTCTTGTGGGTTTTCCAAGAGCACAATTGTGAATATTGTGCAACATGATGTGAGCAGATTGGAGGACCAGCATCCCATATTACACCCCAGCGGTATGAACATTGACTTCTCTAACTTCAGATAGCCCTTGCTTTCCCTCTCTCTCCATCCCCTCCCCCTTCCTAGTTCTCCCACCAATCTCATTGTCTCCGACTACATTCTATCGCTGACCCCCCTCCCCCCCCTCCCCCCCCCCCAACATTAGTCTGAAGAAGGGTTTCGACCCGAAACGTCGCCCATTCCTTCTCTCCAGAGATGCTGCCTGTCCCGCTGAGTTACTCCAGCATTTTATAACAATTACAGCAAGGAAACAGGCCATCTCGACCCTTCAAGTCCGTGCCGAACAACTTTTTTCCCTTAGTCCCACCTGCCTGCACTCATACCATAACCCTCCATACCCTTCTCATCCATATGCCTATCCAATTTATTTTTAAATGATACCAACGAACCTGCCGCCACCACTTCCACTGGAAGCTCAGTCCACACCGCTACCACTCTCTGAGTAAAGAAGTTCCCCCTCATGTTACCCCTAAACTTCTGTCCCTTAATTCTAAAGTCATGTCCTCTTGTTTGAACCTTCCCTATTCTCAAAGGGAAAAGCTTGTCCACATCAACTCTGTCTATCCCTCTCATCATTTTAAAGACCTCTATCAGGTCCCCCCTTAACCTTCTGCGCTCCAGAGAATAAAGACCTAACTTATTCAACCAATCTCTGTAACTTAGCTGTTGAAACCCAGGCAACATTCTAGTAAATCTCCTCTGTACCCTTTCTATTTTGTTGACATCCTTCCTATAATTGGGCGTACCTCCTTAGCCAATCAACCCTAGGCAGCCCCTTAGTAATTTAATCATGTTTTTCAGTCATTGTGGTTCAATTGTATCTACATTTTGGCTGTTGCAGGCGCTCAGCATCTGCCCTTGTGAGTTTTTCACCTCTCCATTGCACAATTCTGCACTTGGTATTTAGTCAGCAAAGTTAATTTTCAGTAATCATTTAGCAATGTCCACATAGTCAAGTATCCCGACATCCTCTCTGGTTACGAAATGTCCTCCAACTCTCGCTAGGGTTCTTCTAAGCGTCATTAGACTGGCTGCGAGTGCCTAAACGCATCCATGTCCAATGTAGGTGAAGACTTTAGTCAAACTGTTCTTTACTGTTCTGTCCTTTCGCTCCACCATTCCAGGTCTGTGGATTGTGGAGAATATGCAATCGCTGTTTAACTCCTAACAAAGCGCGAGCCTCCTTCGTTACCTTCCATATGGAATGTGTTCCCTAATACGAACCAGATTTGATAAGAGGACTCGAGGTAAAGGAACCGCTTAGAGGTAGTGATCATAATATGATTAGTTTTAATCTACAATTTGAGAAGGGGAAGGTTAAATCGGAAGTGGCAGTGATGCAGTTGAACAAAGGGGACTATGAAGGCATGAGAGGGGAGCTGGCCAACGTTGACTGGAAAGGGATCCTAGCAGGAATGTCGGTGGAACAGCAATGGCAGAAATTTCTGTGCATAATCCGGAAGACGCAGGATCATTTCATTCCAAAGAGGAAGAAAGATTCCAATGGGAGTAGGAGGCAACCGTGGCTGACAAGAGGTTGGGGATACAATAAAACTAAAATAAAAGATGTATAACACAGCAAAGAGTAGCCGGAAGCCAGAGGATTGGGAAACATTCATAGGACAACAGAAGGAAACAAAACGGGCAATACGAGCTGAAAAGATGAAGTACGAAGGGAAGCTGGTCAGGAATATAAAGAAATACAGTGAAAGCTTATTTAGATATGTTAAGGGAAAAAGAAGAGCAAAGTCAAATGTGGGTCGATTGAAGGCAGACACGGGTGAAATTATTATGGGGAACAAGGATATGGCAGAAGAGTTGTATAGGAACTTCGAATCTGTCTTCACTAAGGAAGCCAAACAATCTCCCAGAGGTACTGGAGGACAGAGATGTAAGGTGGTAGATGAACTGAACTAAATTTTAATTAGGCGAGAAATAGTATTGGGTAGGCTAATGGGACTGAAGGATGATAAACCCCCTGGGCCTGATGTTCTGCATCACAGGGTCCTCAGCAAGGTGGCGCTAGAAATAGTGGACGTATTGGTGATCATTTCCCAATGTTCAATAGATTCTGGATCAGTTACTGTAGAATGGAGGATAGCTAATGTTATCCCACTTTTCAATAAAGGAGCGAGGGAGAAAACGGGGAATTTCATACCAATTAGCCTGACTTCCGTGTTGTGTGTTCCATTTTGTGTCTATCTTCGGTGTCAACCAACATCTGCAGATCCTTCCTGCACATTGAGTGGATTAGAATCTGCTCTGCCCCGTGTGGCCCTGGGGGTGGTGAATAGTCATGAGCTCTGGTTCATTGATTGCCGTCTGTACTGGGAGAAGGTGGCAGGTGAAAGCTACAGCGGAAGTCCATGCCCTGGTGGCTCAGAGCAGTCTGAAAATATTAAAGACATTCTTGCTTGTGCCAGCTCGTTAGAAAGCTGTGGATCAGACCCGTATGGGGCGACATGGTGGCGCAGCGGTAGAGTTGCTGCCTTTATTGAAAAATCAAAAAATCATTGATTGAATTACGATACAAAATAATATTCGCAAATGAAAACCATAGAAAATAGACAATAGACAATAGGTGCAGGAGTGGGCCATTCAGCCCTTCCAGCCAACACCGCCATTCCATGTGATCATGGCTGATCATCCACAACTCAGATTTTACTCAGAGAGTGGTGGCTGTGTGGAATGATCTTCCTGCAGAAGTGGTGGAGGCAGGATCGATTTTAACATTTAAAAGTAAAGTGGATAGGTATATGGACGGGAAGGGAATGGAGGGGTATGGTCTGAGTGCAGGTAGATGGGACTAGGGGAAAATAAATGGTCGGCACGGACTGGAAGGGCCGAGAAGGCCTGTTTCCGTGCTGTAATTGTTATATGGTTATATGGTTAATCAGTACCCCGTTCCTGCCTTCTCTCCATATCCCCTGACTCCGCTATTTTTAAGAGCCTTATCTAGCTCTCTCTTGAAAGTATCCAGAGAACCTGCCTCTGCCATCCTCTGAGGCAGAGAATTCCACAGACTCATCACTCTCTGTGAGAAAAAGTGTTTCCTCGTCTCCGTTGTAAATGGCTCACTCCTCATTCTTAGACTGTGTGTGGCCCCTGGTTCTAGACTCCCCCAACATCGGGAACATGTGATAAAGAGTGTGTGGCCAGCACGTGCCACCTGGGAGGATGCCCGGAGTTACAGGTAACTTTCTCTGCAGTGTCGTGAGGCGCAGGTGCACACCAGCGTCTGACCGCCCTCCTCGATCGGGAGACTCAGGACCGCTGCAGTGTCCCAGACAAGGTCCACCAACTTCCCTGGATGATCCCAGCAAAGGTGGCTGGTGGGAAGCGTTGTGCCCAGAGACACAGGTTCGATCCTGACTGTGGATGCTGTCTGTACCTTGTACCTTGCGGCCATCACCACCAGGGACTACACTGGACGTCGGACAGTTTTATACTGAATAATATTTACATTTATCAAGATAATTAACCTGCAAACCTGCACGTCTTTGGAATGCGGGAGGAAACCGGGATAGTCATAAGGTCACTAGGAATAGTAGAATTCGGCCATTCGGCCCATCAAGTCTACTCCACCATTCAATCATGGCTGATCTATCTCTCCTGCCTTCTCCCCATAACCCTGACACTGATCAGGAATCTATGCTAGTGCGCAGGGAACGTTGGTCGGCGTGGACTCGGTGGCCGAAGGACCTGTTTTTGTGCTGTATCTCTAAACCAAACCTCGAATGGAAAATAAAAAGCTGTACCTTTGACAGCTAGACGCACTCTCGTACACTCAGGCATATCCTAGTTTTGGTTTCGTGCGATCTTTGATCATCTGCTTTCATAGTGCGTCAAAACTGTACATTATTTCAAACATCTGAAGACATCAATTAACGTGTGAAGCTAGTTCCTTCCTTCAAGGGTAATGCAGCAGCATGGTGTCTGAATGTATCCCCCCCCCCCCTCACTCCTCACTCCCCACTCCCGCAGATCTTTGATGTAAACCAGTCTGTACATAGACACAAAAAGCTGGAGTAACTCAGCGGGACAGGCAGCATCTCTGGAGAGAAGGAATGGGTGACGTTTCTGGTCAAGACCCTTCTTCAGACTGATGTAAGGGGAGGGGGAGATACCTGGAGGTGATTTCGCAGTGGAGCTGTCGAAATGTGTAGGTGCTGCTTTAAACCGAAGATGGACACACAAAGCTGGAGTAACTGAGCTCCAGAGATGCTGCCTGTCCCGCTGAGTTACTCCGGCATGTTGTGTCTATGTTTGGTTTAAACCAGCGTCTGTAGTTACTTCCTGCGTGCGTGTGTTGCAGTCTGCCTCTGCTCTGCGGGGTGAGGTGGTGGGAGGTGAGAGAGGGATGGATGCCGGCTGACCTTGGCTGGAGTGTGAGTAATACCCACATGGCAGGCGGTGAGCTTGCTGACAGGCAGGAGAGGGATGGCTGCGGACTCTGCCATGCTGAGTGATGCAGCGCTCGGCTCCAGGTACCTCTGTCTCCAGACTCACTGCCTGTGTCTCCACCAGCTGCATCGCTCACTACACAACCCACACAGTCACCAGCTGATGGATTCACATTTCCACTGTCCCTGATTAAACATCACAGATTGTACGCCTCCTTGTCACCGTCCCCTCAGCTGGCAATGCACCATTCTACAGTTCCTTGATCATCGTCCCCTTTGATCTGTCCTTTTCACACCTTACCCTTCTATATCTCCCTCTCCCCTGACTGTCTGAAGAAGGGTCTCGTACTAACCTACCCTCAAGTTCTCTGTGCGGGAAGGAAGTGCAAGTGCCGGTTAAAACTGAAGATTAGACACAAAATGCTGGAGTAACTCAGCGGGACAGGCAGCATCACTGGAGAGAAGGAATGGGGGTGACATTTCGGGTCGAGACCCTTCTTTTTCTTTCTTACAGTCTCTCTTTTTCTGTTCTTACAGAGAGGGAGAAAGTGGGGAACAGGAGAAGGCCATTCGGCCCTTTAGCCTCATGAGGGGGCTAGATCGGGTGAACACTTCATCCATTGTCGAGTGCGATCAAGAGTCAACAGTGTTTCATTGTTTAGCTTAGTGTAGTTTAGACAGACAGCGCAGAAACAGGCTCTCCAGCCCACCGAGTCCGCGCCGACGAGCGAGCCCCGTTCACTAACACTATCCTACACACACTAGGGACAACTTACAATTATACCAACCCAATAAACCTACAAACCTGTAGGTCTTTGGAGTGTTGGTGGAAACAGGCCCTTTGGCCCAACTTGCACACGCAGACCAACATGTCCCATCTACATTAGTCTCACCTGCCTGCATCTGGCCCTTATCCCCCCAAGCCAGTCCTATCCATGTACCTGCCTAAATGTTTCTTAAATGTTGCAATAGTCCCAGCCTCAACTATCTCCTCTGGCAGCTCGTTCCGTACACCCACCACCCTTTATCTCTCAGATTCCTATTAAATCTTTTCCTCCCTCACCTTAAACCTGTGTCCTCTGGTTCTTTATTCCCCTACTCTGGGCAAGAGACACTGTGCATCTACCCGATCTATTCCTCTCATGATTTTACACACCTCTCACCCCTCATCCTCCAGCGCTCCAAGGAATAGAGTCCCAACCTACTCAACCTCTCCCTGTAGCTCAGACCCGTCGAATATTGATAACATCTTCGTAAATCGTCTCGGCACCCTTTCCAGCTTGACAACATCTTTCCTATAACAGTTCAGCCCAGAACAGAACACAATACTGTAAATGTGACCTCCCCAAGGTCTCATACAACTGCAACGTGACCTCCCCAACTCCTATTCTCATAGAATGAATACTGGAGATTTGAGTGATTTGCTGGAGGAACTCAGTGGGTAACAGGAGTGGAATGGATAGATGTTTTGGGTTGGGACTGGACCAGTCTCCACCATATTGTCATCTCCACTTATTACCTCCAACCCTAGTTAGTTATTCTACCGTTTTTAAGAAGGAACTGCAGATGCTGGAAAATCGAAGGAAGACAAAAGTGCTGGAGAAACTCAGCGGGTGCGGCAGCATCTATGGAGCGAAGGAACTCAGCAGGTACATCAGTCTGAAGAAGGGTTTCGGCCTGAAACGTTGCCCATTTCCTTCGCTCCATAGATGCTGCCGCACCCGCTGAGTTTCTCCAGCACTTTTGTCTACCTTCGATTTTCCAGCATCTGCAGTTCCTTCTTAAACAGGTTTGTAGGTTAGTTGGCTTGGTATAAGTGTGAATTGTCCCTAGTGTGTGAACGATAGTGTCAGTGCGGACAGTGCGGACTCGCTGGGCTGAAGGGCCTGTTACCGCACTGTATCTCTGAACTAAACCAAACTAGATCTGCCATTTAACACCCCCCCCCCTCACAAGTATCCACCTATCGCTTGCCGGTTCTTCCCCCACCTTTTTCCTTCCCTCATTCTCCTCTCCATCACCCTGACGGAGGGTCCTGACCCAGCGCACTGTCTGTCCACGGATGCTGCCTGACCAGCTGAGTTGCTCCAGCATGTTGTCTTTTACTGCTGGCTGTGCCCAGTGAGACCGTTCCCTGCTCTGTAATTCTGCCGGATTCCACCGCAGCTCCATTACCTCTCGTACAGGAGTCTTTCGTGCAGGATCACCGAGTTATCAGACAACAGACGGAATACTTTGGTTATTAAATTTGACATCTGTGAGCGCTCCTTTGAAATATTGTCATTAATGTTTCCCTCACGAAGCCACAATTCTCTGCAAGCTGTTTTGTCGCGAGTAAGGCCGTATTAAGTTTTTGTTGAGAGCATATCTTTGAAGTACCTTCCTGCTGCAGTGAGAACGCCTTCGTGTTCAACGTGGGAGTGGTCAGTGACAGGAAAAGGTCTTGATCGGGATTTAAGGTTGTACAAGGTACGGCATGGTGGCGCAGCGGCAGAGTTGCTGCCTTACAGCGCCAGAGTCCCGGGTTCGATCCCGACTACGGGCGCTGTCTGTACAGAGTTTGTACGTTCTCCCCGTGGCCGGCGTGGGTTTTCTCCGGGTGCTCCGGTTTCCTCCCACACTCCAAAGACGTACAGGTTTGTAGGTTCATTGGCTTTGGTAAAATTGTAAATTGTCCCTAGTGTGTGTAGGATAGTGTTAGTGTGTGGGGATCGCTGGTCGGCGCGGACTCGGTGGGCCGAAGGGCTTGTTTTCGCGCTGTATCTCTAAACTAAGTCTACAACTTGAGTCTGAAGAGAGGTCTCGACCCAAAACGTCACCTATTCCTTCGCTCCATAGATGTTGCCTCACCCGCTGAGTTTCTCCAGTATTTTTGTCTACCTTCGATTTTTCCAGCATCTGCAGTTCTTTCTGAAACATTAAGTCTACAACTTTGTCATTCCAGTGGGATAAGGATGGGAGGAGTGAGAATTATGAAGCCAGATGAAGCTAGGTGGTGGAAGTGGAGGGTGAGGGGGTTGGGCGGGGGGGGTGGGGGGGGGACTGGGGAAGAAATAGGTATGATTGCAGGTGGGGCACTGGGAAGAGGGAGGGGGGAGAGGTTGGGTGGTGTAGAATGGTGTCAATTGAATGTGAATGGAATTAGTTCTAGCCCAATATGCCGACCTGGCCAGCATGGACAAGGTGGGCCGAAGGGCCTGTTTCCGTGCTGTACAGCTCTATGACTCTAACCTTCTCTTCCTTTCCCAGAGCAGATGGGCAGGTCGGACACGTGAAGAAGACATCTCACCGGACTGGTGCGGGAGGTTGCAATGTGCTGACAGCTCTCTCTGGCAGGCTTAAAGCTTCCCATCATATTGTACAGCTATCGAGCTGCACAGCATGGAAACAGGCCCTTCAGCCCACTTTGGCCATGCTGACCAAGGAGTCTGATCAGGGGTCCCGACCCAAAACATCACCTATTCCTTTTCTCCACAGATGCTGCCTGACCCGCTGAGTTACTCCAGCACTCTGTGAAACGTCACCTATCCATGTTCTCCACAGATGCTGCCTGACCCGCTGAGTTACTCCAGCACTCTGTGAAACGTCACCAATCCATATTCTCCACAGATGCTGCCTGACCCGCTGAGTTACTCCATCTTAACGCTTGGTCTTCTAGTTTTCTCCTGCATTTCCATGTCAAAAAGTCCCTTAAACGCCACTATCGTATCTGCCTCCACCTCCACCACCACCGCTTGCAACATGTTCCAGACACCCACCACTCTCTGTGTAAAAACACTCAGCCCACACATTGCCCTGGCTAGTGGATGAGCAGAGGATATTTCCATTCACGGGAGAGTCTAGGAGCAGAGGTCATAATCTCAGGATATACCTTTAGAAAGATGAGGAGGAATTACTTTAGTCAGAGGGTGGTGAATCTGTGGAATTCATTGCCGCAGAAGGCTGTGGAGGCCAAGTCAGTGATATCATTAAGGCAGAGATTGTTAGGTCTTTGATTAGTGCGGGTGTCAGGGGTTACGGGGAGGAGGCAGGAGAATGGGGATGAGAGGGAGAGATAGATCAGCCATGATTGAATGGTGGAGTAGACCTGATGGGCTGGGCTGAATGGCCTCATTCTGCTCCTATCACTTATGACGTTCTGATCTCATAATTGTATCCACCTATCAGGTCTCGCCTCAACCTCTGGGGTTGGAGAGGAAGCAATCCAAGTTTGTGCAGCCTCTCGCTGGGACTAAGTGCCCGCTAATGTGGTGCAGACTGCACACCATTCTGCTCCGCAGAGACGGGTTGGAGACCTCAGTTTAAACTCTAATCGGAGACCTTTTGAAAATGCAGAAAGACTGCACTAAATAAAAGTGTAACCTTTAAAGCTATCTTATTGCAGAGAATAAAAATGAAATTGCAAGATAGCGTCACTCACGCCTGTACATTTGCTGCGATGTTCATAATGTGATTTACATTGACCTGCATCCATCCCAGCTCCAGAGACTGAATAAGGTCGGAAATTGTCTGTGGCGTTTCTGCTGACTCGGCGCTAGCCTTGCACTAGGAAACTGTGACAAGATACGGCACATGTCCAAATATATCTGCAATGTAAAAACCTTGTTAGGAATAGTCTTGATGAGGGAAATGCACCTGGGAATATTAAATAAAACACAATGTGGTGTCCTCCCAATGTGACCTCCCAATCTCTATACTGAAGAAGGGTCTCGACCCGAAACGTTGCCTATTCCTTCGCTCCATAGATGCTGCCTCACCCGCTGAGTTTCTCCAGCATTTGTGTTTACCCTCAACTTCAACTTGGTGGGCATGGAGAAGGTGGGCCGAAGGGCCTGATTCCATGCTGTACAGCTGAACAACTCAATGACTCAAATGAAACCAATGTGTTCTATTCCACGCGGATAAATCTGGTAAATTATCGCTAATTTAACTGAAATAGGGAAATCTATTCCGGGAGAGAAGTCAGGGGAAGGAATCTCCAGATATCGTGTCGGTACGTTGAACTTCAGAAATCTCTTCAACTGTACGAAGCACATTTTAATAATGTCACTCCAGGTCTCAGACTGAAGGATAGTGAATAAAAAAGTAAAGATCTAGCCATAATTATTATCATGTTGCGAGACTTCTGCACAAATTACATGTATTGTTTAACCAAAAGTTTACTTGAAACGCTGGCACAACAGTTTGCAGTATTTGGGTGTCAGTTGTAACAGCAGCAATTATTGTGTTGTCTTTGCACCTGGAAATCTGTCAGGTTGTCTGTATACATTAATAAAAGTGCACGCCAAGGAAAATATCTATCACACTCTGACCCCAATTTATCTTACTACATTCCAGTAGGCAGAGCTTCACAAACAGAAATAGCAATCATTAGTCACACCACAATGTGTAGTTAGAAGTAAGGGAATATCATTGTGCAGGAAGGAACTGCAGATGCTGGTTTACACCAAAGATAGACACAACATGCTGGAGTAACTCAGCGGGTCAGGCAGCAGCTCTGGGCAAAAGGAATGGGTGACGCTTCGGGTTGAGCCCCTTTTTCAGACTGAGAGTTGGGGGAGAGAGAAGCTAGAGATATGAAAGGGTAAGGTGTGAAAAGGACAGATTAAAGCAGACGACGATCAAGGAGATGTAGGATGGTTCATTGTTGGCGGAGGGGAAGGGGACAACGAGGCATACAGACTGTAGAATTAATCAGGAGGGCAGTGAAACTGGTCGAAGAACTGCGGTGGGGGAGGAATGGAGAGAGAGAGGGAAAGCAAGGGTTACTTGAAGTTAGAGAATCAATGTTCGTACTGCTGGGGTGTAAACTGCCCGAGCAAAATATGAGGTGCTGTTCCACCAATTTGTGCTGGGCCTCACTCTGACAGTGGAGGAGACCCAGGACAGAATGGTCAGTGTGGGAACCTTGCAGTCGAGGAACTGCTCAGATAGATAGTTCTAGAGATAAGGAGTAAGAGAGTGGGCTTTTGTTGTCTGCATTGATATTTGAGTAGGTCTAATGTCACGAGCAGCAGCTTTCATGGACAATGAAGATGGTTCAAGTGGAGACTTGGTAACCTAACGATTAATGTTCATTGTGAGTATACAAAAGGCTGGAGAAACTCAGCGGGTGCAGCAGCATCTAAGGAACGAAGGAGATAGGCAACGTTTCGGGCCGAAACCCTTCTTCAGTCTGGTCATTGTGAGTTTGGTTGACAGAACACATTGTTGGGACTTTCCTGTGCATTTGACAACAATGATTGATTTCCGCACTTTGGGATCAACAGGCATAATTTCCAGATAAATGATAACAAGGATGGGAAGAGATCTCAGTCCTCAACAACGGCCTTCTTTATTGGAGGAACAGCACCTCATATTTACCTCGGGCAACTTATACCCCAGCGGTATGAACATTGACTTCTCTAACCAAGTCACCCTTGCTTTCCCTCTCTCTCCATCCCTCCCCCATCCTAGTTCTCCCACTTCTTTGACCGACCTCCTGATTAAATCTTACTTTGTACACCTCGTTGTCACCTTCCCCTCAGCTAACAATCATCTATTCAACATTTTCCTTGATCTTAATCCCCTTTGATCCCTTGATTTCACACCTTACTCTTTCATATATCTCTTGTTTCTCTCTCCTCCGACTCTCAGTCTGAAGAAGGGTCTCGACCCGAAACGTCACCCATTCCTTCTCTCCGGAGATGCCGCCTGTCTGTCCCGCTGAGTTACTCCAGCACTCTGTGTCCTTCTTTATTGCCGTGTGTAATGAGAAGATGGAGGCAGAGGGAATGTGATCTTTGGTTGCGGTTTGTTTTGGATGGGCGGCTACGTGTGATTTGCTGCCAGCCACTATGAGCAGATGACATTATTTGCGATGTCACCGGAGACTTGCTTAACTGTGGAGGATGTAAATCAGGTTCTCCCACTCATCTGAAACTCCGCTGGCAGCTGCCACAAGACAAGCTTCAATTACACTCTGTCATCCTTGATTTAGCTAAGAGTTAGTCCGCTCGTAACACCGGCTCCATCAACCAATTGCTTCTCCTACACCAAGATGTTGCTTCCCAACACATCCCTGACTGGCAGCCTCCTCCACCCTCCCTCCCTCCGTCCTCCCTCCCTCCCTCCCTCTCTCCCTCTCTCCACCCTCCCCCCCCCCCCCCCTCCCCCCCTCCCCCCCTCCCTCCCTCCGTCCCCCCTCCCTCCCTCTCTCTTCCACCCTCCTCCCTCCATCCAACCCTCTCTCCCTCTCTCCCTCCATCAACATGAATCCAGCATTCATCACTTCATCGGTTCAAGCAGTAGAATGAGACCATTTGGCCCATCGAGTCTACTCTGCCATTCAATCATGGCTGATCCATCTCTCTCTCCTAACCCCATTCTCCTGCCTTCTCCCCATAACCTCTGACACCTGTACTAATCAAGAATCTATCAATCTCCACCTTAAGAATATCCATTAACTTGGCCTCCACAGCCCACAATCAAGAAGATACGAATCGTCTCAACATCGTTCCCAGCTTGACAACATATTGTGCCTCACCTGCTTCCATAGGAAAGTTGTGGCTAAATAGTTAGAGACAAGGTTTTTCTCACGAGTCAGTATTGGGTGGCATTTGTGGCCTAGGCCAGCAAATAAACCAGTAACCTTGAGCGGGCAATAGACAATAGACATTAGGTGCAAGAGTAGGCCATTCGGCCCTTCAAGCCAGCACCGCCACTCAATGTGATCATGGCTGATCATACAGCAGGCATCTGCAGCTGGTTCTCCAGCAAGGAGAGTGTACAATAGTAAATGCAAGCATGCATTACCCACACCTATCCCTCTCCTTCAAGAGCCAATGCCTTTGATGACAGAACTAATGACACTCAATCCCTCCAATATTTAAAGTATCAATTAGTATCATTGGAGAGAAAGATTGGGTGACGTTTCGTGTCGAGACCCTTCTTCAGACTGGTTAGGGATAAGTCTATATCTCTCATTTCCCTTATCCCTAATCTGTGAATCTGTGGAATATATTGCCACAGACGGCTGTGGAGTCTGAAGAAGGGTCTCAAACCGAAATGTCACCCATTCCTTCTCTCCAGAGATGTTGCCTGCCCCGCTGAGTTACTCCAGCATTTTGTGTCTGCCTTCGGTGCAAACTGGCATCTGCAGTTCCTTCCCACACAATTAGTATCATTGTCAGCGAGGCTGTAAGTCCGTCAATGCCCTTCAGTCAACTAGACTGATCTTCTCGTTCTCTCTCCCCATTTACATACTACAGATGTGGATCAAAGACAGCTGTGAGCAGCGGCAGGAAGACTGCCTGGACATCTGGCAGCGCAACATTTAACGTTTGAGTTTTTCATTGGAAGGTGAAAAGGTGAGTGAGGTTTTAGTCTGACTGTAATAATTTGATCTGTGACATTTGCACGGTCCCGTCAAAGACATGATTAGGGGAACGATCCCAGGAATGAGTGGGTACGTTCAGCATTTGTCGGCGCTGGGCCTGTACTCGCTGGAGTTTAGAAGAATGAGGGGGGACCTCATTGAAACATACAGAATAATGAAAAGCGTGGGTAGAGTGGATGTGGAGAGGATGTCTCCACTAGTGGGAGAGTCTAGGACCAGAGCGCACAGCCTCAGGAATAATGGTCGTTCCTTTAGGAAGGAGATGAGGAGGAATTCTTTTAACCATATAAACCATATAACAATTACAGCACGGAAACAGGCCTTCTCGGCCCTTCCAGTCCGTGCCGACCATTTATTTTCCCCTAGTCCCATCTACCTGCACTCAGACCATACCCCTCCATTCCCTTCCCGTCCATATACCTATCCACTTTACTTTTAAATGTTAAAATCGATCCTGCCTCCACCACTTCTGCAGGAAGATCATTCCACACAGCCACCACTCTCTGAGTAAAGAAGTTCCCCTTCATGTTACCCCTGAACGTCTGTCCCTTAATTCTCATGTCACGCCCTCTTGTTTGAATCTTCCCTACCCTCAATGGGAAAAGCTTATCCACGTCAACTCTGTCTATCCCTTTCATCATTTTAAAGACCTTAATCAAGTCCCCCCTTAACCTTCTGCGCTCCAAAGAATAACAACCTTTTAGACAGAGGGTGGTGAATCTGTGGAATATATTGCCACAGACGGCTGTGGAGGCCATGTCCATTTGTACAGTATAGATAGATTCTTGATCAGTGTGGGTGTCAGGGGTTACGGAGAGGAGGCAGGAGAATGGGGTTGGGAGGGAAAGACAGATCAGCCATGAATGAATGGCGGAGTAGAATGGCCTAATGCTGCTCCTATCGCTTATGAAGTTATGAACATCCCCATCAGATCCAGGGACACTGCCACACACTGGTCAGACACGGCAGTGTGGGAACAATCCCATTGTTCAGATAAAGGTTTGGTTTCTCTGCATATGACTGTTTAAATAAATATTGTCGTAATTATTCAGCAAAGCATTATCAGCGGTTAAACAATATTAAATTGGTTCAAAAGACAGACACAAAGTGCTGGAGTAACTCAGTGGCTCAGGCAGTGTCTCTGGAGAGAAGGAACGGAATAGGTGACCTTTCATCCTGATCTGAAACGTCACCTATCCATGTTCTCCACAGATGCTGCCTGACCCGCTGAGTTACTCCAGCACTCTGTGAAACGTCACCTATCCATGTTCTCCACAGATGCTGCCTGACCCGCTGAGTTACTCCAGCACTCCGTGAAACGTCACCTATCCATGTTCTCCACAGATGCTGCCTGACCCGCTGAGTTACTCCAGCACTCTGTGAAACGCCACCTATCCATGTTCTCCACAGATGCTGCCTGACCCGCTGAGTTACTCCAGCACTCTGTGAAACGTCACCTATCCATGTTCTCCACAGATGCTGCCTGACCCGCTGAGTTACTCCAGCACTCTGTGTCAATCTTTGGTATAAACCAGCATCCACTCGAAGGGCCGAATGGCCTACTCCTGAACCTATTTTCTATGTTTCTAAGATACAACATTTCAGATATAAAAAGTTGCTATTTAATCTCACCAGGGCTGCTCCACACAGGTAGAAACATCCTCATGGTTTCATGCAGAAGTGGGCTTGTTGCCAGCCAGGGTCGCTGACGGGATTTATGGTCCAGCTTGCAGCAGCTGTGTTCAATTATCCTGCCTTCCTCCCACTTGGACGCCCGCTGCCTCTGGTGCAGGCGATGGAGCTGATGAAGACTAGGGCGACTTTAACCCCTTACCACTAATCTGCAACTGGATAGCACGATGCAACTCATGCTTTTCACGGTGCCTCCGTACATTGTGACCATAAACTCAACTGTAAATTGAATTAAAATTAAACTAAACTGAGATAGACATAAAATACTGGAGTAACTCAGCGGGTCAGGCAGCATCTGTGGAGAACATGGATAGGTGACGTTTCACAGAGTGCTGGAGTAACTCAGCGGGTCAGGCAGCATCTGTGGGGAACATGGATAGGTGACGTTTCACAGAGTGCTGGAGTAACTCAGCGGGTCAGGCAGCATCTGTGGAGAACATGGATAGGTGACGTTTCACAGAGTGCTGGAGTAACTCAGCGGGACAGGCAGCATCTCTGGAGAGGAGGAATAGGTGACTTTTCTGGTCGAGACCCTTCTTCAGAAGTTTCTCCAGCATTTTGTATCTACCTTCGGTGTAAGCCGGCATCTGAGGTTCGTCACTAAACTAGAGTCTAGGGTGTTTTATTTTAGGTAGACAAAAATGCTTGAGAAACTCAGCGGGTGCAGCAGCATCTATGAAGCGAAGGAATAGGCAACGTTTCGGGCCGAAACCCTTCTTGGGACAATGAAATTCTTCCTTGCTGCAGCACAACAGAATATGTGAATATGTAAACATAGTACAAAACTAAACTAAACTCTTGCTACCATGAGAGGTGGCTCGTGTGGTTTGTGTGGATGTGTGCAGGGTTGTGGGGCAGGGAGTGAGTCACCTGCTCCCTGGGGAAGCCGTGTTTGCCTCAACTGCTTCATTATTTAGATGACGTGGGTGTTTCAGACAGACGTCTAGACAGCTGGGGCACAGAGGCCTGGGGAATCCCAACAGCGGAAGGAAGGTGTAGGGGGCTGGAGGGAAATGTAAATGTAAATGAGTCAGGAAGATGTCTTGTGGACACAAACTGCTGGAGTAACTCGGCGGGACAGGCAGCATCTATGGAGCGAAGGAATGGATGACGTTTTGGGTCGAGATCCTTCTTCAGCCGCATCTATTCCATATTTATCTGTGAAGAGAGGAGATGTCTTGTGGACCCAGTTCACCAGCACCTTAGGCATTGTGCCTTCCATCAACACCAGTGCTTCTTTCTTACTTTACAATTTAAACAGGCCGAGAGATACAGGGCGGGAACAGGCTCCTGATCGCCTCCTGATGGCCTCCGCTGGTGTTTGTTATCGCAGAAACCATCCTGCTTGACTTCATGGTCTGAGTAAGCTCCAACTAACTTGCTGCGGATCCACACGCACTTACTCCACTGATCCAATTAATCCCAGAAACATTTGCTAGTCAAATGTCTAGAGTCTATAGTGAAGAATCTAGAGAGAAGAGTCTAGGCTAAGGTGAAGTCCAGTGAAGAGTCTAGAGTGTTTTATCATCATATGTCCCAGATAAAACAATGACATTCTTATTTGCAGCATCAAGGAGTCAAGGGATATGGGGAGAAAGCAGGAACGGGGTACTGATCCTGGATGATCAGCCATGATCATATTGGCTCAAAGGGCCGAATGGCCTACTCCTGCACCTATTTTCTATGTTTCTATGTTTCCAACTCAGCGGGATGGGCAGCATCTCTGGAGAGAAGAAATGGGTGATGTTTCAGGTCATGACCCTTCAACATAGCATTCAATGTGAAAAATATACATCTTCTAGATGAGCTGGGACGCATCCTCAGTGATGTGACCTGGGGTCATCGGGTGTTTCGGGTCTCACAACATCAGACACCCTCGCCCAGGCGACCCAGCCGGGGTTGATCAGGCCCCGACTTGCGTCCCAGCAGCAACCGCCCACGGATCAGCCATCTTAATAACCACTCTGCAGGGGTTGGGAGACTCTAGTGCATGGAGGGACTGGGCTCTTTGGGGTGACTCCCGGCCGGGCTCCTCCTGCGTCTCACCGGGTTCAAGGCCTGTGCGCTCGCTGCACCTCTTTCTCCTTCTCCGAGCATTTCATTCTCGCCTGATGGATGTTTAGGCCACGATGGTTCATTAGGCCTTTCCGTAGCTTTGTTGGGTGTCTTTCTCACGAAAGACACAGACTGGGGTGCTAACCCAGCTTGTCCCGGGGGCCGTCTTTCCGTGCCGTCAACTGTCTCTCCAGTCGTCACCAAACTATTCTTGGTTGTCACCCAGTCTATTCCTAGAGCCACTGGCTGAGCCAGACTTCAATGTGAAAAATATACATCTTCTAGATGAGTGGGACGCATCCTCAGTGATGCAAACAATATAATAAAGGAGAATTAAAGTTGAGGGATGTGACATTATGAAGGCATTACGATATGATTGTACTCTGAGGGTGCCCACAGTCAGGAATTAAGACCTCACTGCGAGTCCCGAGCAACTAGTGTTTCTGCACAAGGTAAACAAATGATGTTTATTTACAAATTTAACTTCCAGGACCCTGGATTTTTGATGAATTTTGGCAGGAACTGTAATCTGGTCTTGTAATGAATGAGTTCACATTACACCAGGAACTGCTCCTTAGACAGCCGAATGGTTTTGCAATGTGTGAGTTATTTCACAGGATGAGCAGGAGCAAGCAGAGTCTTTCCCTCAACAATCCCAGTCCACCCACCATCAACACACTTTAGTTTAGTTCAGATATACAGCACAGAACAGGCCCTTCGGCCCATCGAGTCCGTGCCGGCCAGCGATCCCCGCACACTAGCACTATCCTACACACACACTAGGGCAATTTACACTTATACCAAAGCCAATGAACCTACAAACCAGCACGTCTTTGGAGTGTGGGAGGAAACCAGAGCACCCGGAGAAAACCCACACAGGTCACGGGGAGAACGTGCAAACTCCGTACAGACAGCACTTGTGGTCAGGATTGAGCCCGGGTCTCTGGCGCTGTGAGGCAGCAGCTCTACCCGCTGAGCCACCGTGCCGCCCTTGGAGATATGTTTCCTGGGATTCTCATCATTGATTCATGCCGCAGATTCTAAACTGATATAAATGACTGGAATTACCTCATTTACATGCTTAATGATTGTCAGAAATCACTGTTAACTTGGAAATAAATGCTCCGATATTTTTAGTACATCAGTGAAAGGAAGTGGATCTGGTTTAGAGAAGCAACCATCAATGTGACTGTCGGTTGAGCAATTGTAGATTTCCTGAACGATTGGATGTACACAACTCCCTCTCTCCCTCTCCCTATCCCCCCCCCTTCATCTCCCTCTCCCCCCTTCCCTGCTCCCTGCCTCCCCTCCTCTCTCCGTCCCCCTCTCCCCCTCTAACCCTCCCTCTCACTTTCCCTCTCTCTCTCCTCCTCTCTTCCCCCCCTCCTCTCCCCTCTCCCTCTCTTTGGTATGAATGACTTGAACAAAGATTTAACATATAAACATCGAGCATTTCTGTTCTATTGCTCTGCTCGATGAGTCAGTTGTGGGTCTTAATACTAAACCTGGTCTGGCCAGTTGGCCTGGTCTAAGTATAAACTCATCTGCCATTCATCAAATTGGAAGCGCGTTTGTGTGTCCACTCTATCTGCTCGATGCAACGTTGTCTGATGATGAAATATGTCTGTGTTCCCCATTCACAGTTATTCACTTCCCAAGCAATCTCTCCTCTGTAACTCCGATTCTACAAATGTCAATAACTTAAAGATGTATTAAATAGTCACAAACGGAATGTAGTTTCTCGCACCTTGTCATGTGGTGCCACAGATGACAAATCTTTCAAAGAACACGCAGTAATGTTTGAAGATCTTGCTGTTTTGTCTAAGAGCCGCAGATTTTTAACTGTCACATAAATAAACCCACTGTCATTTGAAGAAATTCTGCATGTTTGTTAGACACAAGTTCCAAAGAAAAGATCTGCTGAAACAATTATCTGTCATTTCTGAGCTCATAAGCAGCGAACTCTGCCTGGAACAATCATGTTTCCTACATTTTGTTACCGATCAGAGGCCCACACCACCCTGGCCACGCTCTCATTCCTGGGATGGCGAGACTGACGTATGATGAAAGAATGGGTTGACTGGCCTTGTATTCACTGGAATTTAGAAGGATGAGAGGGGATCTTATAGAAACAAATACAAATTCTTAAGGGATTGGACAGGCAAGATGCAGGAAACATGTTTCCCATGTTGGGGGAGTCCAGAACCAGGGGTCACAGTTAACGAATAAGGGGTCGGCCATTTAGGACTGAGTTGAGAATAAACTTTTTCACCCAGAAAGTTGTGAATCTGTGGAATTCTCTGCCACAGCAGGCAGTGGAGGCCGATTCACTGGATGTTTTCAGGAGAGAGTTAGATTTAGCTCTTCGGACTAACGGAATCAAGGGATATGGGGAGAAAGCAGGAACGGGGTACTGATTTTGGATGATCAGCCATGATCAATATTGAATGGCTCGAAGGGCCGAATGGCTGACTCCTGCACCTATTTTCTATGTTTCTATGTTTCAATCTCACTGCTCCCATGGGGAAGAAGGAACTGATCCTAAAGAACGTAACCTCCAGGTTCAACAACAGCTTCCTCCCAGCAACCATTGGGCTCCTGAACAGTACACAACACTAGTTTAGTTTAGTTTACTATAGAGATACAGTGCGGAAACAGGTCCTTCGGCCCATCGAGTCCACACCGACCAGCAGTCCCTGCGCATTCACACCACCCTACACAAACTAGGGATCATTTTACATTTATACCAATCCAATTAACCTACAAACCTGTACGGGTTTGGAGCGTGGGAGGAAACCGAAGATCTCGGAGAAAACCCACGCAGGTCATGGGGAGAACGAACCTCAGCAACTATGATCTTCTATGGACTGTGTCTTTGGTTGTACTACGGAATTCTGATTTGCAATTGGGGACCAAGTATTACTGATGATTCATTTATTGTATCGTTGACAATTTTATATGTTTATCTATGCGTTTATCGGCTTGTAAAGAAGCAGCAAGTGATGTCCTTGTTCCGTTGTTGGTACGTATCACAATGAAACACAGCAGTGCTTCCTTTCTGATCATGCACGAGGTTGCAAGATACCTCGTGTCCGACCACCCTTCCAAACTGGTGGTCAGGGAAGGGAAAGGCATGCTAGGAACCTGAGGGGCAACTTTTTCACGCAAAGGGTGCATGGAACGAGCTGCCGGACGGAGGACGTAGTTGAGGCAGGGACTATCGCAACGTTTAAGAAACATAAGGTACAGGGACAGGACAGGTTTAGAGGGATATGAATGAATGAGCCAAGTATTCGCATACAAGGAATTTGCCTTGGTGCTCCGCCTGTAAGTGACAACGTGACATACAGTGACAGTTAGCAATGACACATAAAACATTAAACATTAATAATAAGAACATTATCGATGAAACATGTGAATTAAATAAAACACCAGAGCAAAAGGAGGCTACAGATTTTTGGCTGTTGAGTAGAGCAACTACTCGTGGGAAAAAGCAGTTTTTATGTCCGGCTGTGGCAGCTTTGACAATCCGGAGTCGCCTTCCAGAGGGAAGTGATTCAAAGAGTTTGTGGCCAGGGTGAGAGGGGTCAGAGATGATCTTGCCCGCTCGCTTCCTGGCCCTCGCAGTGTACAGTTGATCAATGGAGGGAAGGTTGCAGCCAATAACCTTCTCTGCTGATCGGACGATTGGCTGCAGCCTCCGGGTGTCGTGCTTGGTGGCTGAGCCAAACCACACCATGATGGAAAATGCCATTGAAATGAACAGAACACAACGTGCGGCGTCTGTGGGAGGAATGGACAGACAATGTTTACGGGATGGGAATCTTCTTCAGGCTGAAGAGGTTGGGCAGAGAAAGCTGGGAATGGGAGGTGGGGGCAGGACAAGCCCAGCAAGTGATAGGTGGATACAAGTGAGGGGAGGTAGGCACAAAATGCTGGAGTAACTCAGTGGGTCAGGAGGCATCTCTGGAGAAAAAGGACGGGTGACGTTATAAACATTCACATTAATAAACATTAATAATAAAACATTATCGATGAAACATGTGAATTAAATAAAATACCAGAGCAAAAGGAGGCTTCAGATTTTTGGTTAGGCGGGCAGGTGGGACTACTGTAGATGGGACGTTGGTGAGCATGGGCAGGGTGGGCCGAAGGGCCTGTTTCCACGCTGTATGTCTCTATGACTCAATGAAAGAATGGTTCCAATGGAGTAAAGTAGTGTGACTAGACATTGAGATGTTGCAACATCACTCACATAAATTGTGGAGCGACGTTATTGGGTCCATTCCAGGCACAGATGGATAGTTTGTTGGTTACTGATAGAACTGTAGATCGTGAAGAATGGAGAGATCAGTGTCTGAGGCAGAGGCTCAGTTCCAATGCAAAGCTCAAGATTTAGGCTTATTATTGTCATGTGTACCGAGGTACAGAGGAAACCTTTATGTGTATGTTCATCAGTGATAGGAGTAGAATGAGGCCATTCGGCCCATCAAGTCTACTCCGCCATTCAATCATGGCTGATCTATCTTTCCCTCTCAACCCCATTCTCCTGCCTTCTCCCCATAACCTCTGACACCCGCACTAATCATGAATCTGTCAATCTCCGCCTTAAAAATATCCATTGACTTGGCCCCCACAGCCTTCTGCGGCAATGAATCCCACAGATTCACCACCCTCTGACTGAAGAAATTCCTCCTCATCTCCTTTCTAAAGGATCTGTCTCACTTACGCGATTCTTCCAACATGTTGAAAATCCAGCGGCGACCAGAGAAATGTTCGACTCTTTGGGCGACTACTCACGCACATGTCGACATGTCGCTGGCCGACACCTGTACGGTGGTGAGTAGTTGCCCAAGGGTCGTACCTTTTTCCGGTCGCCGCTGGATTTTCAACATGTTGAACATTTTCGGTGACCTGTTGCGACTATGACGGGTGCCTCTATTTAACTTGCATTCTCCAAAATCCACTCCTTGCTGAATCAGAAGTTGATCTCATCTGCTTGTAAACAGGCAGCACGGTGGCGCAGCGGTAGAGTCGCTGCCTCACAGCGCCAGAGATCTGGGTTCCATCTGACTACGGGTGCTGTCTGTACGGAGTTTGTACGTTCTCCCCGTGACCTGTGTGGGTTTTCTCCGGGCGCTCCAGTTTCCTCCCACACTCCAAAGATGTTCAAGTTAATTGGCTCAGTAAAATTGTCCCTAGTGTGTGTGTAGGATAGTGTTAGTGTGCGGGGATCGCTGGTCAGTGCGGATTCAGTGGACCTAAGGGCCTGTTTCTGCGCTGTGTCTTTAAAGTTTAAAGTAAAGGTGGAAGCGAAGGTGAAGATACAGAGTGCAGAATATAGTTCTCAGCATTGTAGCGCATCAGTTCCACAGACAAAGTCCAATGTCTGCAATGTCCTGTAGAGGTGAATCGGATAGTGCCCTGGCTTATGGAAGGGCTGTTCAGGAGCCTGATACCAGAAGTTCCTGACCTTTTCTTACTCCTGAAGAGTTTGCTAACGCAATCATTAAAAAGTAAATGCAAATATGTTGTTAGTTTGTATTATTGCTACGTTCACAGTGTGAAGAAAAGCATCTTTGAAGTGTGAGTGCAGATGAGCGCAGAAGACAGCCATCGTCTATCGTGGTGAGTTTTCTTTACATTGTGTTGGGACATTTGGTGCGAATGGGTGCGTTATTGCAACAGAGAAAGCGTGGTTTAAAATAAAGTGCAAGGGGTATAAAAGAACCAGGAAAGGAATTTAAAAAAATCAAACCATTGAGCAAAGAAAGAAAGATAAAGGGGAGCGTGCGGCCGCACAACCAAGGTGACGGCGGGATTAATGACTCAGCGGGAACAGCAGGTTTATCGTCTTGCAGTTACGGGCCTGTCCCACTTGCTGATTCGTTCAGCGACTGCCGGCGTCATATCAGGGTCGCAAAAAGATTTTGAACATTTCAAAATCCTACGGCGACAAAAACAGTTGTGACGCTTGAAAAAACGGCGCGCGTCAACACGTCATCACGCTGCGGCACGCCGCAAATGTCTCGGTGACCTGGCACGTCAGTCAATGATGCCGGCAGTCGCTGAAACAATCGCCGTGGGACAGGCCCTTAAGAGGTTTTCTTCAGTTAATGTCTTGCAGAAATGAGACTGTGAAATGCAGCCTTGCTAATTCTTGGAGCATCCGTAACAACTTCCTCTTCCTCCGGTCTGGCTCAGCAGAATCGTGCTTCAGAATCACAACCGTTTCACGGTACCTCAGCACAGGAAAGAGCGTTCACGTCGTGGTCCTGTGTTCACCAATCTTTCCCCCACCACGCACAAGAAGCGACAAGACAGACACCGTTGTGTGCAGATGCCGAGATATGTGTTCAGCTCTGGCTGAACAACTTCTAATCTTGTGTGTGGACTCGACAAGAAGGCTGTACGTGACAATAAACTAAACTGATATCATACATAAAATGCTGGAGTAACTCAGCGGGACAGACAGGCAGCATCTTTGGAGAGAAGGAATGGGTGAAGTTTCGGATCGAGGCCCTTCTTCAAACTGATGTCAGCGGAGTGGGCGATATAGATAGAATGTAGTCAGAGACAGTGAGACTGGTGGGAGAACTGGGAAGGGGGAAGGCGGGCGGGGGGGGGGCAGGGATGGAGAGAGTGGGAAAGCATGGGCTAGACTTGAAGTTAGAGAAGTCAATATTCATACCGCTGTGGTGTAAGCTGCCCAAATGAAATATGAGGTGCGGCTCCTCCAATGTGCGCTGGGCCCCACTCTGACAATTATAACATGCATGTGCTTTATCCACACCTCGTACGTTCTAGGAGCAGAGTTAGGCCATTCGGCCCATCAAGCCTACTCTGCCATTCAATCGTGGCTGATCTATCTCTCCCTCCCAACCCCATTCACCTGCCTTCTCCCCGTAACCCCCGACACCCGTACTATTCAAGAATCTGTTAATCTATGCTTTTGAACTTGATCTCCATGGCCTTTTGTGGCAAAGAATTCCACAGATTCACCACCCTCTGTTTCCATTAGCAGCCACAAAATGCTGGAGTAACTCAGCGGGACAGGCAGCATGTCTGGAGAGAAAGAATGGGTGGCGTTGCGGGTCGAGACCCTTCTTCCATGTTTCAATGTTCTCTCCACTAATTAGGGGATGTCATCGATCCCAGGATTGAGATAAGGAAACAAGCAACAGCGAATGTCCGGTGGAGAGAGAAGAGGGTGGAAGCACGAGCAAAGACTCTGGGGGTCAGGCAGCATCTGTGGAGGGAAATGGACAGTCTCTGCCACATGCGTGTGAAGAATGGTCCCAATGTCTCAGCAATGTCTCGACATTGGGTCCGTTTTACACACTCATGTGGCAGATAAGAGCATCCAGTCTGTGACAAAGAGCATCCAGTCTGAAGTCGGGCCTTGTCCCGAAACATCACCCGTTCCTTCTCTCCAGAGATGCTGCCTGTCCCGCTGAGTTACTCCGGCATTTTGTATCTATCTTCGGAACAAAGAACATCGTTTGCAGCCATCAACAAATGTGCAAAACAAGTGCACGGCCGTGAGGTCCTGGTGGGGAGATGAGCAGTGGGGAATTAGCAGAGGAGCAGGGTGGAGACAGACTGCTCTGTGGTGGAGAGGCTTCAATCATGACCAGATGCTGACATCTGTTGCTACCCAGCCTGTTTGCTGAAGCACAGTGATCGCTGACATTGTGTCCTCAGGGGCCCAATCCCCTTAGTCTGTCGTCAGAGCCCCCCCAAGCTTCTCTATAACGGACCCCCCTGGGATCTGGTGATGGCCCAATGTACACCGCCACAGCATGGTTCAGTTCAGTTTAGTTTATTATAGACAATAGACAATAGGTGCAGGAGTAGGCCATTCGGCCCTTTGAGCCAGCACCGCCATCCAATGTGATCATGGCTGATCATCCCCAATCAGTACCCCGTTCCTGCCTTCTCTCCATATGCCCTGACTCCACTATCTTTAAGAGCCCTATCTAGCTCTCTCTTGAAAGTATCCAGAGAACCTGCCTCCACCGCCCTCTGAGACAGAGAATTCCACAGACTCACCACTCTCTGTGAGAAAAAGTGTTTCCTCGTCTCCGTTCTTAATGGCTTACTCCTTATTCTTAAACTGTGGCCCCTGGTTCTGGACTCCCCCAACATCGGGAACATGTTTCCTGCCTCCAGCATGTCCAAACCCTTAACAATCTTATATGTTTATTGTCACGTGTACCGAGCTACAGTGAAAGGAGGGTCTTGACCAGAAACGTCACCCATTCCTTTTCTCCAGAAATGCCGCCTGTCCCGCTGAGTTACTCCAGCATTTAGTGTCTATGGCTTAAACCAGCACCTGCAGTTCCTCCCTACCTACAGTGAAAAAGCTTTTTGGTGCATGTTAACCAGTCAGTGGAAAGACTGATACATGTTTACAATTAATACATTAAAGATACACGATAAGGGAATAACCTTTAGTGCAAGGTAAAGCCAGCAAGGTTTGGTCAAGGATAGTTCAAGAGATATCAAAGAAGTAGATAGTAGTTCAGGACCGCTCTCTGGTTGTGGTAGGATGGTTCAGTTGCCTGATAACAGCTGGGAAGAAACTGGCCCTGAATCTGGAGGCGTGCGTTTTCACACTTCTGTACCTCTTGCCCGATGGGAGAGGGGAGAAGAGGGAGTGGCCGGGGTGAGACTGGTCCTTGATGATGCTGCTGGCCTTGCCGAGGCAGCGTGAGGTGTAGATGGAGTCGATGGAAGGGAGGTTGGCTTGTGTGACGGTCTGCATAGACTTGCACAAAAGACACTGCGTGGGGCAGATGAAGGAGGAGAGGCTGTGCATCGCGAACACGAACAACCCCACCCTCTGGGCTGGACCGGGATTAGACGTTACAGCTAGAAATGCCCTTGGCTGCTGTGGATGGCCATGTCTTCCACCGTGCTTTGATGCCCCTCTTTACACCACAGTGCACTGCTGAGCCACCGTCCTGGTCATCCAACCCTCCAGTGGATCTCCCCCACCCAACCCGTCACTCTTTGATGACCTGTACACTGCAAGGGCCAGGAAGCGAGCGGGCAAGATCATCTCTGACCCCTCTCACCCTGGCCACAAACTCTTTGAATCACTTCCCTCTGGAAGGCGACTCCGGACTGTCAAAGCTGCCACAGCCAGACATAAAAACAGCTTTTTATCCACGAGTAATTGCTCTACTCAATAACCAAAAATCTGTGGCCTCTTTTGCTCTGGTATTTTATTTAATTCACATGTTTAATCAATAATGTTTTATTATTAATGTTTAATGTTTTATGTGTCATTCCTAACTGTCACTGTATGCACGCTGTCACTTGCGGGCGGAGCACCAAGGCAAATTCCTTGTATGTGAATACTTGGCCAACAAACGTATTCATTAATTCATTCACTCTTTAGTCAAATGGTGGTGAATCTGTGGAATTCATTGCCACAGACGGTGGCAGAGGCCAAGTCAGTGGATATTTTTAAGGCAGTGATAGGTAGATTGTTGATTAGTGCGGGTGTCAGAGGTTATGGGGAGAAGGCAGGAGAATGGGGTTCAGAGAGAGTGATGGATCAGCCATGAGTGAATTGCAGAGTAGACTCGATGGACTGAATGGCCTCATTCTGTTCCTATCACGTATGGATTTATCAACTTCCGAGGGACAGTTTAACTCTGTGGTGCACTGTGTGCAACTCCCCAAGGTGAAATCCACCGCTGATTACTAGAAAATGAGTTAGCTCGCAATAGATTACGTTTATGAACACAATCGGCACGGTGGCGCAGCGGTACAGTTGCTGCCTCACAGCGCCAGAGACCCGGGTTCGATCCTGACTACGGGTGCTGTCAGCGCGGAGTTTGCACGTTCTCCCCATAACCAGCGTGGGTTGTCTCCAGGTGCTCCGGTTTCCTCCCACACTCCAAAGACGTACAGGTTTGTAGATTAATTGGCTTGGCATGAATGTAAAATTATCGAGGTGTGTGTGTGTGTGTGTGTGTGTGTGTGTGTGTGTGTGTGTGTGTGTGTGTGTGTGTGTGTGTGTGTGTGTGTGTGTGTGTGTGTGTGTGTGTGTGTGATAGTGTTAGTGTGCGGGGATCGCTGGTCGGTGTGGACTCTGTGGCTGAAGGGCCTGTTTCCGTGTTGTACCTCTAAACTAAATGCTTGCACCCAGCCAATTCTTTACTGCACTAGAGGGCAGCCTATTCATTAAACATCCCTCCAGCTAATTCAAGCTTGTGGGTACTGTTGCTAATAATTCAGCCTTTAGCAAAAATCAGCTCACCTTCATAAAGTGTCTCGATCATTGAGAATTCCTGGAAAAATGTCATCTCTAGGTCAGTTAAACATTTTATTTAGTCACCTTACTTTTTCCCACTTTGTCTCCAAAATGCAATCCAATAACTAGGGTGAAATGTTTAGTTCAATTTAATTTAGTTCAGAGATACAGCGCGGAAACAGGCCCTTCGGCCCACCGGGTCCGCACCGACCAGCGATCCCCGCACACTAACACTATCCTACACACACACACTGGGGACAATTTACACTTATACCAAGCCAATTAACCTACAAACCTGCACGACTCTGGAGCGTAGGAGGAAACCGAAGATCTTGGAGAAAACCCACGCAGGTCACGGGGAGAACGCACAAACTCCGTACAGACAGCACCCGTAGTCGGGATCGAACATGTGTCACAAACACTGTAAGACAGCAACTCTATCGCTGCACCAGAGTCTAGGACCAGAGGGCACAGCCTCAGAATTAAAGGACGTTCCTTTAGGAAGGAGATGAAGAGGAATTTCTTTAGTCAGAGGATGGTGAATCTGTGGAATTAATTGCCACAGAAGGCTGTGGAGGCCAAGTCAGTGGATATTTTTAAGGCAGAGATAGATAGATTCTTGATTAGTACGGGTGTCAGGGGTTATGGGGAGAGGGCAGGAGAATGGGGTTGAGAGGGAGAGATAGATCAAGTATGATTGAATGGTGGAGTAGATTTGATGGGCCGAATGGCCTCATTTTTTCTGCTATCACTTATGAACAACCAGAGAGCAGTCCTGAACTACTATCTATGACTCTGCGACGATGTTTGATCGGACATTACTGGACTTTATCTTGCACTAAATGTTATTCACCTTATTCCCTTCATCCTGTACGTGTTCACTGTGAAGTGTCTTTCCGCTGACTAGCACTCAACAAAATATTTTCACTATACCTCGCTACACGTGACATTAAACTAAACTAGAAACTAGGAATGCAGCTGTTAGTTTTCAACAAAGGACACAGAGTGCTAGAGTAACTCAGCGGGTCAGGCAGCATCTGTGGAGAACATGGATAGGTGACGTTTCACAGAGTGCTGGAGTAACTCAGCGGGTCAGGCAGCATCTGTGGGGAACATGGATAGGTGACGTTTCACAGAGTGCTGGAGTAACACAGCGGGTCAGGCAGCATCTGTGGAGAACATGGATAGGTAAAGAAGGTGCAGAGATGCCACTTATTCCATGTTCTCCGGAGATGCTGCCTGACCTGCTGAGTTACTCCAGCACTCTGTGTCCTTTTTCACCGAGGTGCACGGGTTTGCAGGAGGTTACAGAAATAGTTAATGGTTCATGAGCTTGGGAAGGAAAGGAGTGCAAATCCGGTTTCACGCAGGTTTAAGTAAACCTGTTAAAGTCCTCTTGCTCAGAGCTGGAACATGACACTGAGAAGTGCAGGAGATGTGTGGGGCTGGGGAGAAATCCTGCAATGTGCGCTGGTAAATTGACAGTCGATGACATGCTGTGAAAATTCTGCTCTGCAGTTGCCTGCTTTACACACTCCCAGCCGGAGGTTGTTCCACATTGTGTCGTTGCTTTTCCCAGCTTTCCACCATTTTGCAGATTCTGTGCCATTTCCTCCCCTCCTCCTGCAGTCTGCGAGTCTTTGCTGCAGTGGTTTTAAACGAGCAAACTGCAGCAGCTCTCCTCATTGTCGTGACTCTCTCCCTCTCTCTCCCTCTCCAGTCTCCCCACAGCACATTCCCTGATGAAAGGGCACTAGACCCCTGCAGTTCAGCTCAACACAACACATCTGACATCATCCAGCTCAGGAGCTCATGATTTTAACGTCTGGTTTTTGTAAAGAACCCCCCCCCCCCAAATATTACAGTATTGCTAAATATCTGCTCACAGCCTGCCTCTCACATTCCAGAAGCTTCTTCTCAAAAGCATATTTTCCACAAGGGATGTATAGGTAGGAAGGAACTGCAGATGTTGGTTTACACTGAAGAAAGGCACAGAGTGCTGGAGTAACTCAGTGGGTCAGGCAGCATCTGTGGAGAACATGGATAGGTGACGTTTCACAGAGTGCTGGAGTAACTCAGCGGGTCAGGCAGCATCTGTGGAGAACATGGATAGGTGACGTTTCACAGAGTGCTGGAGTAACTCAGCGGGTCAGGCAGCATCTGTGGAGAACATGGATAGGTGATGTTTCGGGTCGGGACCCTTCCTCGGGCTGATTGTGGGGGTGGGGGGTTCTGGAAGCAAGAAAGTATCATTTTTACTTTTTCTTTTGTTACTTCTGGTCCCCCCTACTATCAGTGTGGAGAAGGGTCCCGACCCAAATTGTCACCTATCCATGTTCCCCAGAGATGCTGCCTCACCCGCTGAGTTTCTCCAACATTTATGTCTACCTTCATATCCCGCGTGGGCAGCTTACAACCCAACGTTGTGAGCATTGAATTATCTATTGTTTTGGTAACCGACCAGCAACCCTTCCCCCCCCTCCCCCCCCCCCTCCATTTCCCTCTCTTCCCTGTGCCCCACCTGGGCTTACACCCATGTCTCCCCCGCAGGGTGAAGCCAGGACAGGAACTGCAGCAGCAGCAGCAGCCGCAGTAACGTAGATCCCGTTGGGGCAAGGTTTAACTGATCTCCTCTGCCTCCACCACCTCCCCTGGCAGCGCAAGGGATATGGGGAGAAAGCAGGAACGGGGAAATGATTGTGGATGGTCTGCCATGATCATATTGAATGGCGGTGCTGGCTCGAAGGGCCGAATGGCCTCCTCCTGCACCTGTTGTCTGTGTTTCATTGTTTCTGTGCTGTAGGCTCCACCACCCTCTGTGTAAGCGACGTGGCCCGCAGGTCACCAGTACACCTTGCCGCACTCACTACCCGACCCACTCCTGCAGCCAATAATCCCTGTCCCTGACACAATGCATTTGTCACATTATTTTGTGGACTTCAATCAAAAATGACAGAAAATCGTTGGTTCTTTGTAATATTAACAATGACTTTATTTGAGGCCAACGTGTGGAACAGAAGCAGAAGCTGGTGGCTGGTCACAGGCACAAATACACAGCTGGACATTCAGATACAGAGGTGACCCGTGTCACCCCACTCCCTGTCCCTGTCCCAGTCCCTGCTTTTACTTTTGTTCAGAGAACAGAATGTTAGCATAGAACATAGAGGAACACAGAACTATGGCGTGGCACAGTGGCGCAGCGGTCAAGTCGTGCCTTACAACGCTTACAGCGCCAGAGACCCGGGTTCGTTCCCGACTACCGGTGCTGTCTGTACAGAGTTTGTACGTTCTCCCTGTGACCGCATGGGTTGTCTCCGAGATCTTCGGTTTCCTCCCACACTCCAAGGAGGTACAAGTTCGTGGGTTAACTGGCTTGGGTTTGTATACTTGGTATAAGTGCAAACTGTCTCTAGAATGCAGGCTTGTGTTAGTGTGTGGGGATCGCTGGTCGGCACGGACTCGGTGGGCCGAAGGGCCTGTTTCCACACTGTATCTCTAAATTAAACTAAACACAACTCATATGTTCACAAGAGCAGAAATTCCCCATGACAGAAGGTGGAGGAGTTGTACAGTCTGATAGCCACAGGGAAGAAGGATCTCCTGTGGCGCTCTGTGCTGCATCTTGGTGGGACCAGTCTGTTGCTGAAGGAGCTCCTCAGGTTGACCAGTGTGTCATGGAGTTGACCAGTGTGTCATGACTTCTTGTCCTGTGGCTTCCCAACTATGATTCCTTCCACCACTTTAACAATTCCCAATTGCATGGAGTTCTGGACCTGGAGAGCACTGGTGATGGAGATGAATGTCTAGGATGGTTTTCAGGATGCTTAGTCCCAGATGAGAAGCAAATGTCTTGCCAATTGCTGGGACGACTTGATCCTTGCAGATTATGGAGCTGGTCATTACATGGAGGGTCAGGAGATGAGCTGCTCAACACCCAGGCTGGCATCCACCCTCAAGGTCACCGTGTAAATACGGGTGGTCACATCTTCGGTATGTCAGTGAATACTCGCTTGGACTTCTACAGGTGGTCAGTAGAGAGCATACTGACTGGTTGCATCATGGGTAGATTATTATCTGAATGGCAGCCGATTAGGAAAAGGGGAGATGCAACGAGACCTGGGTGTCATGGTACACCAGTCATTGAAAGTAGGCATGCAGGTGCAGCAGGCTGTGAAGAAAGCGAATGGTATGTTGGCATTCATAGCAAAAGGATTTGAGTCCAAGAGCAGGGAGGTTCTACTGCAGTTGTACAAGGTCTTGGTGAGGCCACACCTGGTGTATTGCGTACAGTTTTAGTCTCCTAATCTGAGGAAAGACATTCTTGCCATAGAGGGAGTACAGAGAAGGTTCACCAGACTGATTCCTGGGATGGCAGGACTTTCAAATGAAGAAAGACTGGACAGACTTGGCTTGTACTCGCTGGAATTTAGAAGATTGAGGGGGGATCTTATAGAAACTTACAAAATTCTTAAGGGGTTGGACAGGCTAGATGCAGGAAGATTGTTCCCGATGTTGGGGAACTCCAGAACAAGGGGTCACAGTTTAAGGATAAGGGGGAAGTCTTTTAGGACCGAGATGAGAAGATCTTTTTTCACACAGAGAGTGATGAGTCTGTGGAACTCTCTGCCACAGAGGGTAGTTGAGGCCAGTTCATTGGCTATATTTAAGAGGGGGCTAGATGTGGCCCTTGTGGATAAAGGGATCAGAGGGTATGGAGAGAAGGCAGGTACAGGATACTGAGTTGGATGATTAGCCATGATCATATTGAATGGCGGTGCAGGCTCGAAGGTCCGAATGGCCTAATCCTGCACCTATTTTCTATGATTCTATGATTCTATGACCTGGTTCGGCAGCTGGAACACCCAGGAATGAAGGAGATTGGAAAAAGTGGCGGACACTGCCCGGTCCATCACAGGTACTGACCCCCCCACCATCGTAAGGATCTACAGGAGGCGCTGCCTCATAAATGCAGCCATCATCATCAGAGACCCATCATCATCAGAGACCCACACCACCCTGGCTACACACTCATTTCACCTCTGCCATCGGGAAGAAGGTAGAGGAGTCTGAAGCTGTAACGTCCAGGTTCAGGAACGCTTCTTCCCTCCAACCATCAGGCTATTAAACACAACAACCTCCAAATGAGCTCATCTACATAGATTTGGGTGCATTGCTTTTTGTCTTTACACTATTATTCTTTATTATTATATATATGTGTGTGTGTACTGAACTTTATTTATTGTATATTATGGTGTTTACAGAGTACTATATTTACACGGCAGAAGGAACTGCAGACGCTGGTTTAAACTGAAGATAGACACAAAATGCTGGAGTAACTCAGCTGGACTTGTAGCGTCTCTGGAGAGAAGGAATGGGTGACGTTTCAGGTCGAGACCCTTCTTCAGAATACATTTACCTATCTGGTGTGCTGCTGCAAGTAAAAATGTTATTGTTCTGTTTCTGGACCTATGACAATAAAACACTCTTGGCTTGGGGTTTTCTGGTCAACGTTGCCCACCGGATCACCGACAACGGAGGCTCAACAATGGGAATGGCCCCAAATGCCAAGTTTAGGTTAGTTTAGAGATACTGCGCGGAAACAGGCCCTTCGGCCCACCGAGTGCGCGCTGACCATTAACACTACCCTACACGCACTTGGGACAATTTACAATTTTACAGAAGCCAATTAATGTACAAGCCTGCACACCTTTGGAGTGTGGGAGAAAACCGGAGCACCCGGAGAAAACCCACACGGTCACGGGGAGAACGTACAAACACCGTGCAGACAGCACCCGTAGTCGGGATCAAACCCGGGTCTCCAACGCTGCACGGCACCAACTCTACCGCTGCGCCACCGTGCCACCCACGTGGTAATTACTTGGAGATGGTATTGACAATGCAGGGCTATTAGTAATCTCCGCTTACCTGCATGCTGCCCAGGCCATTGTCCACACAGGAACAGGCCCATCGACCCTCAGTGTCCGTGCCCAACACGGTGCCACACTCAGACACAAAGTAACTCAGTGGGTCAGGCGGCATCTTCTGCTGAAAGATGGCTCCTCGGACAAAGCTGCACACTCTCATGCTGCAGTGGAAACTCACCGACGGGAGTCACAATACAATGCTGTAGTCTTGTTATTGTTATGCCAGCTTCTTGCATGGCCCTCTGGAGAACACATTGGGGCTTTCCTCCGAGGAGACTGAGATATGATCTGAGCATGTCCATTATGGAAACAGGCCCTTCAGCCCAACTAGCCCACAACGACCAACATAGACATTTCCCATCTACACTCATCCCACCTGCCTGCGTTTGGTCCATATCCCTCTAAATCTGTCTTATCCATGTGCCTGTCAAACTATTTCTTAAACGTTGGGATAGTCCCTGCCTCAACTACCTCCTCTGGCAGCTCGTTCCATACACCCACCACCCTTTGTGTGAAAATATACCCCTCAGATTCCTATTAAATCTTTTCCCCTTCACCCTAAACCTATGTCCTTTGGTTCAGGATTCACCTACTCTGAAGAAGGGTCTCGACCTGAAGTGTCACCCGTTCCTTCTCTCCAGAGATGCTGCCTGTCCCGCTGAGTTACTCCAGCATGTTGTATCTAAGGACATTTACCTGATCAATTCCTCTAGTGATTTTATACACCTCTATAAGATCACCCCTCATCCTCCTGTACTCCAAGGAATAGAGTCCCAGCCTACTCAACCTTTCCTGATAGCTCAGACCCTCGAGTCCCGGCAACATCCTCGTAAATCTTCTCTTCCCCCTTTCCAGCTTGGCAACATCTTTCCTGTAACATGATGCCCAGAACTGAACACAATACTTCAAATGTGGCCTCACCAACATCTTATACAACTGCAACATGACCTCTAACCATCATGCCATGACGTAGAACCATCTCTGGAGGACACGGGTAGGTGACGATACGGGTTGGGACACTTGTTCAGACTGTTTGTGAGGGAGGAGAGAAAGCTGGAAGAGAAGAGGGCCTGGTGAGTGATAGGTGGATACAGGTGATGGTGGAGGTGATGGGCAGATGTTTGGACAATGGCCAGAGGTGAAAAGACAAAAAGGTGTGGGATAGGAACAGAGGTACGGCTTGTGAAGCCAGAACTGTCTGCCCCCCCCTGTCTAGTCCACCCCCCCTTGTCTAGTCCACACCCCCATCACCCCCCCCCCATGTATCAAATCCCCCTCTGCACCGCGCATGCGCCCACATTGCAACAGTGCTGCGCCTGCGCGCTGGCTTGACAGCTGGAGCGGCGGCGGAGCGGAGCCGGCGACAGGTAACTCTCTCCCCCCCCCACCCCTCACTCTCACTGTCTCCCCCCCCCCCTCTGTCTCTCCCCCTGACTGTCTCCCCCCCCACACTGTCTCTCCCCCACACTGTCTCCCCCACTGTCTCCCCCACTAACCACACTGTCCCCCAGCGTCTAGACTCTCTCTACCCCTATACCGCCCCCCCCCCCCCCCACACACACACAGCGACAGGTAGCTCTGTCCCCGCACTGTCTACCCCCCCTTGCAGTAACATTCTGCTCCCCCCCTCCCTCCTGCAGCCTCTCCCCGTGGACCCTCGCTCCGGGACCCCCGCTGCAGGTAGCGCCCTGTCTGTGCCCCGTGGACCCCTCTCCTCTCCTCTCCCCGCTCGCCACCTCCCCCTCCTCCTCTCCCCCCGGCGGCAGTAGCTCTTCCCCCCCCCCCCCGCACCTACCCCCTCCCTCTCTTCCCCCGCTCCCCTCTCTCCCCCTGACCCCCCCTCTTGCTGCCGCAGTCTCCCCGCACCCACTTACCTGTAATTGTGTCCGATCGTAACCCCCCCCCTCCCAACCCCCAGCCCTGACATTCATGAACCCCCCCCCCCGGCGCCGCTCCCCCCCATGCCCTCCCCTCTCCCTCTCCCCCTCCCCTCTCCCCCTCCCCCCCTCTCCTCCCCTCCCCATGCTCGCGTAATGTGGCCGCGGCTCAGGCCGGGACTCACCTGGATTCGAACCCGTCTCGATCTCCCCCACGCACTCCGCCGCAACCCAGCGGGGAGTAGAGGGGGCGAGTGGCCATCAGCAGACCCAACACCGCAGCCTGACTAAATTTCAAGACTAGCCCCGAGCTCTGCCCACATTAATCACCCCAGGACCCAACTCACGCCCAACTCATTGTAAGTAGAGAAAAATACCAGTGTGGTGCCTTTAGATATCCAAGGCCAGCTCTGAAATTAACTCTCTCCCCCCCCCAACTTCCCCACACCCCCTCAACCCCCCCCCCCCCACAATCCCCCCCAACCTCCCCACATCCCCTCAATCTCCCCCCTCAACCTCCCCCCCTTTCAATCTCCCCCCTCCCCGCAATCTCCCCCCCCCACAATCCCCCCCCAACCTCCCCACCCCCCCTCAACCCCCCCCACAATCCCTCCAACCTCCCCCCTCCCCCGCAGTCTCCCCCCCCACAATCCCCCCCAATCTCCCCCCTCCCCCACAATCTCCCCCACCCCCCCATTTCATTGTTCAAGTTGCTATGTAAATGAACAGTGTTGTTGGACACAGAGCAAAATCTGATCCTGAATGGTGAAAGATTTGCTTTAAAAAAAAAGATGATGTAGCAAATGTCTACACGGAATAAAATGCAGTCTTGGTGATGTACACAAACTAATCTTGTTTAATTCAGGTTTGTTCTCTGTGGCTTGTCAGAATTTGTTTATTATATCACGGGCTTGCAACAAACAGCCCAGTGGCAGTGGGTGTTGGTGTGTGTTTCACGCAGCACAGAATGGGTGGCATTTGCTTTAACATTGTAATTTTCCCGGCCTTGTCTCATTCAACCTGTAATCATTTACAATATCGCATGGTTCGGGCCTAACACAGGATTTCCTCAGTAGATTTCAGTTTATATTATTGTCACATGTACCGAGGTACAGTGGAAAGCTTTTTGTTGCGCGCTAACCAGTCAGCGGAAAGACAAACACATGATTACAATCGTTTAAGAAGAAACTGCAGATGCTGGAAAAATCAAAGGTAGATAAAATAGCTGGAGAAACTCAGTGGGTGAGGCAGCATCTATGGAGCGAAGCAATAGGTGACGTTTCGGGTCTCGACCTATTCCTTCGTTCCACAGATGCTGCCTCACCCGCTAAGTTTCTCCAGCATTTTTATCTACATGATTACAATCGATCCATTTAGAGTGTACAGATACAGTACTTGATAGGTGCAAGGTAAAGCCAGCAAAGTCCGGTCAAGGATAGTCCGAGGGTCTTCAATGAGGTAGATTGTTTAGCACTGCTCTCTGGTTGTGGTAGGATGGTTCAGTTGCTTGAGAAGAGCTTTAAAGAAACTGTCCCTGAATCTGGAGGTTTGTGCGTTTTCACACTTCTGTACCTCTTGTCACTTGCGGGCGGAGCACCAAGGCAAATTCCTTGTATGTGAATACTTGGCCAATAAGCGTATTCATTCGGTGGTAGACAAAAGTGCTGGAGAAACTCAGCGGGTGCAGCAGCATCTATGGAGCGAAGGAAATAGGCGACGTTTCAGGCCGAAACCCTTCTTCAGACTTATAGACTTATTCATTCGTTGCTTGATGGGAGCGGGGAGAAGAGGGAGTGACCGGGGGGGGGGTGAGACTGGTCCTTGATTATGCTGCTGGCTTTGCTGAGGCAGCGTAAAGATTGGTATAAGATCGTTGATCCACTGCTTCCAGCGAGGTTATTGAAGGTTGTGTGACAGGGTGACCATCACAGGGTGCAAGACAGCGCGGAGTATTCATGCAAAATGATAACACTGTTACTGTGGGCTGTGTTATTTGATCGTGCGTTAGCCCGTACCGACTCTGACTTCACCTTGAATTGGCAGTATTGCTGCCGCTGGGGCTGTCTATTCCCTGCACGCTGCAGTTGTAGTGGGGGGTGGAGGGGTGGAGGGGGGGGGGGGAGAAAATCACTTGCAGTTCCAGTTTTTCATAATTTTTCTGTATTTACCATATTTGTTTTTTAGACAGACACAAAAAGCTCACGTAACTCAGCGGGACAGGCAGCATCTCTGGAGAGAAGGAATGAGCGACTTTTTGGGTCGAGACCCTTCTGCAGACAGTCTGAAACGTCACCCATTCCTTCTCTGCAGAGACGCTGCCTGTCCCACTGAGTTACTCCAGCGTTTTGTGTCTATTTGGTGTAAACCAGCATCTGCAGTTCCTTCCTACGCATATTTTTTTTGTCTGGCTTCATTTAACATTGCTTGATTTTATTTTATAGGCAACCCGGATTTTTTTTAAAAGCAGAACTGTTCTGTTTGGAAACTAGAGCAGGATTGAAATGGTGAAGTCATCATTCTGTTCAAATTTGAGGCAGTGACGTGCTGCTGAGGCCAAGATCTGTCAGCCCTGATCTAGCCGTGTGCTGGAGGCATCTGTACCTGTCTCCTTTGAACGGCAGCAGATCGGAACACTTCTTCAGATCGGCTCATAAGTGATAGGAGCGGAATTGGAGCGGAATTAGGCCATTCGACCCATCGTCTACTTCGCCATTCCCTCCTAACCCCATTCTGCTGCCTTCTCCCCATAACCTCTGACACCCGTATTAATCCAGAATCTACCGATCCCTGCCTTAAAAATATCCATTGACTTGGCCTCCACAGCCGTCTGTGGCAATTAATTCCGCAGATTAACCACCCTCTGACTAAAGAAATTCCTCCTCATATTCCTAAAGGTGCATCCTTTTATTCTTACAGCACAAGCGTAGTACACTGACAATAGACAATAGGTGCAGGAGTAGGCCATTCGGCCCCTCGAGCCAGCACCGCCATTCAATGTGATCATGGCTGATCATCCACAATCAGTGCCCCGTTCCTGCCTTCTCGCCATATCCCCTGATCTTTAAGAGCTCTAACTCTCTCTTGAAAGCATCCAGAGAATTGGCCTCCACCGCCCTCTGAGGCAGAGAATGCCACAGGCTCACAACTCTCTGTGTGAAAAAGTATACAGAGACAGTGTCCTGAGCTGCCCGTTTGGTGCCTATTCCAAGCCCAATTGTTGTAAATGCAGGGATCTTGACCTGACCGTGAAGGCCCGTTGCCATGACGACGTTGCCAGGTTGGCCTAGCTAAGCGTAGTCATGGTGACCACCGCCGCTGCTCCACCGCTGTAGGCCGCGTGCGGCCCACGTGCTCGTGTTGGAGCGGTGTCCGGTCCAGCCGAACCCCAGGCTTCTGCAGGGCCTCCAGCGGCCCACTCCTGCATCAAGGTCAAGCACTCCATCCCCCACCCTTCTGCTCACCCACCCTCTGTCTGACCCCCTCCACTCTGGGTGGGGGAGCCGGGCGTTGGGCAGCATCTGGTCACCGGTGGATTGAGGAATTGGGGGAAAAAGTGACCGTAGACTAAAGCAGATAATTCTGATGATTTAGCCCTTGTTAATGGATCTTTATCCAGGTTCAGTATTGCCTGCTGGAGCGTGCATGTGCACACATTTCAATCTTTCAGCAATAATCTCTCTCGCCTTGTGGAATTCAATGTGAAATTTGTGGTTTCTTCAGTAAAACCACATCTGCAAGTTAATGTACTGAAAGTTCAACAAAAATTGGGAACACATTGTTCTGTAGAACTCCGCCTGCAAGGAGCCAGTAACCTTCCTCGTGAAACAAAGAACTGCAGATGCTGGATTATACCGAACATAGAAACACAACGTGCTGGAGTAACTCAGCTGGTCAGGCAGCATCTATGGAGAACATGGATAGGTGACGTTTCACAAAGTGCTGGAGTAACTCAGCGGGTCAGGCAGCATCTGTGGAGAACATGGATAGGTGATGTTTCACAGAGTGCTGGAGTAACTCAGCGGGTCAGGCAGCATCTGTGGAGAACATGGATAGGTGACGTTTCACAGAGTGCTGGAGTAACTCAGCGGGTCAGGCAGCATCTGTGGAGAACATGGATAGGTGACGTTTCACAGAGTGCTGGAGTAACTCAGCGGGTCAGGCAGCATCTGTGGAGAAAAAGAACGGGTGACATTTTGAGTCGGGACACTCCTTCAGACTATTCTGTATCTGGAACGAGCTGCCAGAGGACGTTACTGCAGCAGATACATTGATGACTTTCAAAAGACATTTGAACATAAATCTTTAGAGGGCTACAGGACCCAATGGGATTAGCCCAACACATTAGTTTGGTTGGCGTGGACAAGGAGGGTCGATGGGACTGGTTCCGTGCTGTACAACTCCACGAGGCACCCTAACTAGAGTCTCGACCCTTTCCTTCTCTCCAGAGATGCTGCCTGTCCCGCTGAGTTACTCCAGGTATTTGCATCTTCTTCTTGCGTACGGCGTGCGCAGCCTAAAGTTGTAGGACAACTCGTTCTGTTTGATTGGGCACGCCAGGTTGATTGCATTTGTCGAAACAGAGCGGACCACGTGAAGGTTGCAATCTCCCACCCCGTATTTGTGCCTGACTAGACATCATGTTCAGTACAAGCATTGTGGGCCGAAGGGCCTGTTCCTGTGCTGTCTTAGCCTGCACAACCTCTCCCTGTAGCTCAGGCCCTCGAGTTGTGGCAACATCCTCGTAAATCTGACTTGCTGCCTCTGTGGGATTAGTGACGCCAGGATCCCTCGACACAGCCTAGTACGTTATTACAGTTGTGACTTGTTGCGGTCGACCATGTCCTGTTTTAGCAGGTGTGAGATGGCGGGGTTGTAACTAACTTGGGAGTTGCCTGTATTTGCATGAACTAAGTTTCACATCGCTTTATCATTCGGTTGCATTCATTTGGATAAAATATTAAAATGACTACAGCTTTGAAGCTAGCAGCATGAATATTGATTTACGTTTAAAAAAAAATCCTTTAGCAAACATATGTACCCTGTGTGTGGACACTGAGAGTTTATGTTTCATTGTGATCATCTTTGGCCTTAACTGTGAATAAATAACTCAGTCATTTATATCATGCCTGATGGTTGAGCCAGTCTGTGCAGTACCTGTGGCACAGGTGAGCTGGTTGGGACTTGCAGAGATGATGTTTTCTCCCAGGTATTCATAGGTTCACAAGTTTATAAGTGATTGGCGCAGAATTAGGGCATTCGGCCCACAAGTCTACTACGCCATTCCATCAAGTCCCTCCTAACCCCATTCTCCTGCCTTCTCCCTGTAACCCCTGACGCCCGTACTAATCAAGTATCTATCTATCTCTGCCTTAGAAATATATCCATTGACTTGGCCTCCGCAGCCGTCTGTGGCAATGAATTCCACAGATTCACCAACCCCTTGATGGTATTGATGTGCATATTGACACAAATGCTGGAGTAACTCGTGTTAAAGAAGGAACTGCAGATGCTGGAGAATCGAGGGTACACAAAAAGCTGGAGAAACTCAGCGGGTGCAGCAGCATCGAAGAAGCGAAGGAGATACGTGACCCTTTGGGCTGAGACCCTTTGGGCTGAAACATCTCGACCCGAAACGTCGCCTATCTCCTTCGCTCCTTAGATGCTGCTGTACCCGCTGAGTTTCTCCAGCTTTTTGTGTACCCTGCTGGAGTAACTCAATGGGTCAGGCAGCATCTTTGGTGAAAAGGAATTGGGGATGTGTATATGTTGGTGCGGGTTACGGGGCGAAGGCAGGAGAATGGGGTTGAGAGGGAGAGATAGATCAGCCATGATTGAATGGTGGAGTAGACTTCATGGGCCAAATGTCCTAATTTTGCTCCTATCGCATACAAACGTAAAAGGTGTGTTATTTGACAAATAAATAGAGGACAATCGCTAGCAGTTAAAATGCAAACTGGTTCCGTTATTAAAGGGAAAAGTACACTTTGCCCAGGTGATTCCAGGGAAGTATTACAGCAAGGGGGAAATGTTCAAATATGAAGAGGACAGACACAAAATGCTGGAGTAACTGAGCGGGACAGGCAGCATCTCTGGAGAGAAGGAATGGGTAACGTTGTGGGTCGAGACCCTTCTTCAGACTGGTCAGGGATCAGGGAAACGAGAGATATAGACGGTGATGTGGAGAGATAAAGAACAATGGATGATAGATATGCCAAAAGTTAACAATGATAAAGGAAACAGGCCATTGTTAGCTGTTGGGTGGAAACGAGAAGCTAGTGCGACTTGGGTGGGGGAGGGATGGAGAGAGAGGGAATGCCAGGGCAACCCGATGGTAGAGAAAGCAATATTCGTACCACTGGGCTGTAAGCTGCCCAAATTAAATCATATAAAGGCCAGGCCACACGTTGCACAGGATATTGGCGAGTCTAGACATTAAATGCTGCTTACAGATGTGGTCTTATTTAGGAGCGATATACTTGCACTGGGGACAGGTCTGAAAAAGATTTCTGGGTTGATGAGACAGCTTGAGCATTCCGTGTCAGTGCTTGTTGAAGAATACCCAGAGTTGGGGAATCGAGGACATGGTTTAAGATGAAGGGGAAAATATTGGAATCTCAGGGGCAACTTTCACTCAAAGGGTGGTGGGTGTGTGGAGGAGGTAGTTGAGGCTGGGATTATCCCAACATTTAAGAAGCAGTTAGACAAGTCCATGGATAGGACAAGTTTGGAGGGATATGGGCCTAACGCAGGCAGGTGGGACTTGTTTAGCTGGGACATGTTGGCCGGTGTGGGCAAGTTAGGCCAAAGGGCCTGTTTCTACGCTGTATCACTCGTAGACTCCAATGATGTGACCTGACCTCGTGTATATTGCAGACATTTGGCTGGTAGATGCTGAGAGGAATCTAGAACCAGGAGACTCAAGTTCCTCCAAGCGTTGGAGGAACTCAATGGATAAGGCAGCATCTGTGGAGGGAAAGCAGTGTGAAGAAGAGTCTCGAGCCACAACGTTGCCTGTCCATTCCCTGTCCATTCCCTCCCAAGGTGGGGAATTCCACTGGCACAACCTGGGTAGAGTGGATGTGGAGAGGATGTTTCCACTAGTGGGAGAGTTGGACCATAGGTCACAGCCTCAGCATTAAAGGACATTCCTTTCGGAGGGAGATGAGGAGTAGTTTATTTAGTCAGAGGGTGGTGAATCTGTGGAATTCTTTGCCAAAGAAGGCTGTGGAGGCCAAAATCAGTAGATATATTTAAGGCAGAGATAGATAGTTTCTTGATTAGTACGGGTGTCAGAGGTTATGGGGTGAAGGCAGGAGAATGGTTTTAGGAGGGAGAGATGGATCAGCCTTGATTAAATGGCGGAGTGGACTTGATGGGCCGAATGGCCTCATTCTCTTCCTATCGCTTATGATCTTATGAACTCTGGCGGAATTAATTCTTCTCCATTTTTTGCCTTTTACTCTGAAATGATGCGGCCAGGTTCTAGAGCAAGCGACCAAGTGCTGAAGGAGGTCCACAGACGCCTGCATGATGGGCCAGGTTCCTCCAGCACTTCGTTCTTTGTTCTAGAACCTGGACACATCGCCTCAGAGTAAAAGAGGAAAAAATGAAGATATTTCTCTTCCTCTGGCAGCTCCCTCCAGATTCCGTTGCGAGGAAAGGCCTGGGTAGAGTGGATGTGGAGGGGGCTAGGACCAGAGACTAAAGAGGGTGGTGAATCTGTGGGATTCATTTCCACAGACGGATTGATAGATTCTTGATTAGTACGGGTGTCGGGGGTTATGGGGAGAAGGCAGGAGAATGGGGTTGAGAGGGAGAGATAGATCAGCCATGATTGAATGGCAGAGTAGACATGATGGGCCGAATGGCCTAATTCTGCTGCTATAACTTATGAATATATTCAGTCAATGGAAAGACTATGTGATTACACTCAAGCTGTTCACAGTGTACAGATACAGGATAAAGGGATTAACGTTTGGTGCAGTGTTTAAGAAAGAACTGCAGATGCTGGAAAAATCGAAGGTAGACAAAAATGCTGGAGAAACTCAGCAGGTGAGGCAGCATCTATGGAGCGAAGGAATAGGTGATGTTTCGGGTCGAGACCCTTCTTCAAACAGTCTGAAGTAATGTTGTAATCCATGATGGGAAGTTTGCATCAGATGAGTTTCCAGGTGAGTTACTGGAACTCCCCTGCCATCTACAAAGTGCTGGGGGGGGAGAAGGTGATTTTTTTCTGTTTTACTGAGAAACCTAATAAGTGAACAAATCTAGGCTTAAGGCTTAAACGTTACACCCTCCTTAAAGACCCATCACCCTCTGAAACCTTCGCTCAAGCATTCCCAAATCCAATTAAAGTGATACAGTGTGGAAACAGGCCCTTCAGGCCAACTTGCCCCATCTACACTAGCCCCACCTGCCTGCGTTTGGCCCCATATCCCTTCAAACCTGTTTATCCACGTACTTGTCCAAATGTTTTGAGACCTAAAACGTCACCTATTCCTTCACTCCATAGATGCTGCCTCACTCGCTGAGTGCCTCCAGCATTTGTGTCTACCTTTGGTGCAAAATAAAGTCTGACTAGACGTAGACTATTGGTCTCCAATGAGGTGGTTTGTAACTCTAGACCACTCCCTAGTTTTTGGTCGGGTGGTTCTGTTGCCTGATGATAACTGCGATGAAAATTAAGAATATTTGCATGTCTATTGTTTCTGTGCAGTGTTTTTTTTTGTGGCAAATTTTTATTTATATAAAACCGCAGTGTTGATAGATTTGCATGGACTGATTCTATGGAGTTATTTCAGATCACGCAAACTCTATCAGTTCATGTGTAGTAATGTGTGTTGCCACTGGTGATCCCTGCTTTGTCTATCACTCCGTAAGTCGTGCTTTAGCACCCGTTAATCTCAATCTTTTTATTTTAAGGTCTCGTCCACCAATTTAAATATTTGTTTTGAGCCTGGGTTTTGTCTGATCAGTTATTAATAAAATACCACTTTGTGTTGCAGTCGTGATGGTTCCAGTGAAAACCAAATTCTCATATTAAAGACAGAAAAAGGTAACAGGCTCCGTGAAAGAATTCTGGAGCTAAAGATGAAAGCAAGGTGGTCAGAGACTGTGGGATGGGAATAGATCGGGTCGATGCACAGAGTCTCTTGCCCAGAGTCGAGGAACCCAGGACCACAGGACATAGGTTGAAGGTGAAGTGGGAAAGATTTAATAGGAATCTGAGGGGTAATGTTTTTACAGAGGGTGGTGGGTGTATGGAACGAGCTGCCGGAGGAGGTAGTTGAGGCTGGGAATATCACAACATTTAAGAAACATTTGGACAGGTACATGGATAGGACAGGTTTGAAGGGATATGGGGCCAACGCAGGCAGGTGGGACTAGTGTAGATGGGGCAAGTTGGCCTGAAGGGCCTGTTTCCACACTGTATCTCTCTAGGACTCTAATTGGATTTGGGAATGCTTGAGCGAAGGTTTCAGAGAGTGATGGGTCTTTACCGAGGGGGTAACGTTTGAGCCTTAAGCCTAGATTTGTTCACTTATTAGGTTTCTCAGTAAAACAGGAAAAATCACCTTCTCCCCCCCAGCACTTTGTAGATGGCAGGGGAGTTCCAGTAACTCACCTGGAAACTCACCTGATGCAAACTCCCCATCATGGATTACAACATTACTTCAACTCACCTTTTGGGATGTTGTTACATGGCTTCATTAACTATTCCCAAGTGTTTTAAATTGCAGATTGTCTCTCCAGCCAGTGTCACATTATGCCATTGCAATCACCATTAACAGGATTTAATTTATTTTTAATTGTTATGTGCACCGAGGTACAGTGGAAAGCGCTGATCCAAACACGTCATGTGTACCGTGCAGAGAGCCATGCACAGAGCCATGCAGGGAACCGTGCAGAGAACCATGCAGGGAACAGTGCAGGGAACCGTGCAGGGAACCATGCAGAGAACCATGCAGAGAACCGTGCAGAGAACCGTGCAGGGAACCGTGCAGGGAACCGTGCAGGGAACCGTGCAGGGAACCGTGCAGGGAACCGTGCAGGGAACCGTGCAGGGAACCGTGCAGGGAACCGTGCAGGGAACCATGCAGGGAACCATGCAGAGAACCATGCAGAGAACCGTGCAGAGAACCATGCAGGGAACCATGCAGAGAACCGTGCAGAGAACCATGCAGGGAACCATGCAGAGAACCGTGCAGGGAACCGTGCAGGGAACCGTGCAGAGAACCATGCAGGGAACCGTGCAGAGAACCGTGCAGGGAACCGTGCAGGGAACCGTGCAGGGAACCGTGCAGGGAACCGTGCAGGGAACCATGCAGAGAACCATGCAGAGAACCATGCAGGGAACCGTGCAGAGAACCATGCAGGGAACCATGCAGAGAACCATGCAGAGAACCATGCAGGGAACCGTGCAGAGAACCGTGCAGGGAACCATGCAGAGAACCGTGCAGGGAACCGTGCAGGGAACCATGCAGAGAACCGTGCAGGGAACCGTGCAGGGAACCGTGCAGGGAACCGTGCAGGGAACCATGCAGGGAACCGTGCAGAGAAGTACAACAGGTGGAGCTAAGGGGAAGATACAGAGTGCAGAATATAGTTCTCAGCATTCTAGCGCATCAGTTCCACAGACAAAGTCCAATGTCCACAATGAGGTAGAGGTGAATCAGACAGTACCCTGGCTTATGGAAGCCTGGTAACAGAGGGGAAGAAGCTGTTCCTGAGTCTGGTGGTGCGCTCTTTCAAGCTTTTGTACCTTCTGCCGGACGGGAGCGGGGAGGAGAGAGAACGACCGGCGTGGGACAAGTCTTTGACATTGCTGGCCTCTATTGTGAGGCAGTGTGAAGTGTAAATATAATATTATGAGAGGCATAGATGAGGTCGACAGTCACAACCTTTCTCTATCGTAGGGGGCGCCTTCGAGTATGGCTGCCTTGCCAGCAGCTGTTAGACTTTTCGCTCTTTTTTTTATTTTTAGTTGGTTAAAAGTGTTTGGGTTTGGTGGGCTTTTAGTCTTTTTATGTGGGGGGTGGGAGGGGGAAACTACCTACCTGGTCGGAGATGTGGCTTTTCTCCGGGCCGTATCTTCGCCCCTTCCTCGCGGCCTACCGGCAGTCTGGAGCGGCGTTTCCTGCCGGGACCGGCCGGGACTTCAGCTTCGTTGGTGGCACAGCGCTGGGGCGCCATCGTGGTGCGGGCGATGCCTTGCCCGGGTCTCCGTGCGGTGGAGCTCCGGAGGGCTGGGACCACCGACTCCAACATGGCGGAGCTGTGGTCTGCGGTCTGTGGAGCTTCCAGCCGCGGGCGGGCGGCGCTGAGCTTTAAACACAGCGGAGCCTGGGATCTCACGATGAGATCGCCAGAGCCGGAGCTCCGACCGGCGCGGCCCGTGGACCACGGGAGCTGCGAACTCCGGGGAGGAAGCGGCCGCTCCAGACACTCCGGGCCGCTGAGAGCGTTCACCCGACGCCAGAGCTTCATCACCCGGCGAGACGGCCTGAAGCATCGGGCTGTCGTAGCGGCGACTGCGGAGGCCTCAATAGGCCCGACTATGGGTGGACTGGGGATGGGACTGGACTTTGCTGCCTCGCCCACAGTGGCAACCATTGCGGGGGCATGTTTTTATGTTTACTGTTAAATTCTGTGGGTTGTGTATTATCCTTATTCATGTGCTGCATGGCAAGTCACATTTCACTGCCCCAATTGGTGTACGTGATAATAGATGTCCTTTGTGCTTCTCCCAGGATGGAAGTGTCATGAACTAGAAAGTGTTTAAAGAGAAGATAGACACAAAGTGCTGGAGTAACTCAGCGGGACAGGCATCATCTCTGGAGAGAAGGAATGGGTGATGTTTCGGGTCGAGGTTTTGAAGAAGGGTCCCGTCACCCATTCCTCTCTCCAGCGATGCTGCCTGGCCCACTGAGTTACTCCAGCATTTAGTGCCGATCATCAAAGTACCCATTGAAGATTGAGATGGAGCGATATGGATCACATGCAAGCAGAGGAGATCAGTTCAGCACGGACATTGTGGGCCGAAGGGCCTGTTCCTGTGCTGTACTCGCCTGTGTCGTGTGTCGTGTGCTCCAGTTAATGAAACTGCCGCAGCCATCAATGACAGGGTCTCACGAACAACACATGGTTTATTGGTCTCATTCGGCATTTGCTGGAGAATTTTAACAAAGATTCTAAACTGAACAAGGTTGATTATCCAACTCCATCTGGCCTTGAATTTCAAATGCTTTGAATAAATTTTGTTTAAAAAAAAAATGTCTTCAGTGCATAAAGTCTGGACTGCCTGCTGCAAGCTGAGCTCCCACTGCACGTAGCAAGTGGGTGATGAACTGTGTTTCATTGGACAGTTGCGTGTCAGACATCTTAACCCCTCTGAAGATAGACGCAAAAAAGCTGGAGTAACTCAGCAGGACAGGCAGCATCTCTGGAGAGAAGGAATGGGCGAGACCCTTCTTCAGACATCACACATTCCTTCTCTCCAGAGATGCTGCCTGTCCTGCTGAGTTACTCCAGCATTTTGAGCCCATCTTCGGTGTAAACCAGCATCTGCAGTTCCTTCCGACACATTTCCCTGGGATGCTTCTGGTTTGTTGTGACTGCGAGAGATCCTTCTTCAGACCTTCAACCAGTTTCTGCAGTTCCTTCCCACAAATTTCGTATTCCCTTCCCCCCCCAATCCCTCCCCCCCCCCAATCCCCCCCCCCCCCCCCCCCCAGTTCCCCCCTCATGGACACCACTGCCAAATTGCAGAGTTTTTGTTCAAGAAGATCCAGCAACAAATAAGTGTCTAAGGGGTCTGAAGAAGGGTCTCGACCCGAAAGGTCACCCGTTCCTTCTCTCCAGAAATGCTGCCTGTCCCTCTGAGTTACTCCACCTTTTTGTGTCTATCTTCGGTTTAAACTGGCAGTTCCTTCCTACACAATAAGCTTCTAAATCCTAGAGTGGTCAGATCCTATGACGGCGGGGAAAGGTGGCGCTTTTTCACATTTATGCATCTTATTGTTGTGATGGACTTTGGCCGCTTGATTCGATATGAAATTCCACAAAGGCTCTGACAAGGGACGCGAGTACACCCACCTAAATCCTGCGGCCCCTTCCTTAAAGTTCTGCTGCATTTAAAATAGTTTAATTGCTCCTTCTATTGACTGTAGAAAGGCGTTTCTCAGGAAACAAGATTGCCGAGCTGAATAATCTGGTGATCTGAGCTTTCGGCACTTGGCCTTGGTGAGAATGAATCCATTGCTTCATCCCAAGACATTAACCCACAAACACCCTCCCCCCAATCCCACCACCACCCCCACCTCATAGCGTTATACAATGTGCAAAAAGGTCCTGCTCCAAAAGTGCAGAATTACTCCACCACTTTGCATCTTTTTTTGTAAACCAGCATCTGCAGTTCCATGTGTGTACATCCACTGTGTAGTTTTTTTAAAATCTGGGGTTTTTGTTGCACACTGAATGCCTCTTCCTTCTGCTGGACAATATTGATTAAAATATGTCGGAAGGAACTGCAGATGCTGGTTTCCACCGAAGATAAGACACAAAAAGCTGGAGTAACTCAGCGGGTCGGGCAGCATCTCTGGAGAAAAGGAATGTGTGGCGTTTCGGGACGAGACACTTCTACAGACTTCTTCAGTCTGAAGTAGGGTCTCGATCCTGAAACGTCACCTACTCCTTTTCTCCACAGATAAAAGGTGTTGCCTAATGCTATAAGCACAAAGTGCTGGAGGAACCCAGAAGGTCAGGCAGCAACTGTGGTTGATACGGACGGACAGATGATGTTTCTGGTCGGGACCCTTCTTCATGGTCTGTCCATTCCCTCAACAGATGCTGCCTGACCCTCTGAGTTCCTCCAGCACCTTGTGTTTTTTTTGCTCAAGATTCCTGCATCTGCAGTTCCTTGTGTGTCAGACATATTAAACAACGCAGCTGGTTGGTTTTTTTTGAGAGCATAGATTCAGCAGAGATGGGGGGGGGGGGGGGGGGGGCTGGGCATTAAGCGGGGGCGGTTAATATCTTCTATACCATTGTTTATACAATGTTCTCGGTTATATTCTTTGTTGTGTTATGATTTAGGAACTGTGAGGTACATGATCAGTGAACATTCACACGCTGCACCAGAGGCTGTTTAATGCTCCACGAGGTTCAAGTTAGTACTAAATAATTCAGATTATTATTAATGCAAAATAATAATATTATTATTACTGTCAGGAATAGTGGATCCTTTCCAGATCGAATAGTGAAATGCGTGGATAGGGTGGATGTGGAGAGGATGTTTCCACTAGTGGGAGAGTCTAGGACTAGAGGTCACAGCCTCTGAATAAAAGGACATTCCTTTAGAAAGAAGATGAGGAGGAATTTCTTTAGTCAGTGGGTGGTGAATCTGTGGAATTCTTTGCCACAGACGGCTGTGGAGGCCAAGTCAATATTTTTAAGGCAGAGATAGATTGTTGATTAGTACGGTTGTCGGGGGTTACGGGGAGAAGGCAGGAGAATGGGGTTGAGAGGGAGAGATAGATCAGCCATGATTGAATGGCGGAGTAGACTTGATGGGCTGAATGGCCTAATTCATGTAACTGGTTCGTGTCTGTGACTGGATGTTGGGTCGGGACATTGCTGGCAGGCAGCTTTCGGACTGAAACGTCTGAATGGTCTTAAAAATTCTCTGGGTCCGCTAATATTCTTCAGGACAGGATATCGTTCATCCGTGTCTGGCGTGTCATGTCTGCAATTACAGACGCTCGGAGAGCGATGACTCTTGCTTGTCACAATGAGCCTTCTAGTGGCCATGGTGCCAGTTGTCCATTAGTACAAACGTCAACAGTGACAAGTGTGGCTTCAGGATGTTCCTGTTCCTCATTCACTGCCCGTGTACCTGATACAAGGCCTTCAAATGGCCACCCCCAACAAGGGTCCCAACCCTAAACATCACCTAGCCACGTTCTCCAAAGATGCTGACTGACTCAGTAAGTTATTGCAATACACTGGCCTTTACTGGCAAACCCGCATGTGCAGTTCCTTGTTTCTGTATCAGCCCTCGTGTGTGTGCATGTTTAGAATGAATGATGATTGACGAGAGTTTGGAATGATTGGACTTTACAATTTAGAATGAAATGAACATAAAAATCCTTGTGGTACTGAATGCAGGAAGGATATTACTGATGGGGAGGGAGAGATCAGAACTATATCCCATCGGGCAAGAGGTACAGAAGTGTGAAACGCACACCTCCAGATTCAGGGACAGTTTCTTCCCAGCTGTTATCAGGCAACTGAACCATCCTACCACAACCAGAGAGCGGTCCTGAACTACTATCCACCTCATTGGTGACCCTCGGACTATGCTTGATCGGACTTTGCTGGCTTCGCCTTGCACTAAACACTATCGATTGTAATCATGTGCTGTCTTTCTGCTGACTAGTTAGCACGCAACAAAAGCTTTTCACTGTACCTCTGTACACGTGACAATGACCTCAACTGAACTGAACTGAACTAGGGGGCATTGCCTACGCAGATGTGGTGGGTCAGGCAGAACATGATGAGAAGAAATGTCTTCATCCAAAGAGTAAGGAACCTGTGGCATTGTCTACTCGGAAGGCACAAGGCCGAATCATAAATAATTTTCAAGATTTGGATAGGAGATGAGGAATTTCTTTAGCCAAAGCCACAGACGGTTGTGGAAATTATAAAGCAGAGATAGAAGGATTCTTGATTAGTGCGGGTGTCAGGGGTTATGGGGAGAAGGCAGGAGAATGGGGTTAGGAGGGAGAGATAGATCAGCCAAGATTGAATGGCGGAGTAGACTCGATGGGCCGTAAAAATATCCATTGACTTGGCCTCCACAGTCGTGTATGGCAAAAGGTATCCCCAGATTCATCACCCTCTGACTAAAGAAATTCCTCCTCGTCTCCTTCCTATTGGAACATCTTTTAATTCTGAGGCTGTGCCCTCTGGTCCTGGACTCTCCCACTAGTGGAAATATCCTCTGCACATCCACTCGATCCAGAGGGTTTTGACCGATGCATGGGTGCGGTTTCTCTAATGATGGCAGGTGACAGGGCTTCAGGCAAGAGCTATAATCCTGCCTTTGTGTTCAGGGAAAGGGTTTGGCCCCCGAACCTGAGCTGACACTGTCAGTGATAGAATGTGTAGAAAGCAACTGCAGATGCTGGTTTAAACCGAAGGTAGACACAAAAAAGCTGGAGTAACTCAGCGGGACAGGCAGCATCTCTGGAGTGAAGGAATGGGTGACGTTTCGGGTCGAGACTCTGAAGAAGGGTCTCGACCTGAAACATCACCCGTTCCTTCTCTCCAGAGATGCTGCCAGTCTAACCCGCTGAGTTACTCCAGCATTCTGTGTCTACGGTTTAAACCAGCATCTGCACTTCCTTCCTGCACATTCCAGGCAGCTGTCTAGCTGTATTTTTAGACGTTGTGACAGTCCCTGGTGATAGGTAATTGCGGGAGATGTGGGTGCAGAGGGAATTGTTGGATGGGAGAGGGGGTTGAGGGAGGGGAGAGGGAGGAGTTGATGGAGGTAAGAGAGTGGAGGGTTGAGGGAGGGGTCAGAGGGGATGGGTGTGAGAGAAGGAGAGAAGGTTGTCGAAAGAGTGAGAAAGGAGAGAGAGAGAGAGAGAGACTGTGTCTGTGTGTGTGACTCTGTGTCTGTGTCTGTGTGTCTGTGTGTGTGTCTGTCTGTCTGTCTGTGTGTGTGACTCTGTGTCTGTGTGTGTGTCTGTGTGTGTGTCTGTGTCTGTGTGTGTGTCTGTCTGTCTGTCTGTGTGTGTGACTCTGTGTCTGTGTGTGTGTCTGTGTGTGTGTCTGTGTCTGTGTGTGTGTCTGTGTGTGTGTCTCTGTGTCTGTGTCTGTGTGTGTCTGTGACTCTGTGTGTGTCTGTGTCTCTGTGTGTGTCTGTGTCTCTGTGTGTGTCTGTGTGTCTGTCTGTCTGTGTGTGTGTCTGTGTGTGTGTCTGTATGTGTGTCTGTGTGTGTGTCTTTGTGTGATTTAACCAGCATCTGCAGATCCTCCTTGCTGAGCTGAGAAGCCCTGGATTGTGATGAATCTTTTAGTGCAGCGCGTGTGTGGAGGTTGAGGGATTTGGGATGTTACGGAGCATGGCGCCACTGATGCTGAAGGCTCTGTCGGCATATTAAACAGAGGCACGGCCTTCTGCCCGTTGCAGACTGGAGAGACTTCTGATCTCTGCAAAGAGCTGACAGGACAGTTGGTGCGCTTCAAGCATTAAACATTTAAAAGCAGCACCACAGATCGCCAGGGAGCTGGGATTTTAAAGATTAAACCAGGGTTTTTTTTTGCCTGTGTGTGTCAGTTGGCATGGAAGATGAGCAGGCCGCCTGGCTCCTGTGTGTGGTCTCACACTGGGTGCACAGACAGTCCTGGAATGGCTTGGACTTCAACTGTAATACATTTATCCACCAAACTGTGTGTGTGTGTGTGTGTGTGTGTGTGTGTGTGTGTGTGTGTGTGTGTGTGTGTGTGTGTGTGTGTGTGTGTGTGTGTGTGTGTGTGTGTGTGTGTGTGTGTGTGTGTGTGTGTGTGTGTGTGTGTGTGTGTGTGTGTAAGGAGGATCTGCAGATGCTGGTTAAAACACACACACGTACACACGTACGCACACAGACACACACGCACGCGCACACACACACGTACACGTACATACACACACAGACACGCGCACACACACACACACACGTACACGTACACACAGACACAGACACACGCGCACACACACACACAGACAGACACACGCGCACGCACACACAGGCACAGACACACACGTACACGTACACACACACAGACACACACACGTACACACACACACACACACACATAGACACACACGTACACGTACACACACACACATAGACACACACACAGGCACACACACACACACACACGTGTACACACACACACACACACACACACACACACACACACACACACACACACACACACACACAGAGCCACACACACAGGCACACACACACACGTACACACGTACACGTACACACATACACACACACACAGGCACACAGAGCCACACACACAGGCACACACACACACGTACACACGTACACGTACACACATACACACACACACATAGACACATACACAGACACATTAACAGACACATACACAGACACATTAACAGACACATACACAGACACATACACACAGACACATACACACACACACATACACACACACAGACACAGACGCACACAGACACAGCTGTAACTCAGTGGGTCAGGCAGCATCTGTGGAGAACATGGATAGGTGGTGTTTCTGGGCGAGAGCTTCTTCAGACAGAGTCAAGGGGAGAGGGGGGCGAGAGATAAAGACGGTATTTAGCAGAAATGAATGGAAGTGCTAACTCGAGGATGATGAAGGAAATGTGTAGCTCGCATTGCCCGAGCAAAGCATGTTTTGCATCCACGAGGCCACATCAATAGCATCAGCAGTGGCCGCTCGATTAATTGATGCACAATCTCTCGCAGTCAGAACAAACCAGGAGCATCTCAGGGCAGTGTGTGGGAAGGAACTGCAGATGCTGGTTTAAACCGAACAGAGACACAAAGTGCTGGAGTAACCCAGCGGAACAGGCAGCATCTCTTCAGTCTGAAGAAGGGTCTCGACCCGAAACGTCACCCATTCCTTCTCTCCAGGGATGCTGCCCGTCCCGCTGAGTTACTCCAGCATTTTTGTGTCTATCTTGGGTTTAAAGCAGCATCTGCAGTTGCATCGTGCACGGGGTCCCTGCAGGGGTTGGTTTGGAGCTGCAGGTGCTTGCTGGCGCTGTGAGATTGTTGGGCTAACCTCATTGTGTTACTCCTTGGTGAATATCAGCCTTTGTTCAGCATCTTGGCGCTGTGCGAAGGTGCTGGCACTCGTGTTACTGCACCAAACATGGCAGCTGGAGATTTTAAATTCAAGTCAGAACAATCTGGAATTAAAAATAAAACGTTTCCACTGACAGTGGCGCAGCGGTGGAGTTGCTGCCTCACAGCGCCAGAGACCCGGGTTCGATCCCGACTACGGGTGCTGTCTGAACGGAGTTTGCACGTTCTCCCCGTGACCTGCGTGGGCTTTTGCCGAGATCTTCGGTTTCCTCCCACACTCCAAAGACGTGCTGGTTTGTAGCTTCATTTGCTTGGTGTAAGTGTAAATTGTCCCTAGTGTGTGTAGGATAGCGTTAGTGTAAATGTAAAGCACTGTAAAGCTCCCAGCCTCAAAGACAGATGCGTACAGCAATTTGTTCTTCCCACGCACTATAAAAGCACGGAATAATCTCCACCAAGCCACGGTTGCCCAGCCAGATGCAACTACATTTAAAGTGGCACTTTCTTCCCAATAACCCTCTCTGGCTAAACCCCTCCCTTCACCACCTCCAGTTTAAATTCCAGTTGGAATATTTTGGAGGACCAAGTAACCAAGAACCAAGAACTTTGGTCAACGAGAGTTGTTGTTTATATGTGCTCTATAAAGTGTGCGGGGATCGCTGGCCGGTGCCGAGTCGGGCCGAAGGGCCTGTTTCCGTGCTGCACCTCTAAACTAAACTAAACTGATGAGTGTGGGTAAAGATGCTGAAATCACCAGCTCTCTCATAGTGTGATGGAGCCGTGAAACAGGCCCTTGGGCCCAACTTGCCCATGCTAGCCACCGTGCCCTGCCGACACCAGACCCGCCTGCCATATCTTGCCACCTATCAGCATGTGGAAACAAGGAACTGGTTCACAGAAGAAGACACAATAAGCTGGAGAAAATCAGCGGGTCAGGCAGCATCCGTGGAGGGAATAAGCAGACGAGGTGTCGGGTCTCCGTCCATTCCCTCCAGAGATGCTGCCTGACCCGCTGAGTTTCTCCAGCGCTCTGTGTTTGGCTCAGTCTTGGTCAAGGTTTTGCTGCAATTGGTTTCATTGTCCAAGGAGCAGGGAATTATACCGAATGTTGCAATCATTACGGATCACCATTACATGAACATCACCGCTTTGTGCAGGATAGAACTGCAGATGCTGGTTTAAACCGATGATCGACACAAAATGCTGGAGTAACTCAGCGGAACAGGCAGCATCTCTGGAGAGAAGGAATAGGTAACATTTCGGGTCAAGACCCTTCTTCTGACCCGAAACGTCGCCCATTCCTTCTTTCCAGAGATGCTGCCTGTCCCGCTGAGTTACTCCAGCTTTTGGTGTCTAACATCCCTTCTTTATTTATGGCAGAGATTGATAGATTCTTGATTAGTACGGGTGTCGGGGGTTATGGGGAGAGGGCAGGAGATTGGGGTTAGGAGGGAGAGATAGACCAGCCTTGATTGAATGGCGGAATAGACTTGATGGGCCAAATGGCCTAATTCTACTCCTATCACTGCTGACCTTCTGACCTTAGCACTGAAGGCAGGTCGATAATGATTGATATGTTTCGAATGATTAGTTCTTAATCACAGTTTCATTGACGATATAATTGTTTGACAATTAGAAGTGTATCAGTTGCCCGTGACATTGACAGGTGTCATAATAATGTTTGACAATAAGTGTTGGTTGTTAACTATGTGGTGTCAAGTACAAGATCTTGCACACCTTGAGTGACCAGTTCACAAATCAAAGTGGTGCAGCGGGTAGAGCTGCTGCCTCACAGCGCCAGAGACCCAACTTCCATCCTGACTGCGGGTGCTGTCTGTACGGAGTTTGCACGTTCTCCCTGTGACCTGCGTGGGGTTTCTCCGAGATCTTCGGTTTCCTCCCACACTCCAAAGCTGTAGGTTAATTGGCTTGGTATAAATGTAAAAACATTGTCCCTACTGTGTGTAGGATAGTGTCACCAGGGCTGCCAACTCTCACGCATTTCACCAAATTCTCAAGCTCTCATGCTGATCCCAAATTCTGACGCTGTCGTGAGAAATTCTGTGAACGAAAATGTCAAAACTCATATCAACTACATGGGTCGCGTGTGTTGGAGAGCCGGGGCTGAGGGATGGATGGCAGCAGAAGCAGCGGCGGGGATAGATGCGGATGGGGAGCGGGGCTGGCGAGTGTTTACGGGGCTGGCGAGTGTTTGCGGGGCTGGCGAGTCTCTCGCTGCAGATCCAGCCATGGAGCAGCCTCAGTGCAAGAGTCCCAGGCCGTCGGAAGCGTTGCGCCGCTGCCGTGAGAGTCTCTGTGGCAAATTCGCCCTGGTGACCGGCATGGACCAGGCTGCGGCTCGGTGCTTCCTGGAGGACAACCAGTGGCTGCTGGAAGTAAGTACCAAGCACTGGGTAGAAACGGTGGCAGATAGTGGACTTCAAATGGGGGTGGTTGGAGAAAGACACCCCCCTCCCACACACTCTCCCCACTCGGTTGCTCCACTCCCTCGCCAGGTACCCCCAAGGCCAGTGATCGCTCAGCCTCCCCACTTTCAACAACGCTCCTGGTCCCTGGTTCAGACAGAGAGCACTGCAGGCACGTGCCGTCAGGGTAGGCAAGGTAGGCACTGCCGACCCTGACTAAAATTATAACATAGTAATAACTATATATAAATAATAAAGGCATGGGAGAATGATGCCTATGTAAGAGACCGATCCCTTAGGTAGGCATCATTCTCCGTGCCTTTCATCCGCAGCGCTTGTAACACGGGAAGGTCTGTGCAGCCCACGTGCCGTCAGCGCTGCCTGAAGCCGTCAGTTTCAAGCAGAGCTGAAGGCAGCAGAAATTCTGCCTTTGCTGTACTGCGCATGCGCATCAGTCTACTACGCATGCGCAGCGCAAGTTTCTTGGCGGGGTTTTCAAATATGGTTTGTCGTGTACCAATGATGTGGTAAGTACATTTTGTGTTTATGTTTTTAAATACCGTATTTCCCGGGGTGTGGGGGTGGGGGGAGCGCTCCTTTCACAGCGTTTGTGGAGTCTGGCCCGGGGTAAAGTTGCGGGGAGGGCACGAATGTTATGAATGAGGGGTCGGGAGCATCCACTTGCGACGCTCCTTGCACGGAGGCGTGGAATGCCACCGCTCTGAGGCCGGGGGGGGGGGGGGGGGGGGAAGAGAATGAAGTAGCTCGGGTGGCTGAGCAGCCGCCGGGCCGGACAGCGGAACCAGCCGCCACCTTAGCTCCCCGCTCTCCTCTGGCAGCTCTCCGTCTATAAACCTCTCTCCTGCGCTCGCTGGCCTCACTCATGTCCTTAAATTCTGACAGCGCGATTGAGGTTACTCGGCTGTGGGAATTTAAGGATTTGCAGGAAGCCTGACATGAGCGTAGTCGGCGAACGGCAGGTGACAGGTGTTCCGACAGAGAGCACTGCCAGAGGTGAGTGGGCCGGCAGAAGGCGCTGAAGTGGCGGCCAGCTCTGCTGTCGGGTCCCGGTGGCCGCTCGTAGCTCCCCGAGCTGCTTCTATCCCCAGCTACAGTGTGTGGCTTCGCGCCCGGAGAGCTGCGGTAGGGGTGAGTGAGTTACTGGCAGTATCCCCGACACCCTCCTTCTCAACACTCGTGCCCTCCCCACAACTTTACCCCTGGCACAGACTCTCCACACGCTGTGAAAGGAACTGTTCACCCAATTGGTCTAGGACTAGGAAGCCTTGGGCAAATTGAAATGTCACTGTTTTTATTTATTTATTTATTTAACGGAACGAACAATCTGCGCATGCGCGGTTTAATTTTTTTTTTAAGCGGACTGAGTGCCTACCATGAGTAATTACTCATGGCACGTGCCTGGAGCACTGACAGATGTGAGCGGGGAACTGAGGCCAGTTGTCCGTGATGTCTGGATCCCAGTGCTCAGCGCTTCGTGTTTTGGAGTTGGCTAACGTTATTGATTTGTAATTAGCCTGATTTGTAATTAGTTGACAAAACCTTAATTTATTAATCCGGAATATCCAGGGGATGGGATAAGTGTAATATTAAAATGACATGCAAGGTGTCAGGCTGTCTGTCACAACATACAGCCCTGATAACCTATTATTTCCTTCAGTTAAATATTGGGAAGGTAGCACTATTGTCATTTGCCATTCAACTATTATGTTTGTTTACCTCACTGAGTATTTCTAAACCCCGCCCCCCCCCCAAATTCATTTGACAGATTGAATAGAAATGTCTCCAATCTCGATGTTTTATTAAGTGAACATGTTGATGAACATCCCCAAAGGGTGTAATCAGATGGAAACTGATTCAGATGCGATGTTTAAGAGCTTGTTCACGGAAGGGGCATATTTTAAAGGCATGACGGAGATACTTGCAGGGGAATGTGTGAGGAGGTTATTATTTGTATTTAGTTTTAGCTTGAACCAGGACATCTGAAGATTCAAAGTTTAATATAGTAATTTTGCTGATACTGACCAACCAACCACGTAATGAATATCATCCATTCCGGAGGTTTTATTTTTCTGATGCCATTTAAACTTCAGTTGGATTTCAATCACTTCAATGTAAAAGTAATTGGGAATGGGGAACATTGGAACAAAAATTTGCCCTTGGTACATATAAACTGTAATATAATAATGTATGTATGTTGGTAGGTGCAATCAAAACAAAGATCTTTCTATCATTGTTGTGTTATGAATAACACAGAAAATATGATGTACTCTCAAGATCACATTTAATAGAATAATATTGCTTAAATATATAGTTATTGGACTTTGCATTTTGGAAAAGTTGAGAGGAAGACAGCAAAATTCTGCAAATAATGGGGGTGAAAATGACTTCAGGACAGTTTGTTAGGAAAATGAAGGAAGTGGTAACAGAATACTTACACAGCTGAGTGAGTATAATTTTATGGATGAGAAATTGTGTTCAACCAATTGATGACTTCTTTAACAAAGTAACTAGCATGTTAGATAACAAGGAAGCCAATGGATGTAGCCAATTTTGTTATACAAAATCTGGTCTGTGAAGTGCCCCATAAAAGATTACCGCGTTAGATAAGTGGACTTGAACGTAATAGGTTAAGTCCAGGGGGTCAGATATGGGGCTTTATGTGTGGGCCAGATATATTGTCAGTGCAGAGGGGCTAGGAGCAAGGCCAAGTTTGCATCAAGAGTCAAGGTCTGGAATAGTACTAGGTGTGCAGTCAAAGCTGGGACAATGGGAGTGTTCAGCACTGGGAACCTAAGCAGGTAAGCAGCAATGATCAGGGTAGAATAGGGGGCCAGGTGTAGGGCTGGACTCAGGGACAGGAATGACAGATGGCCTGCAACTGGAGTCAGGGTCAGGAGTAATACCAGGTGTGCAGTGAGACTCAGGTTGGTCAGCGTGGGCCAAAGTGTTTGAATATAATCCGATTTCCATACATGAAGATACTAAGATCATTCATGTGCCGCACCTGTTGATCAGAGCCTGGCTCTACTGTGGAATGTAATTAGGAATGTAATTTAGCCGAACCTTATTCCCACCTCCCGCCCAATGTTGGCAGCCCTGGTGTTAATGCAGGCAGAGATCAGCCATGATTGAATGGCGGTCTAGATTCGATTTGATTCGATATGATAGAACTTTATTTGTCCCAGGTGGGAAATTGATCTGTCAACGTCATAAACACACAAAATACATGAAACATGAAATTAGTGACTAGTGGAAAGGATTGGGGGGGGGGTGAGTCTCAGTCTACCCCACGGCAGTAGGGAGAGATGTTGTACTGTTTGATGCTCCTGTAACGTGAATATGTGCAGGGGGGGGGGGGGCATGGCCAGCACTCCCCTCCTGAGCAAAGCTGCACGTCGTTCACCACAGACACTATCGCCGTGGGAGGGCGGCAGTGGGAAACATGCCGGGAATGCAGACTCACTCAGGCATTGCCAGTGAAGAGCGAAGTACCATCGACATTTTGAGTTAATGACCCTTGAAACTGAGAGAACCTAGTGATGAGTGTTGCTAAAGCTGCAGAGATAGTGGGGTGGGGAGGGGAGGAGGGAATGAATGGGAAGAGTGGAGTTGTAGAGGCAGACTCGTAGAGCACGGAAACAGGCCCTTCGGCCCAACTTGTCCATGCCCACCAAGGTGCTCACATCTAATCCAGCCCCATTTGCCCGTGATCGGCCTGAATGTCTGTGGAATTCTCTGCCTCTCGGCCATGGAGACTGGTTCTCTGGATACTTTCAAGAGAGAGCTAGATAGGGCTCTTGAAGATAGCGGAGTCAGGGGATATGGGGAGAAGGCAGGAACGGGGCACTGATTGGGGATGATCAGCGGTGCTGGCTCGAAGGGCCGAATAGTCTACTCCTGCACCTATTGTGTTGTCTATCCCTCTAACCTTTTTCTATCCATGCACCCGTCCAAATGTTGTTATAGTACCTGCCTCAACTACCTCCTCTGGCAGCTCGGTCCCCAGGAAAGATAAAATGACAAAGCAAATTATAGTATAGTGTAGGAATTGCAGATGCTGGCTTAAACTGAAGATAGAGACAAAATGCTGGAGTAACTCAGCGGGACAGGCAGCATCTCTGGAGAGAAGGAATGGGTGATGTTTCGGATCGAGACCCTTAGTTTAGTTTTGTGATACAGTGCGTAAACAGGCCCTTCGGCCCACCGACACCGTGCCGACCCGCGATCCTTGCATACTAATACTACCCTACACCCACCAGTGACAATTTGCCATTTTTACCAAAGCCAATTAACCTACAAACCTGCACGTCTTTGGAGTGTGGGAGGAAACCGGAGCACCCGGACAAAACCCACACAGGTCACGGGGAGAACGTGCAAGCTCCGTATAGATAGCACCAGTAATCGGGATTAAACACGGGCCTCTGGCGCTGTGAGGCAGCAACTCTACCGCTGTGTCGCACACCCCCATTGACTGTGCAACCCCCCCTCACCTCGAGACTGAAGCACCAACTGTAATTTGTTCCCAAGGTACTTAGTGTTATGGGATCACACAACACGGAAACAGGCCCTTCGGCCCAACATGTCCATAGTTGCCCCATCAAAGCTAGTCCCACCGCTGCGCCACCGTGCCGCCCTCATTTTTCACCCTTCTTCAGACTTATTGTCTGTGGGCAAAGAGTAGAAATGAGGAAAATAATGAAATAAAATATGTGACGAGAGACGGAATGAATAGGAATAACAGTGTGAGCTTCAGAAATCACTGAAGGGTGATTTCATGCATTGCGGAGATCAGAAATAAAAGTGCAGAACATTCTCAAGATCTGGAATCGATCCCCCTCCCCTATATGGGGCGGTGCAGCGGTAGAGTTACCAGAGACCAGAGTTTGTCCCCAACTACGGGTGCTGTCTGCGTGGAGTTTGTACGTTCTCCCTGTGACCGCGTGGGTTTTCTCCGGGAGCTCCGGTTTCCTCCCACACTCCAATGATGTGCAGGTTTGTAAATTGTCCCTGGTGTGTGTAGGATGGTGTGAGTGTGCGGGGATCGCTGTGTCACGTTTCCACGCTGTTACTCTAAAGTCTAAAGACTGATGTGAGAAGACGGGACTTTTGCAAAAACTGATTTCGAAAACAATTAACTTGTTGGGTCCTGAATATGGCTGAGAGACTGAACACAGACCGATCTCCTGCTTGGCCAATGGTATCAGGTATCTGTAACATATTAATATTCCCCTTCCTTCATTTCGCTCTATCTGGTTACATTTGTGGAGTTAGCCAGACACGCTAAACCACCTCCATGTCTGGTGCACGTTATAGATCTTCTCCTGCTATGTGAACGAGATCAGGGTGTTCGATTTCTCAGCCAGCATTTGTTTTTCATCAAACTGGGCTCCCATCTGGTTAATTACATCTTTGTGGGTGTGAGAGCTCGATGCACATAAATAACTGGTATGTTTCCTGCCCTAATACAGTTTGATCAAGGGCAGCACGGCGGGCAGAGTCGCTGCCTCACAGCGCCAGAGACCCGGGTTCCATCCTGACCTTGGGTGCTGTCTGTGTGGAGTTTTCACGTTCTCCCTGAGACTGGGTGGGTTTTCTCTGGGTGCTCCGGTTTCCTCCCTCACTCCAAAGCCGCTAGCGGGGGGGGGAGGGGTTGTGAGTTAATTGGCCTCCTGTAAATTACCACCAGCGTGCGGGGAGTGGCGCAACGTTGAACTAGTGCGAAAGGGCGATTGTTGGTCGGAGCGGACTCGTCGGGCCGAAGAGTCTGTTCCCGCGCTGTATCTCTGAACTGAACTAACCAGGGGTACATGAATGGTCGGGAGTTTTCATGAGAGATCCAGACGCTTCTGAAGATTCTACCGAGGTGCAACTCCCCTTTACAAATGACCAGGAGAAACCTTTTGTATTTGGACGTTGTGGGCGGAAGTTCGCTCTCGGACTCGCTACATGCGCAGCTGAGGCAAGATGGTTGTAGACGTTGGGAGGCCGTGACGCAGTTATGTCAGAGATTGATTGGTGAGGCCACATTTAGTGTTGAGTTCAGTCTTGGGCAACATGTTACAGGAAAGATTTTGTCAAGCTGGAAATAGACACAACAAGCTGGAGTAACTCAGTGGGACAGGCAGCATCTCTGGAGAGAAGGAATGGGTGACGTTTCGGATCAGAAGTGTGCAGAGAAGATTTACGAGGATGTTGCCAGGACCCGAGGGCCTGAGCTACAGGCAGAGGTTGGGTAGGCTGGCATTCTATTCCTTGGAGCACAGGAGGATGAGGGTGAATTTTTTGAGGTGTATAAAATCATGAGAGGAATAGATCGGGTAGATGCACAGAGTCTCTTGCCCAGAGTAGGGGAATCGAGGACCAAAAGACATAGCTTTAAGGTGGGGGGGGGAGATTTAATAGGAATCTGAGGGGTAACTTTTTCACTCAGGGTGGTGGGTGTATGGACGAGCTGCCAGAGGAGGTTGTTGAGGCAACATTTAGGGAACATTTAGAGAGGTACATGGATAGGACAGGTTTAGAGGGATCTGGGCCAAACACAGGCAGGTGGGACTAGTGTAGATGGGGCATATTGGCCGTTGGGCCCGTTTCCATGCTGTATCACTGACTCTTCGAGCCGTATATCAGAAGAGAATCCAAAGAAACAGCAGCTACAACATCTCATGTTAAATGCTTCTGATCTGTGGAAGGACCTACGTCCCAGTGTGCCTTTGAAACCAAGCTGGCCCTCGTGTTTACATTCTTTCATCTCCGAGTGCTTACTTTACTGACGGCAGCTCACTGACGTGTTGTAAGATGGGCGGGCGGGGTTGATGTCTCCAAGCTGGAGGGTCCAGGAGCAAGGGTCAATGGCAAGCATTTCTGCGTAGGACCTTGTCCAGTTTTGGCCTCCCTGGTGTATGGAGGATATTGTTCAGCTGGAGGGAGTATTGAGTATAGATGTTTGGAAATCCCGTTACAGTTGGATAAGATCTCCCGGTGGCCCAGCACTTCAACTCCCCCTCCCATTCCCAATCTGACCTTCCTGTCCTGGGCCTCTTCCACTGTCAGAGTGAGGCCCAGTGCAAATTGGAGGAGCAGCACCTCATATTTCGCTTGGGTAGTTGACACTCCAGCGGTATGAACATTGACTTCTCTAACTTCAGATAGCCCTTGCGTTCCTTCTCCATCCCCCCCCCCCCCCCCCAGTTCTCCCACCAGTCTCACTGTCTCCGACTACATTCTATCCTTGTCCCGTCCCCTCCCCTGACATCAGTCTGAAGAAGGGTCTCGACCCGAAATGTCGCCCATTCCTTCACTCCAGAAATGCTGCCTCACCCGCTGAGTTACTCCAGCATTTTTTGTCTACCTTCGATTTACCAGCATCTGCAGTTCTTTCTCAAACTTTTAGAGTATTGTGTTCAGTATTGGTGACCTTGCAAGAGCAAAGATGTCGTTCGGCTGGAAAGGGTGCAGGGAAGATTTACGAGGATGTTGCCAGGATTTGAGGGCCTGAGCTACAGGGAGAGGTCGGGTAGGCTAGGAGCGCGGGAGGATGAGAGGTGATCTTATATAGGTGTACAAAATCAAGAAGGGAATAGATGAGATTAATGCATGAACCAGAGAACAGAGGTTTACGGTGAGTGGGGAAAGATTTAGTACAAACCTGAAGGGCATGGTCCTTGCATGGAACGAGCTGCCAGAGGAGGTAGTTGAGACGGGGACTATAACAACATTTAATAGACATTTGGATAGGAACATGGATAGAAAATGTTTAGAGGGATACGGGCCAAACGCGGGTAGGTGGGACTGCGTGGATGGAGGCATATTGCCGGCATGTTGGGTCAAAGGGCCTGTTTCTATATTGTAAGACTCCGAGATGAGGACAGATTTGTCTACCTGAAGCTGAGAATACTGAAACATGGCATCGGTGGATTTGGGATGTGAAGAATATTAGCCTCTGCCACATAGAAACATAGAAAATAGTTGCAGGTGTAGGCCATTCGGCCCTTTGAGCCAGCACCACCATTCATGGCTGATCATCCAAAATCAGTACCCCGTTCCTACTTTCTCCCCATATCCCTTGATTCCATTAGCCCTAAGAGATAAATCTAACTCTCCCTTGAAAACATCCGAGATAGAAGACAGACCATAGGAGAGTCCAGCCCAGGCGGACAATGTCTGTGCTGATGTGAACACGATGCCAAGGTCTCTGGGCCTCTCCTCACTGGAGTTTAGAAGAATGAGTGGGGGGACCTCAATGAAATGTATAGAAGAGTGAAAGGCCTGGATAGAGTGGATGTGGAGAGGATGTTTCCACTAGTGGGAGAGTCTAGGATCAGAGGGCACAGCCTCAGAATTAAAGGACGATCTTTTAGAAAGGAAATGAGGAGGAATTTCTTTAGTCAGAGGGTGGTGAATCTGTAGAATATATTGCCACAGAAGGCTGTGGAGGCCAAGTCAGTGGATATATTTAAGACCGAGATAGATAGATTTTTGACTAGTGCGGGTGTCAGGGGTTATGGGGGGAAGGCAGGAGAATGGGGTTGAGAGGGAAAGATAGATCAGCCATGATGGAATGGCAGAGTAGACTTGATGGGCCGAATGGCCTAATTATGTTGCTCTATCATGAAATGCTGGAGTAACTCAGCAGGTCAGGCAGCATCTCAGGCACAAGGAATAGGCGACGTTTCGTGTGGGAATCCTTCCCCAGACTGCTCTAAACCACCTAAACCTTCAGACTAGCTAGACGTATTTTCGTCAGTGCATCTTGAATTATTCCAACAGTAGATTTGTCTTTGATACCAGTCAAATTGTTGCAAGAATTCTCAGACTATAAAGGAAGGCACGATGTGAACATGAATTTGAATGATTGGACTGACTAATGATAACACGTGCACTCTGCCAGACATGCGTTTAACGCAAGCTAGTGCAGCACGGAGCCGACAATAGATCAACTTTGGCTCCAATATCAATTCTTTTCAAGGAGTGAACGCGCGGGGCAGATTGTCTCAGCTCCCAAGTGCTGCTGACGCTGCAAACAACACACCTCATTTAACTCAAACTATGCTAAAGCACAGCGGTGCATGGAAAAGCTTCAAGGCAGCCTTTTATTTCAGAAGGACATAACTCGGAGCAGAAGACAGCCCATTGCTCTCTGGATGTGGAGAGGATGTTTCCACTAGTGAGGGGGTCAACTCCGCCATTCAATCATGACCGATCTTTCTCTCTCCTAACCCTATTCTCCTGCCTTCTCCCCGTAACCCCCAACACCTTATCCCAATGACCACGTGGGTTTCCTCCCACACTCTAAAGAAGTACGGTTTGTAGGTTAATTGGCTTCTGTTAATTGTCCCTAGTGTGTGTAGGGAGTGTGTGTCGTGTTCTCTCTGTTTGGAGTTTGCACGTTAATACGTTCACGGTGGCGCAGCGGTAGAGTTGCTGCCTTACAGCGAATGCAGCGCCGGAGACCCGGGCTCCATCCTGACTACGGATGCTGTCTGTGTGGAGTTTGTACGTGCTCCCCGTGACCACGTGGGTTTTCTCCGGGTGCTCCGGTTTCCTCCCACACTCCAAAGACGTGCAGGTTTGTAGGTTAATTGGCTTTGGTAAAACATTTAAATTGTCCCCAGTGTGTGTAGGATAGTGCTAGTGTGCGGGGATTGCTGGTCGGCACTGACTCGGTGGGCCGAAGGGCCTGTTTGCGCTCTGTATCTCTAAAATATTGTCGAAAAGTCAAACTCGAGTTCAGTATCTGGAGCAAATGGGAAGGTAGAGTGCAGAATATATATATACTTGATGACCAAAATAACTTGAATAGGAAGGTACTGTATGCTGGAGTAACTCAGCGGGTCAGGCAGCATCAGTGGAGAACATGGATAGGTGGCGTTTCACAGAGTGCTGGAGTAACTCAGCGGGTCAGGCAGCATCAGTGGAGAACATGGATAGGTGGCGTTTCACAGAGTGCTGGAGTAACTCAGCGGGTCAGGCAGCATCTGTGGAGAACATGGATAGGTGGCGTTTCACAGAGTGCTGGAGTAACTCAGCGGGTCAGGCAGCATCTGTGGAGAACATGGATAGGTGACGTTTCACAGAGTGCTGGAGTAACTCAGCGGGTCAGGCAGCATCTGTGCAGAACATGGATAGGTGACGTTTTGGGACAAAATCAGCATCTGTGGTTCCTTCCTACACATACCTTTAGAAAGGAGATGAGCATTTTCTTTAGTTAGGTGAATCTGTGGCCAAGTCATTGGATATTTTTAAGGTGTAAATTGACAGATTATTGATTAGTACGGGTGTCAGGGGCTACGGGGAGAAGGCTGGAGAATGGGGTTAGGAGGGAGAGATAGATCAACCATAATTGAATGGCAGAGTAGACTCGATGGGCCGAACGGCCTAATTCTGCTAATGGAACTTGTGAACCAGTCTGAAGAAGTGTCCCCTATCCATGTTCTCCGGAGATGCTGTCTGACCCGCTGAGTTACTCCGGCATTTTGCATCTTTTTTTGCAAACCTGCGTCTGCGCTTGCTTGTGCCTGTGTTGGAGTGACACTGAGCTGTGAGGGTTGACTGGCTGGCATGTGTAGGAGTAGAAATAACAGTAATTTGATTTCTCTGGGCGGTGAGGCCATGCCTTTCAGTTGCTGCATTATTTGTCTGCTTTCTGGCCAGCAGCCATTTTGTCGAACACTTTTTTTTGCTACTGTGATTATCTCTGTGTAGTCAAGGTAACTGATAAGAGCTCTCCGGCTTCTGCCATTGATTTGGGTTTAGAGGCTGGTCAGAGGCTGCCAACTTCATATTTTGTACGATACACTCTGGCCTGATTTGTGTGTGTGTGTGTGTGTGTGTGTGTGTGTCTGTGTACACGTATATCTCGACCCGAGATGTCACCTATTCCTTTGCTCCACAGATGCTGCCTCATCCGCTGAGTTTCTCCAGCATTTTTGTCTACCTTCGATTTTTCCAACATCTGCAGTTCTTTCTTAAACGTGCTGATCCATTTGATGTTTGCAGCAACAGGATTTTGCTCGCCAAGAGATTTCTTCAGAGCCGTTGTAGGAAGAAACTGCAGATGTTGGTTTAAACCGAAAAGCTGAAGTACACGAAAAGCTGGAGTAACTCAGCGGGCCAGGCAGCATCTCTGGAGAGAAGGAATGGGCGACGTTTCGGGTCGAGACCCTTCTTCACCCATTCCCTCTCTCCAGAGATGCTGCCTGTCCCGCTGAGTTACTCCAGCATTTTGTGCCTATTGTTGATTTTTTTCAGAACTGCACCTTTGAAAAGTAAAAAAGATTTGAGAGTGGAGTGCTTGCTATCTATGGGGGAGATAGTTAATATGAGGCAGGTATCAGGACAAGTCTACAGGCACTAATTACTGACACAGCCTGGAGATTGAAAGAGCCAAACTCAAAGGTGAAGATAAATTCATGAGTAAGCATTTTATAGGCTAAAAAATGTGCATTTAAATTGCTCAGAGATGGTGCCTAGAACTTTCAAAGCAGCATGTTGTGGAAAATTGCACTTTCTCATGAGCAGGTTTTTCAACGTTTATCACTGGTAATAGACACACAATGCTGGAGTAACTCAGCGGGACAGGCAGCATCTCTGAAGTGGAGGAATGGTGACGTTTAGGGTCGAGACCCTTCTTCAGACTGAGAGTCAGGCGAGAGGGAGACATAGAGATACGGAAGGGCAAAAACAGGAAGGCAGATTATTGACTAAATGGAGTCAAGTTCAACGGGATCTGGCGGTCCTTGTTCATCAGTCAATGAAAGTAAGCATGCAGGTACAGCAGGCAGTGAAGAAAGCGAATGGCATATTGGCCTTCATAACAAGAGCAGTTGAGTATAGGAGCAGAGAGGTCTTTCTGCAGTTGTACAGGGCCCTAGTGAGGCCACACCTGGAGTGTTGGTCTCCCAATTTGAGGAAGGACATTCTTGCTATTGAAGGAGTGCAGTGTAGGTTCCCGGGATGGCGGGACTGTCATATGTTGGTAGAATGGAGCGGCTGGACTTTTATACACTGCAGTTTAGAAGGATGAGAGGGGATCTTATTGAAACATATAAATTATTAAGGGTTTGGACATGCTTGAGGCAGGAAACGTGTTCCCGATGTTGGGGGAGTCTAGAACCAGGGGCCACAGTTTAAGAATAAGGGGAAAGTCATTTGGAAAGGAGATGAGGAAACACGTTTTCACACAGAGTTGTGAGTCTGTGGAATTCTCTGCCTCAGAGGGTGGTGCAGTCCAGTTCTGTGGATGCTTTCAAGAGAGAGCTAGACAGAGCTCTTAAAGATAGCGGAGTCAAGGGATATGGGGAGAAGGCAGGAACGGGTACTGATTGTGGATGATCAGCCATGATCACTTTGAATGGCAGTGCTGGTGCGAGGGGCTGAATGGCCTCCTCCTGCACCTATTGTCTATTGGTAATGTGTGAAAATGAGAGATCAAAGCAGACGATGATCGGGGACAATGTAGAATGGTTCATTATTAGCGATGGGGAAGGCGACATCAATGAGAGAATGAACCAGGAGGACAGTGAAACTAGCGGGACAACTGGGATGGGGGAGCAATGGAGAGAGGGAAAGCAAGGGTTACTTGAAGTTAGAGAAGTCAATGTAAGCTCCCCGAGCGAAATATGAGGTGCTGTTCCTCCACTTTGCGCTGGGCCTCACTCTGACAGTGGAGGTGGCCCAGGACAGAGAGGCCAGTGTGGGAATGGGAGGGAGGTTAGTCTTTAGCACTGGTGGCTGAATCAAATCGCAAACTGGATTGGGAGATAATGAGCCAGAATGCAGTGGTTGTACATCGAGACGACCCCTGTCTGATAATGTGTAGAAGGAACTGCAGATGTTGGTTTAAACCAAAGATAGACACAAAATGCTGGACTAACTCAGCGGGACAGGCAGCACCTCTGGAGAGAAGGAACGGTGACAATTCGGATCTGAAGAAGGGTCTCGACCCGAAACGTCACCTATTCCTTCTGTCCAGGGATGCTGCCTGAGTTACTCCAGCTTTTTGTGTCTATTTTCTGTGTAAACCAGCATCTGCAGTTCCTTCCTGCACATTAAGTCCAACACTATGGCACACCGAGCCACAGGCAGATGGATATACAAGGGCCAAGCTTCACTTGAAACATCATGTTATGGGATCAAAGAGCAAACGAGTTAGACCATGAATCATGGGAGCAGAATTAGGCCATTCATCATGGCTGATCAAAAAGGCAGCCAGCATCATCAGAGACCCAAAGATAGACACAAAAAGCTGGAGTAACTCAGCGGGACAGGCAGCATCTCTGGAGAGAAGGAATGGGTGACGTTTTGGGTGGAGACTTCTTCAGACCGTTTGTCAGAGACCCACACCACCCTGCCTGCTAGTTGTGCCACACAGATTCCCTCATGGCTGTGATATATTTCCCAATCTAGCGGGTACTGGGAAGTGGTTCCTTTCTCCAGCTCCCCAGTTGTTGGCTGTGTTGGCGGGGCGTGCCGTCACAACCCCAGCACTCTGTGTTCCTGTGTAGAATCTGAAGAATCCACAGCTGTGGCCTGAGAGAGCTGATGCCCAGTTACACGGCGTTGCTTGGTCCTGAGCTGCCACTGTGAGGCTGGCAGTGTGAACATGCCATCGTGGGGGGGGGGGGGGGGGTGAAAGGTGGCTCCACATGTATCCGCTGCTCGAGTTGAGCTGAGCCCACCGAGTCAGCGCCAACCAGCGATCCCCGCACATCCTGCACGCACCAGGGACAACTTACAATTTTACCAAAGTCAATTAATCTACAAACCTGCACGTCTTTGGAGTGTGGGAGGAAACCGGAGCACCCGGAGAAATCCCACGTGGTCACGGGGAGAACGTACAAACTCTGTGCAGACAGGACCCGAAGTCAGGATCGAACCGGGGGCTTTGGTGCTGTGAGGCGGTAACTCCACTGCTGTGCCACTGTGCTGCCCCTCAGTTGGAGGTCCAGGGAACAGGTCCATGGACGGAAGGTGTCGCCTCTCATTGGTATCGTTGACCTTCGATTACCGGCCATTAATTAGTCGGACTGATATTATGCAAATTAGATGCAGATTGTCAGTATAAGGTGATGTCTTAAAATGATTCGTTTAGACTAATACCTCGGAAAATTAAAACTAATGGCTGTTTAGACATTTATTTTCTTTCTCTTATATTATACGTTGCATATAATTATACACAAGAGTCTTCTCAATGTTGGATAATGGAACTGGCAAATTATTGACAGTCCTCAGCTTGGTTCTTCCTCATGGAGATGAAGGCACTTCGGCCCAACTTACCCACACCGACCGACATGTCCCAGCTACACTAGTCCCACCTGCCCGCACTTAGTCCATATCCCTCATCCCTGTCCTATCCATGTACCTGTCTAACTGCTTCTTAAACTACCTCCTCTGGCAACTCGTTCCATACACCCACCACCCTTTGTGTGAAAAAGTTACCCCTCAGATTCCTATTAAATCTTTAACTCCCCTCACCTTAAATCTATGTCCTCTGATTCTCGATTCACCTACCCTGGGCAAAGTACTCTGTGCGTAGAAACATAGAAAATAGGTGCAGAAGGAGGCCATTCGAGCCAGGACCGCCATTCAATATGATCATGGCTGATCATCGTAAATCAGTATCCCGTTCCAGCTTTTTCCCCCATCTCCCTTGATTCCGTTAGTCCTAAGAGCTAAATCTAACTCTCTCTTGAAAACATCCAGTGAATTGGCTTCCACTGCCTTCTGTAGCAGAGAATTCCGCAGGTGCACAACTCTCTGCGTGAAAACCCAGAGAACCTATTCAACTCATGATTTTATACGTCAAACAAGATGTCCCAGCTACACTGGTCCCACCTGCATGGGTTTGGCCCACATCTCTCTACACCTGTCCTATCCATGTACCTGTGTAAATCTCACCTGTAGAGAGACACGACCAAATACTGTTCTCCCCGCACTGACCATCATAGTAACGTCAACCTTCCTCCATCTACCTTCACACACCTGAGACCTGAGGTAATGTTTGCAATCTGCCAGGTGCGTGGGTGACCTGGTTCCGGCACATTCTCCAGAACTGGTTTGACAAAGTCGAAGCCGCTGCAGATTGTAGAGTTAGATATGTCGGTGCCTGCATACGTAACATGCTGAATAGTGAGAGGCCTGGATAGAGTGTATGTGGAGAGGATGTTTCCATTTTAGTGGGAGAGTCTCGCTCGGTCTAGAGGCTACAGCCTGGGGATCGCCGAGAGAGAGGACTCAGGAGGGAACCCGGAGACAAACACAAAGTGCCGGAGTAACTCAGCGGGACAGGCAGCATCTCTGGAGAGAAGGAATGGGTGACGTTTCGGGTCTGCCTGTCCCGCTGAGTTACTCCAGTGACTTCAGTCTCTCCGGCCCCCCCATGCTGGGTACCCTCAGTTCTCCCTGTGATGGGGGGGTGGGGGGGGAGGGCACGTGGTGTGTTTGATGAATCAGATGCTCCGGCCAGCTACAGGAACACCGAGAGCTTTCACACTCCTCGCTCAATGGCGCCAAATTCTTTGGAACCAACAGCAAAGACGGCTATGAAGGAAAGTGATTGTTGAGGAATGTGGCACCCGGTTGGCACCTGGCAAAGTCCCCAAACACAAAGCACAACAGACGCAGATCATCACAGCTTATGGTGCCCGCTGAAGTAACTCGTATTGAAGTAGAAGAATAGAACGTAGAAACATAGAAAATAGGTGCAGGAGGAGGCCATTCGGCCCGTCGAGCCAGCACAACCATTCATTGTGATCATGGCTGATCGTCCCCAATCAATAACCCGTGCCTGCCTTCTCCCCATACCCCTTGACTCCACTAGCCTCTAGAGCTCTATCCAACTCTCTCTTAAATCCATCCAGTGACTTGGCCTCCACCGCCCTCTGTGGCAGGGAATTCCATAAATTCTCAACTCTCTGGGTGAAAAAGTTTTTTCTCACCTCAGTCTTGAATGACCTCCCCTTTATTCTAAGACGGTGGCCCCTGGTTCTGGAGAACGTTGTTCATTCACAGACTGGGTCCACCAAGATGCAGCACTGAACTGTACAACTCCTCCTCCTTCTGTCCCGGGGTGCACTGACCCACCTTCCCCTCCCCAATCCTGGACTTCCCACTCCCACAAAATAAATGTCGGGACACTTGAAACAACACCGCGCGTCAATACGTCGTCACGCCGCATCACGCCGTCTCACACTGCAGATACATCAGTCAATGATGCCGGCAGTCGCCGAGACATTCAGCAAGTGGGACAGGCCC
>OY740809.1:37264420-37331920 GCA_963514005.1 Raja brachyura | reverse complement strand
GCTTTGACAGTCCGGAGTCGCCTTCCAGAGGGAAGTGATTCAAAGAGTTTGTGGCCAGGGTGAGAGGGGTCAGAGATGATCTTGCCCGCTCGCTTCCTGGCCCTTGCAGTGTACAGTTCGTCAATGGAGGGAAGGTTGCAGCCAATAACCTTCTCAGCTGATCGGACGATTCGCTGCAGCCTCCAGGTGTCGTGCTTGGTGGCTGAGCCAAACCAGACCATGATGGAGAAGGTGAGGACAGACTCTATGATGGCCGTGTAGAATTGGACCATCATTGCCTGTGGCAGATTGTGCTTCCTCAGCTGCCGCAGGAAGTACATCCTCTGTGGAGTGCGGGAGTAAACCAGAGCACCCGGAGAAAACCCACGAGGTCACGGGGAGAACGTACAAACTCCGTACAGGCAGCACCCATAGTCTGGATCGAACCCGAGTCTCTGTCGCTGTGAGGCAGCAACTCTACCGCTGCGCCACCGTGCTAATGTAGGTAGCTGATGATTAGACTTAGTTATTGTCCGTAGCATAAGTTGGCATTAGCAGTCTAGTTATAACTGTGGCTTTGGGCTTGGCGCTCGTGATTGGGGGCTTATACTGGTGTTACAGCACAAGTACTTAGTGTTTTAATTGGGTATTTACGGTGGTGGGTGACATTAGTGATAGGAACAGAATAAAGCCATTCAGCCCATCAAGTCTACTCTGCCGGGAGACAAAAATGCTGGAGAATCTCAGCGGGTGAAGTAGCATCTATGGAGCGAAGGAATAGGTGACGTTTCGGGTCGAGAACCTTCTTCAGTCTACTCCGACGGCTGATCTATCTCTCCCTCTCAACCCCATTCTCTTGCCTTCTCCCCATAACCCCTGACACCATTGACGTGGCCTCCACAGCCATCTGTTCTTGATTAGTACCGGTGTCAGGGGTTATGGGGAGAAGGCAGGAGAATGGGGTTGAGAGGGAGAGATAGTTCTACCTTACCCTGAGGTCTGAGACAGCATGAGGTTCCATTACCTGGATTGTTTTGGTAGCAGCCTAGACAGGGCGGCACGGTGGCGCAGCGGTAGAGTTGCTGCCTCACAGCGCCAGAGACCCGGGTTCGATCCCGACTACAGGTGCTGTCTGTACGGTGTTTGTACGTGGCTAACTGCGACCACGTGGGTTTTCTCCGGGAGCTCCGGTTTCCTCCCACACTCCAAAGACGTACGGGTTTGTAGGTTGATGTTAGTGTGCGGGGATCGCTGGTCAGTGTGGACTCGGTGGGCCAAAGGGCCTGTTTCCGCGCTGTATCTCTAACGTCTGGTCTAAAACAAGCAAAGGAGACCCCAAACTAAGAAAACCTCCACTTCTCGTCCAGAAGACCTTAAAAAGAATACATTTGGTCTAATAAATGTCTCTGAATGCTTTTTATTTTTAGAAAAAAAAACATCCATCTATTTGTCGAAGTTTGAGCTGTGTTTTTGAAAGGCTATTAAGTAGTGTTGGGAAAGCCTGGAGATGTTGACAGGTATTTTTCAATTGATTTGATATTTTTGATGTGCACTGGTTTTAAAATACTGCCTATTTAGACTAAAAAGGTAACACAAGCTCTCTTGTACACCAGAGTAGGCATTGCCGAACAAATTTGCTTATAAATATTTCAAGCCCTGCTGAAGAAAGGTTTTGGGTTTTATTGTCTGCTGTAGAAAGAGATTTTTGAAATCTCCACTAAATTATTGACAGTGAAAAATTGCCCTGTACAGAAATTGGCCCGAGCGATATTAGTGTGTATTTTTAAATGAGACCTACGAGACAGAGGAGGTAACAAATACATAGATTATAAATTATTAATGAATGCAATTGTATTTTACACATCTGTACATTGAAATCCTTTTATCAGATGGCTTGTCACAACAGATTTCACTAAATCAGGGATTTTTCCCACATCTTGCTGATTCAGCATAAATGACTGACGTTTTGATAAAAGATGGTGGCAGCATCCAGTTGAAGTGATGATACGACGGGAGATTGTTGTGCTTCTGTCACTGATTTAAAGAGTGATTTGGAGACAGCGATCCTGAAAGCATTGTTGGCCGCTCGACTCCAGAGAGAGGTCTCCTGCTTGGCGGCTGGAACCTGCCTGGAAGTGTCGGGTAGAGATCGGGCCATCGTTGCGTCTCCTCTGTGTGTTGTCTTCAGGTGTACAGTTTTAGTTCATAAGTTTAGTTTAGAGATACAGAGCAGAAGTGGGGCCCTTCGGCCCACCGGGTCCCCACCGTCCAGTGATCCCCGCACACTATCCTACACATTATACCATTCACAAATTGCAAATTGTCAATATACAACAGGTGCAGGAGTAGGCCATTCGGCCCTTCGAGCCAGCACCGCCATTCATGGCTGATCATCCCCAATCAGTACCCCGTTCCTGCCTTCTCCCCATATCCCCTGACTCCGCTATCTTTAAGAGCCCTATCTAGCTCTCTCTTGAAAGCATCCAGAGAACCGGCCTCCACCGCCCTCTGAAGCAGAGAATTCCACAGTCTCTAGTGTGCGTTAGGTAGTGTTAGTGTGCGGGGATCGCTGGTCGGCACGGACTCGGTGGGCCGAAGGGCCTGTTTCCGCTCTGTATCTCTAAGCTAAACTAAACTCCAGTGTGATATATTTTTGAATGCATGAATTGCCTGTAAAAGCTGTTTTGCGCAGATTAAATCATGCAGACAATTGTTTCCTGATCAATTAGTGACCTTGGGGAAATCAGCTCGGGTGCAGTTGCCGCTGCAGAGTGCGGCCTTTCCTCTTCCTCCTCTTGTTATCAATGAGTAGAAAACAATAAACAAAATGCTGGAGCAACTCAGCGGGACAGGCAGACTCTCTGGAGAGAAGGAATGGGTGGCGTATCAGCTCGAGACCCTCTTCAGAAGAAATGCCCGAAGAAAGAGTCTCGACACGAAACGTCACCCAGAGATGCTGCCTGTCCCGCTGAGTTACTCCAGCATTTTGTGTCTACCTTTGAAAGGTGGGCCGGTGACAGGGACCTCGCGTCCGTGTTGGGGAACCCTGAATATTAAATAAAAGATGCAACAGCCAAATAAGAAGACAATGTTGAGACAGATATTGGCGAGGTTAGATTGGTGTGTGAGGGGACCAAGCTCATGCCTGGGACTCTCTGCTTGTGATTGAGCTGGGTGTGTACGGACGGACCACTTTCATAAACTGCCACTAATTATTTCTTGCTTAAAAATGTTCCCAATATATCTCTGCGGAGTGTGTGGAGAAACACAGTTCCATTGTTCATGGTGAAAGGAATCTGCAGACTGTCCAATTTAAACCTGGCTGCTATTCCAAGCCAGGGGCAGTGTCACCTTTCAAAGAGAGCCGGACAGTGTGTGATTTAGTGACACAGACACAACTAACTCCTACACCAGTGGGCTGGTTTATACTTCGTATGGAACTTGACATCTCGTCCTCAGTGGCTGAACACATGATGTTCAGTGTAGTTTATTGCCACGTGTACCGAGGTACAGTGAAAAGCTTTTGTTGCGTGCTACCCAGTCAGCGGAATGAGAATACATGATTACAATCGAGCCATTCACAGTGTACAGATACATGATAAGGGAATAACGTTTAGTGCAAGGTCAAGCCAACAAAGTCCGGTCAAGGATAGTCCGAGGGTCACCAATGAGGTAGATAGTAGTTCAGGACCGCTCTGTGGTTGTGATACAATGGTTCAGTTGCCTGATAACAGCTGGGAAGAACCTGTCAGCGTGAGGTGTAGATGGAGTCAGGTTGGTTTGTGTGACGGTCTGGGCTGCGTTAGCATTCTGTGGGGCTGGGTTGTCAGAGCCAGATGACTGCAATCGTGCACAAACCCAAATTGTGGATTTGGTAATGAGAGGTTCCAGATACAACGACACACTGGCGCTCTGTGGACTGATGACCAGCGGGTTCTGCTCAGTCTGTCTAATATTGTATCTGCATGCGGTAAATACTGTTATCTTCTGAGAAGCACATTTAGTTTGTAGACTCCAACGTTGGCTCAGCACCTCAGATATTTTCCACTTCCCACCCTATCTGGAGCGAGCTGTATGAGTGGGTACCATGCCATGTGAATCTATCCATCTCCACCACTCATCTCTGGGTTGTTGCCTTTGGTCAAGGATATCACCCACCGCCTGTTATGTCACTAATGTCGTGTTACAAGCCCGGCACAGTGGCGTAGTGGGTTGAGCTGCTGCCTGACAGCGCCAGGGTCCCAGGTTCAATCCTGACCTCAGCTGTTGTCTGTACGGAGTTTCAACGTTCTCCCCGTGACCGCGTGGGTTTCCTCCGGGTGCTCCGGTTTCCTCCCATGTTCCTCCCAAACATGTGCAGGTTTGTAGGTTAATCAGCTCTCTGTAAATTACTCCAAGTGTGTAGGGAGTGGCTGAGAGAGTGGGATAAAGTGGGTACCTCATGTGTACGTCACCTATCCATGTCCTCCACAGATGCTGCCTGACCCGCTGAGTTACTGCATCTTATATCCGTGTGTCTGCAGAGAGTTGTTCACCTCTAGCACTGGGTGAAGAAGAGGGTTCGAGCCTGCGACACCATCCGCAGTTCCAGAGACCAGAGTTTCTGCAGAGACAGTCACCATGGAGCCCTGTAAGAATGTAGATATCTAAAGTCACAGTGTGGGCCTCAGCAAGGTCTCAGTAACAGGTGAACTCAGTAACCGTGATCTAATGGCGAGATGGAGGAGTGGCCAGGGTGCGACTCGGACTAGATGATGCTGCTGGCCTTGCTGAGGCAGCGTGAGGTGTAGATGGAGTCAATGAGACATGAACAGATAATCCAAGAGATGCTGTGGTGTTGGTCATAAGTGATAGGAGCAGAATTAGGCCATTCGGCCCATCAAGTCTACTCCGCCATTCAATCATGGCTGGTCTATCTCCCTCCTAACCCTATTCTGCTGCCTTCTCCCCATAACCCCTGACACCCGTACTAATCGAGCATTGTGCGGGAGACCAAATAGAAACACATTGCCTTGTCGAGCGGATGATATTATATCTCTCATCGGTTCCAGGGCCAGGTCGTGGACTGCTCCCTCAGGAGGGAACTGAATGTTCTCGCTGTCCCACCAGCCTTGCTGTTTACACTGCCTGAGAGAACGAGCAGCATTGGCCATTTGACCCATTGGGTCAGCTCCGCTCTGCCACTATATAATGTCACAGGTCATCCTCTAGTGCGGTGAAGATGGACGCACAAAGCTGGAGTAAACTGCGCACAATGCTCCAGGTGTGGTCTCACCAGGGCCCTGCACAACTGCAGAAGGACATCTACACTCACAAATCCTCTCGTTATGAAGGCCAACGTGCCATTAGCTTTCTTCACTGTCTGCTGTACCTGCATGTTTGCTTTAAGGTGTGCAGGTTTGTAGGTTAATTGGCTTGGTATAAATGTATAAATTATCCTAAGTGTGTGTAGGATAGTGTTAGTGTGCGGGGATCGCTGGTCAGCACGGACTCGGTGGGCTGAAGGGCCTGTTTCCGCGCTGTATCTCTAAACTAGATTGAACCAAACTAAACTATAGGAGGGGAGAGGAGGCGGAATGTTTCTGGTGCCCGTACTAATCCTGTACTGAATGCGGCTCCCACATCCTTCTCTGCATTACTCCCACAGAGTGAAGAGGCTGGCAGCTGTTTACTGTGCACTGGCGCATGTGCTGGTTAAAATAAACCCTCTGTCCTGCTGCACGAGAAACTCTGCTTGCCTTCAGGCCCAGTGCTGTGTTCTCATTCTCTCTCCCCCAACCCTCTCATGTGTGCGTGTGTCTATGTATGTGTGTGAGTGTGTCTGTGTGTGTGTGTATGTGTGTTTGTGTATGTGTGTGTCTCTGTGTCTCTTTGTGTGTGTATATATGTGTGTGTGTCTGTGTCTGTCTGTGCGTGTGTCTGTCTGTGCGTGTGTGTGTGTGTGTGTGTTGTATGTGTGTGTGTGTCTGTGTGTGTGTGTGTGTGTGTGTGTGTGTGTGTGTGTTAGATTCTTGCAGTGTTCAGCAGGCCATGCCAGCCAGCCAGCCGCATGCTAACACCAGATGTGAAGCTGAGTGCAGACCCCTGAGTGAGTGGGTCTCGGGGAAATGGATGTGTGTTATTTTAAGAACAACTTTGCTTGCAGCGAGTTGCGGTGAAAATGAAATGTGAGGGAGGCTGGAGCCAGGATTGCCTCCGAGTCCCAGTCCACATCCTTTGCTGCCAGCTCTCTGTCACACAGCCTCCCGCTCTCTGCCTGTTAACTGCACAGTGCCACGCCTGTAGCCCACTCCCATCTGTAGAAGGCTCTCGACTCGAAACGTCACCCATCCCTTCCCTCCCTGCCCGCTGAAATACTCCAGCGTTTTGTGTCTATCTTCCTGTTCTATCCCTAATGATCCCCCTACCCTGGGCACAAGACTGTACATTCACCCTGTCTATTCCCCTCATGATACTATACATCTTTATGAGGTCACCCCTCATCCTCCAGCGCTCCAGGGAATAAAGTCCCAGGCTGCTCAACCTCTCCCTGTAGCTCAGGCCCTCGAGTCCAGGCAACATCCTCGTAAATCTTTTCTGCACCCTTTCCAGTTTAATGGCATCTTTTGTAAAGCTGCGTGATCAACATTGAATACAATACCCAAGTTAGACACAAAGTGCTGGAGTAACTCAGCGGGTCAGGCAGCATCCCTGGAGAAAAAGGAATGGGCGATGTATTTGGAGTCTGAAGAAGGGTTCCGACCCATCGTTTTTCTCCACAGATGCTGCCTGACCCGCTGAGTTACTCCAGTATTTGTGTCTACCTTCGATTTTTCCAGCATCTGCAGTTCTTTATTAAGCATCTGGCCTTCAGTGCGTGTGGCGTGGCTGACCAGTAGGTGGTGTGAGTGAGCAGGCTGGATCAATGTTACAATCCCACACAGTTCCCAACCATGGAGTCTCACAGCACAGAAACTGGACCTTCGGCCCATCAGGTCGGTGCCGACCAGCGATCACCACGTACAGAAGTTCTATCCTACACACACTAGGGACAATTTACACAAGCCGATCAACCGACACGTTTTTGGAGTGTGGGAGGAAACCGGGGCACCCGGAGGAAACCCACGCAGGTCGCGGGGAGAACGTGTAAACTCAGGTGCCGGGGGTTATGGAGAGAAGGCAGGACAATGAGGTTGGGAGGGAGAAATAGATCAGCCATGATTGAATGGCAGAGTAGACATGATGGGCCGAATGGCTAATTCTACTCCTAAAGCACATGAACTTACGAAACTCCAAACACAGACAGCAACTAAGGTCAGCATCGAACCATGGTCAACTGTGCCACCGTGCCTATGTTTGTGCCAGCCATTAATTGCCTATCTATACCAATTGTACTTCCTTCTACACCTTGCCAACACAAGAGGCCACTGAGATGCTTAAATATGATAGAACAACTGCAGTTGCTGGTTACAAAGGAGGACACAGAGTGCTGGAGTAACTCAGCGGGTCAGGCAGCATCTCTGGAGAACATGGATAGGTGATGTTTTGGGTCAGGACCCTTCTTCAGACTCCTTGGTCGCATGGCCAGGGTGGGCCGAAGGGCCTGTTTCCATGCTGTACAGCTTGATGGCTCTACAATATAACGGAGAACATGGATAGAGCTGTCTTCTAGGAGCAGTAGAGCTGCTGCCTCACAGCGCCAGAGACCCGGGTTCCATCCTGACTACGGGTGCTGTCTGTACGGAGTTTGCACGTTCTCCCCGTGGGTTTTCTCCGGGAGCCCCGGATTCCTCCCACATTCCAAAGACGTGCAGTTTTGTAGGTTGATGGGCTTCAGTATAATTAACATAGAAACATAGAGAATAGGTGCAGGAGTAGGCCATTCGGCCCTTCGAGCCTGCACCGCCATTCAATATGATCATGGCTGATCATCCAACTCAGTATCCCGTACCTGCCTTCTCTCCATATCCCTAATTGTCGGATATTTGTTGGATAGAACTAGTGAATGGGAGGATTGTTGGTTGGCGTGGACTCGATGGGCCGAAGGGCCTGTTACCCCACTGTCTCTCTAAACTAAAGTGAACTATCTTCAATTTAAATATTCTGCCTGTACCCACTTCCACCAGCCACTCAGTCAGGGCCCTCGTGATTGTAACCGGCCCCTGGCTGTCACGAGTTCCTCCCACCTTTCCAAACCTTTTGTATTCCTCATCCTGAAGCCATATCCTCTATTAAGTGGCTCCACGGTAGTGTAGTGTAGTTTAGAGATACAGCGCAGAAACAGGCCCTTCGGCCCATCGAGTCCGCACCAAGCAGCGATTCCCGCACATTAAGACTATCCTACACTAGGGACAATTTACATTTATATCCAAGCCAATTAACCTACAAACCTGCTCGCCTTTGGAGTGTGGGAGGAAACCGAAGATCTCGGAGAAAACCCACGCGGTCATGGGGAGAACGTGCAAACTCCGTACAGACAGCACCCGTTGTCTGGATCGAACCGGGGTCTCTGGCGCTGTGAGGCAGCAGCTCTACCCGCTGCGCCACCGTGTCCCCCAATAATGATATTTGGCAATCAATTCCACAAATTCACGACCCTCTGACTAAAGAAATTCTTCCTCATCTCTTTCTTAAAGGAACGTCCTTTAATTCTGAGGCTGTGCCCTCCAGTCCAAGATACATGAACAAATGAAATTAGTTGACCTTTGAGTAAGAATTGCAGATTGTGCACATGGTACATTACCTAAACCGTGGTGGGTGCCAGAGATTTGTTAATAGAAATAAAAGAATCACCTGTCAGTAATAGTTAACGAGTGGTTTTATCTGTCTCTGGGTCGTGAAAGATGCACAGGGGCTCCGACTGTGGTTAATTTGTGTTAGGCCATTGTTATTCTTGCCCAGGTTCATTCTAGTCCACCGGCCTCAAATGACCAGGAACAAACTGTGCAGATGCTGGTTTACATTGAAGATAGACGTAAGTTGCTGGAGTAACTCAGCGGGTCAGACTGGCAGCATCTGCGGAGAGAAGGAATGGGTGACGTTTCAGGGTCAAGACCTTTCTTCAGACTCTTCAGGATCTCGACCCGAAACGTCACCCATTCCTTCTCTCCACAGGTGCTGCCTGACCCGCTGAGTTAATCCAGCATTTTGTGTCTACCTGTAGCTCCAAATGATTGCAGCGTTTGGGTATTTTGAGAACTATTTTCAGCATCAGGCGGCTGTACTTTGCGCCGCCCCCCCACGCACATCCACTTAGCGGCAGCACGGTGGCGCAGCGGGTAGTGCTGCTGCCTCACAGCGCCAGAGACCCGGGTTCCATCCTGACTACGGGTGCTGTCTATACGGAGTTTGTATGTTCTCCCTGTGACCTGCGTAGGTTTTCTCCGGGTGCTCCGGTTTCCTCCCACACTCCAAAGACGTGCAGATTTCTCGGTTAAATAGCTTGGTATGAGTGTAAATTGTCCCTAGTGTATATAGGGCCAGCGTTGATCGCAGGTCGGTGCGGACTCGTGGGTGGAAGGGCCTGTTTCCACCCAGTATCTTTAGTCTAGTTTTTTAGTTTAGTGATACAGCGTAGAAACAGGCCCTTCGGCCCACCGAGTCTGGTTTCCTCCCACACTGCAATGAATGTGCAGGTTTGTAGGGTAATTGGCTTGGGTAAGAATTGTACATTGTCCCTGGCGTGTGTGTGTGTGTGTGTGTGTAAGAGAGTGTGAAGGGCCTGTCCCACTTGGCTGTAATTTGCGTGTAATTTACGTGACGTGCAAATGCCGGCCACGTGGGACGGGGTGATCGCTGGTCTTCACGGACTCTACGAACACGACTCCTACACATCAGCCACCACAAATCGGTAGCAGACGTCTGGTTGGATGTGGTTGCGAGCCCAAATGTTGGAATGATGGAATCATTTTTGTGATTGATGTTTTATTTATCTTGCTGTACCTGACGGCCACTGACGCAGAGTCACAGAGCTGTACAGCACGGTAAAAGGCCCTTCGGCCCGCCTTGTCCATGCTGACCAAGTTGGCAAACTGGGCTAGTCCCACTAGTCTGCGTTTGGCCCTTATCCCTCTAAACTTGAGGTAACTCTTGCATCCTCTCCCTCCACCCCTTCCCCTCCCTTGTCACCGTACTGTCTGTGTAACTAATTATCTTCTATCCCACAGCCAACAATGGAGCATTGTGGGCTTCACATTTCCTTGATTATCATATCTTAGCAAATCTTCCATTCATTTGGCCTGAGTATTGTTTATATCTCTCGTTCCCTACTCTCCCGACTTTCAGCCTGAAGAAGGGTCTCGACCCGCAACGTCACCCATTGCTTCTCTCCAGAGATGCCGCCTGTCCAGCATTTTGTGTCTGTCTCAGTGTAAACCAGCATCTGCAGTTGCTTCCTGCCCGAAGGTGTTTGATGTTGTGATGGGTGGGGGCGGGTTGGGTTTGGTCTTGGCTGCAGTCAGGCACATTCCATCAACAGGTCTGTGGCCCCAGTTATAGACTGGCTCCAGGGAGTTGGCTGCAATGCTGCGGCCCGGCTCGGCCCGGCTCGGACCGGCTCGGCCCTGGTGCACACACTGAGCCGATCTGTGCTGGGTAACTGCTCACAGCAGCACCTCCACCCGTGAGGCCAGGCTCACCCAGTGGGTGAGGGCAGCTCCAAATGGTGTGAGTGTGGGTGGGTGCGGTGTGTGTGTGAGTGTGGCAGGGAGTGTGAGTGAGCTGTGTGTGAGACACACGCATGTGGGGATATGTGTGTGTATGTGTTTCTGATATAGGTCAGAATGCACGGTGTCCATGGAGACGTGTGTGTGTACATGTACATGTGTGTGTGTGTACACGTGTGTGTGTACACGTGTATGTGTGTGTACATGTGTATGTGGGGTGTGTGCACATGTACACACGTGTGTTTGGGGTGTGTGCGCATGTACACATGTGTGTGTGGCGTGTGTGCACATGTACACACATGTGTGTGGGGTGTGTGCGCATGTACATGTACACGTGTGACCACACCAGGTCCATCACGCTGCCCCCACTCCTGGTCTAGTCTCTACACTGAGCCTGGCCCTGAACTACAAGCTGGTGCTGGAGCCTGGAGCTGGAGCCGCCCGTCTGCTCCACACACTGACCAGGTATACCAGGGCGTGTCGGCTGTGGGCTAGAGCAACACTGAGCTCGTCAACACACACACACACGCGCACACACACGGGCACAGACACACACAGACACTGACACAAACAGGCACACGCACACATGCGCGCGCACACACACACACACACACACACACACACACACACACACACACACACACACACATGCCCACACGCACACGCACGCACACGCACACGCACACGCACACGCACACACACACACTGACACAAACAGACACACACACTGACACAAACAGACATATGCACACGCACGCACATGCACACACACACACACACACACACACACACACACACACTGACACAAACAGACACACACACACTGACACAAACAGACAAACACACATGCACACACACACACTGACACAAACAGACATATGCACACGCACGCACGCACATGCACACACACACACACACACACACTGACACAAACAGACACACACTGACACAAACAGACACACACACACTGACACAAACAGACACACACTGACACAAACAGACACACACACACTGACACAAACAGACATACACACACACACACACACATGCACACACTTTACACACATCCTGTATGTACACCCCCCACCCCCCTCCCTTGACACATTCTGTTGCACCGTGCGTGCCGTGGGTTTCTAGTTGTTCCCTGTGGTCTTGTACTTCTCCTTACAAAGAAGGTGAACAGTACAGAGAAAGAGACTGCAATTCTGTCTGGGATCAATTAAATTCCTCCTCCGTAGAGAGACCGCGGTGGTGTGTGTTTAATTTTGCTTCATGTTTGTGTGGACAAAGTTAGATTGTGGGGACTGGGCTGTGAGAACAGCCTGCCTCTGTTGGGGAACAGTGAGTGCTGGGCACTGTGGAGTATTGGGGAGGGCTGTCGGTCTCCTGTGACGGTGCAGTGCCAGGCAGCAAAGAACTCCACTCCTTCAGCAACACGTGATGCCAGGCCCAGCAGGGAAGCTGACAGCCTCTCCGCCTGGCCCACAGCCAAGGGGAAATAGCAGCAAACATGAAAGCTGCTTAAATCTTTAAATGACAACCTGAGATAATAAAAAATGGCTGTTGCTCAGAGAAGGGACTGTGCGTGTGTCTGCGTGTGCGCCTGTATGTGTCTGTGTCTGTGCGTGTCTGTGTCTGTGCGTGTCTGTGTCTGTGCGTGTCTGTGTCTGTGCGTGTCTGTGTCTGTGCATGTCTGTGTCTGTCCGTGAGTGTGTGTGTCTGTCTGTGTGTTAATGAAAATGTGTGTGCGTCTGTGTGTGTGAAAATGTGTGCTCGACTGTGGGTGTGTCTGTGTGTCCGTGTGTCTGTGTGTATGTGCATGTATGCGTGTGTGTGTGCGTATGTGAGTGTGTGTCTGTGTGTGTGTGCGTGTGCATGTCTGTGTGTGTGTGTGCGTGTGTGTGTGCACATGTGCGTCTGTGTGGGTCTGCGTGTGCGTGTATGTCTGTGTGTGTATGTCTGTGTGTGTGCGTATGTCTGTGTGTATGAGTGTGTGTGCATGTCTGTATGTCTGTGTATGTGTGTGTGTGTGTATGTCAGTGTATATCTGTGTGTGTGTGCATGTCTGTGTGTGTGTGTATGTCAGTGTATGTCAGTGTGTGTGTGTATGTCTGTGTGTGTATGTCTGTGTGTGTGTGTGTGTGCTGAAGCCCTTAGTGAACAAGCTAGTTTTCCCAGCATGGAAAGGCTACAGATGGGGGAAGGTTGGGTGGATTGCGAACACACGGAACGTTCAACATATGTCCTTAAGGGTAGACTTGGCAGGAAATAGTTTTTTTTTCCCCTTAAGTGCATGATGAAGATCATTAGGAATTTCCTGTCGCTCGAATGCCAAAAACACTGGAGTTGAGAGGTGGAGAAAGCTTCAGAAACAACGCTGTGTGTATATTTAAAACATGGGTGTTAACAAAATGGTTTCACAGACTCCGATCCCCTCTCACTCTTGGCGAAGCGTTTTAAAATGTACGACCCTAGCATGCTTATTCCATCCTGATCCACATTCCCACAATCCCCACCAGCCTGCTTTAAACCTTCCATACGGTGAAAAATATTTCTGCACTAAGTCTTAATCTCCTGAGTTGATGATAAATGATTCAGGATTTCTCAAACTGGATCTGCCATAAATATTACATTTTTCTTCTGAGATATTCGGTAAGTTTTTCCCCTCGCTATTAAGGGGTGTCAATTGTGAGTCTGGTAACTTGTGCTGAAACTAAGAAGTTTGAAACTCATGAATCAGATTCCCACAAGACCCATCATTATTTTTGTGGGAGCTCGGGGGGTGGGGAAATTTGCAACCTCTCCACCCAGCTTTGAGGTGAGAGTTCGAGCCTTGGACCTGAGCTCTCAGCTCCCCGCTGAGCTAACAATGAGAGACGTGAAGAATGTTCACCATGTTGTACAAGCTGCATTTCATAAAAACATACACAGAGAGATGACCGGCTTAATTTCATCCAAAAACTCCCTTGCCTTGTACTTTTTTGGGGGGTTTTGGTCCTTTGAAGGCTGGGGAAACTTTGCAAAATAGTCGAATTAATTGGAATTAAATTCTCAAGAGTGTTTTATGGTCAGTGGGTGGCACGGTGGTGCAGCGGGTAGTTGCTGCCTCACAGCGCCGCAGACCCGGGTTAGATCCTGACTACAGGTGCTGTCTGTGCGGAGTTTGCACGTTCTCCCCGTGACCTGTGTGGGTTTTCTCCGGGTGCTCCGGTTTCCTCCCACACTCCAAAGACGTGCAGGTTTGTAGGTTATTTGGCTTGGTGTAAATGTAAATTGTCCCTAGTGTGTGTAGGTGGGTGGGAGACTGCAACCTTCATGTGGTCCATCCACGCTGCTTCACCTGATGCAACAAATAGATCAAATAGAACAAGTTGGCCTACAACTCTAGGCTGTGGACGCCATATGCAACATGTAGAAGAAGTGTGTGTAGGATAGTGTTAGTGTGCGGGGATCGCTGGTCAGTGAGGACTGGGTGGGCCGAAGGGGCTTTTTCCGCGATGTATCTCGAAACTGAACTAAACTCAACTCATTTCTTTGCAGAGTGGGCTTCTGTTTGGCAAATCCACGAACAATGGACAAGGATGCCAAGTTTTAATGTCACATTACAATCAGGCATGGATCCCCGGTCCAGGGCTGCATTTACACGGGTTGCACTACCGCATGGTGTAGGAGGAACTGCAGGTGCAGGTTTAAACCAAAGATAGACACAAAATGCTGCAGTGACTCAGCGGGTCAGGCAGTAGACAATAGGCAATAGGTGCAGGAGGAGGCCATTTGGCCCTTCGAGCCAGCACCGCCATTCAATGTGATCACGGCTGATCATCCCCAATCAGTACCCCGTTCCTGCCTTCTCCCCATATCCCCTGACTCTGCTATTTTTAAAAGCCCTATCTAGGTCTCGCTTGAAAGTATCCAGAGAACCGGCCTCCACCGCCCTCTGAGGCAGAGAATTCCACAGAATCGCCACTCTCTGTGAGAAAAAGTCTCTGGAGAAAAGGCAGCATCTCTGGAGAAAAGGAATAGGTGATGTTTTGGGTCGAGACCCTTCTTCAGACTGAGAGTCAGGGGAGAGGGGAACAAGAGCTCGATGGTGATGAATGGTGAAGGAAACAGGCCATTGTTCGCTGTGGGCTCGGAGAAAACGAGTTACAGACAATGAGACTAAAGGGCCTGTCCCACTGTACGAGGTAATTCAAGAGTTATCCCGAGTTCTCCTCTGATTCGAGCTTGTGTAATGTCCGTAGCGGGTACGTAGGAGCTCGTGGATGTCACGTAGCGGCTCGTACGAGTGACGGTAGGTACGCGGGAAATCAGGTAAACTCGTGACATTTTTTCAACACTCGACGAGTAAAAACATACTTGTGATGAAAAAAATGTTTGCGTTTTACTCGTACAAGCCCCTACGTACCCGCTACGTACATTACACAAGCTTGAAACTCGGGAGAACTCTTGAATGACCTGATACAGTGGGACAGGACCTTTAACAAGGCGACTTTGAAACTATTACCATGATTGGATGGGGGACGAAGATAGGGAAAGGGGATGCAAGGGTTACTTGAAGTTGGAGAAGTCAGCATTCGTACCGCGGGGGTGTAAGCTGCCCGAGCGAAATATAAGGTGCCGTTCCTCCAATTTGCGTTGGGCCTCACTCTGACAATGGAGGAGGCCCAGGACAGAAAGGTCAGATTGGGAATGGGAATTAAAGTGTTTGGCAACCGGGGAATCAGATAGGTCCAGGCGGACTGAGCGAAGGTGTTCAGCGAAACGATCGCCCAGTCTACGTTTGGTCTCGCCGATGTAGAAGAGTCCACATCATGAATAACGGATACAGTAGATGAGGTTGGAGGAGGTGCAAGTGAACCTCTGCCTAACTTGAAAGGACTGTCGGGGTCCCTGGACAGCGTCGAGGGAGGAGGTCTAGGGACAGGTGTTGCATTTCCTGTGGTTGCAGGGGAAGGTTCCTGGGGAGGGGGTGGTTTGGGTGGGAAGGGACGGGGAGGGAGGGGAAGCAAGGGTTACTGTCGTGGTGCTAATTCTTCCTGATATCTTTCCCTGGAGTTGATTTTTTTTTGCCTGTTGCATTAAAGAAAGTGATTTGCAAATATAAGTGATTCATAAAAATGTTCTGCGCTACCTTAGAGAAGGTGAAATATCTGCCTGACTTGTGATTGGTACATTTGTCATGTACTCAGAATTCAAGGGCACAAATAAACAGCGCATAGTGCTGCTGCCTCACAGCGCCCGAGACCCGGGTTCAATCCTGACCTCGGCTGCTGTCTGTGTGGAGTTTGCACGTTCTCCCCGTGACCTCGTGGGTTGTCTCCAGGTGCTCCGGTTTCCTCCCACACTCCAGCTTTGTAGATTAATTGGCCCATCTGTAAATTGCCCCTAGAGTGTAGTGAATGGATGGGAAAGTGGGATAACATAAAATTTTGCGAACTGGATATCAGTGGTCAGCATTGACTCGATGGGCTGAAGGGCCTGTTTCCATGCTGCATCTTTCAATCAATCAATCAATCAATCAATATGCAATAACACACAAATACATAGACAATTATCATAAAACAGTCCAGCACAAGAGAAGGCCCTTTGGCCCACAATGTCCATGCTAACCACTACAACAATAGTAATAATCAGTAATACTCAGCAACAAATGGATCCATTGTTTTCCAATTAATCCTATAAATAATAACAAGAACTATTAATTAATAATGACGGACACAGCTGCCGGAGCCACTGCTTCACAGCGCCAGAGACCTGGGTTCCGTCCTGACCTCGGGTTCTGTGCATGTGGAGTTTGCACGTTCTCCCTGGGACAATAGACAATAGGTGCAGGAGTAGGCCATTCGGCCCTTCGAGCCAGCACCACCATTCAATGTGATCATGACTGACCATCCCCAATCAGTATCCCGTTCCTGCCTTCTCCCCATATCCCCTGACTCCGCTATCTTTAAGAGCCCTATCCAGCTCTCTCTTGAAAGCATCCAGAGAACCGGCCTCCACCGCCCTCTGAGGCAGAGAATTCCACACTCACAACTCTCTGTGAGAAAAAGTGTTTCCTCTCCTCCATTCTAAATGGTTTACTCCTTATTCTTAAACCGTGGCCCCTGGTTCTGGACTCTGGAACTGCGTGGGTTTTCTCCGGGCGCTCCAGCTTCCTCCCACATCCCAAAGATGTAGGTTGATTGGATGCTTCCCTTTGCTCATGTGGAGGTTAGAATATGAGGAATGTTGATGGGAATATGAGAAGAGTAAGTATTAATATAATATCGGCACGGAGAAACAGTGAAAGGCCTGGATAGAGTGGATGTGGAGAGGATGTTTCCACTAGTGGGACCAGAGGCCACAGCCTCAGAATTAATGGACATTCCTTTAGAAAGGAGATGAGGTGGAATTTCTTTTGTTTAAGAAGGAACTGCAGATGCTGGAAAAATCGAAGGTAGACAAAAAAGCTGGAGAAATTCAGCAGGTGAGGCAGCAACTATGGAGCGAAGGAAATAGGTGACGTTTCGGGTCGACTCGACCTATTCCTTTGCTCCATAGATGCTGCCTCACCTGCTGAATTTCTCCAGCTTTTTTGTCTACTTTGGATCTGTGGAATTCATTGCCACAGGTGGCTGTGGAGGCCGTCAGTGGATATATTTACGGCAGAGATAGATTGATAGATAAGGCAGCGATAATATGTTGATATATTAGTGCAGGTGTCCGGGGTTATGTGGGGAGGGCAGGAGAATGGGGTTAGGAGGGAGAGATAGATCAGCCGTGATTGAATGGCGGAGTAAACTTGATGGGCCGAATGGCCTAATTCTGCTCCTATAACTTGTGAACCGATGAGCAAGACTTGATTACACTTTATGCTGTTTTACTGTGTTTTTTAAATCTTGTTTCTCTGGGTGTTTAAATTTTTAGTTGATTAAGTTATGACATCGGATGGAAGCTGCATTCCAAATCTCGTTGCACCTCTGTGCAATGACAATAAAAGATATTATTATCATGATTGGCTGAAGGGGCCGGACTCTGACTTGCAGCTTTCTAGTGACCATAACACTTGTATATACAAAGCACTTACAGTATATGTCACTTTATAGTTATGCAGCAGTTTGTGTTTGCAGTGTAGACAATTATTAATTACATACCAGGAAATAAAGTAACTTCAGGTGGTTTCATTGTTCAAAATATAAAAACCCGACGTGAGTTGCCAGTTCTGTTGGTTACTGAGGACTGATGTTTCTGTTTTCCCGCTCAGACAGTTCTGTTCTGTTCAGTTTAGTTTATTGTCACGTGGACTGAGGTACAGTGAAAAGCTTCTGCTGCGTGCTAACCAGTCAGCCGAAAGACTACACGTGATTGCAACTGAGCCGTCCACAGTGTACAGATACAGGATAAAGGGAATCGCGTTTAGTGCAAGGTAAAGTCTGATCAAAGATAGCCATCCTCTCGTGTCAGAGTCGGGGTCAGAGGTCCATTGTTGCTCCAGACACATGTATGCCTGTCAGACGAGCGGCACGGTGGCGCAGCGGTAGAGTTGCTGCCTCACAGCGCCAGAGCCCCGGGTTCCATCCTGATTACAGGCGCTGTCTGTATGGAGTTTGCACGTTCTCCCCGTGACCTGTGTGGGTTTTCTCCAGGTGCTCCGGTTTCCTCCCACACTCCAAAGACGTGCAGGTTTGTAGGTTAATTGGCTTGGTGTAAATGTAAATTGTCCCGGGGTGATCGCTGGTCGGCGCGGACTCGGTGGGCCGAAGGGCCTGTTTGTGCGCTGTATCTCTAAACTAAACATGCACAGAACATTTGCAACTCTGCAATGTCTTTGCTGCCCTCGTTGACCTAGATCCAATGGCCTTGTGTGGTGGCAGGGTCCGTATGGCAGAACATTGCAACATATAAGATTGTTAAGGGTTTGGACACGCTAGAGGCAGGAAACATGTTCCCGATGTTGGGGGAGTCCAGAACCAGGGGCCACAGTTTAAGAATAAGGGGTAAGCCATTTAGAACGGAGACGAGGAAACACTTTTTCTCACAGAGAGTTGTGAGTGTGGAATTCTCTGCCTCAGAGGGCGGTGGAGGCAGGTTCTCTGGATGCTTTCAAGAGAGAGCTAGATAGAGCTCTTAAAGATAGCGGTCAGGGGATATGGGGAGAAGGCAGGAACGGGGTACTGATTGGGGATGGTCAGCCATGATCACATTGAATGGCGGTGCTGGCTCGAAGGGCCGAATGGCCTACTGCACCTATTGTCTATTTAATACCTTCAGGAGGTGGAGCGTAGGCCAATCCTTTCTCAGGAGATGGCTGAAAAAATCGGCCTGTCAAATCTCTCCAAGTCTACCAGAGTTTCTGAATATCCTTCACTGTTTGAAAAGTTTAATAACATTTAAGAGACACTTGGACGGGGACATGGATAGGAAAGGTTTTGTGGGAAATGGGCCAAACAGGGGCGGGTGGGAGTGGTATGAAGATCAGGCTGATTGAGTTGAAATGTTACTTATCCATGTCCTCCAGAGATGTTGCTTGACCTGCCGAGTTGAGTTTAGTTTACAGCGCGGAAACAGGTCCTTCAGCCCACTTGAACCCACACTGACCAGCGATCCCCGTACACTAGCACTAACCCCACACACCAGGGACAATTTTACACTCTTTACCGGGCAATTAACCTACAAACCTGCACGCCTTTGAAGAATGGGATGAAACCGGAGCACCTGGAGAAAACCCACGCGGTCACGGGGAGAACATACAGACTTTGTACAGACCCTCGGTCAGGGTTGAACCCGGGTCTCTAACGCTGTAAGGCAGCAACTCTACTGCTGCGCCACCGTGTCTTTGTGTTGTTTTGCTCAACATCGCAATGATTCTGAAGATGATTACCAGATCATCCAGTTGATGATTAAATGCTCCTGGACTGGAAGGAATTGGTTAGTGGATGAAAGAAGTATTATTTGGCCAATGGTCACCCTTGTCCGTGGGGGAGCCAGTGGTGGGAGAAGCACCATGGGAGGGGGGGGGGGGGTGAACAATGGAGGGCCTGGCGTGGGATATTTTGTAACTCTGCCCACGCCCTTTGTGTGGTGACTGTTTGCATACGGTGCCTATGCAAAACAACGAACATCACCGTGACAATGAAGCTTAATTCATACATTGTTTCATGCCATCTCACCCTCCCCCGGTCCATATCAGGGGCATCCTCGTTATATTGATACGATCTTCAGCTCCCTGCACCAATCTTGCCTTTGCCTTTCACAAGTGGGTTTGCCAAGTTATTGAGGTCCATCAGGAACCGAGCTACGACCATGACGAAGTGACTTCCAATTTGGCCAGCGGTCAACAGAGACTGAAATCACATGCCGGAAGGAAGTGCAGATGCTGGTTTAAACCAAAGATAGACACAAAATGTTGGAGTAACTCAGCTGGACAGGCAGCATTCTGGAGAGAAGGAATGGGCGACGTTTCGGGTCGAGACCCTTCTTCAGTCTGATGAAGAGTCTCGAGCCAAAACATCACCCATTCCTTCTTTCCAGAAATGCTTCCTGTCCCGCTGAGTTACTCCAGCATTTTGTGTCTGCCTTTGTGCAGAATTAACATCTCTCTGCCTTAAAAAATATCCACTGATTTGGCCTCCGCAGCCATCTGTGGCAATGAATTCCATAGATTCACCACCCTCTGGCTAAAGATTGATGTAATAGTGTTATAAAGCATTTTACAATACAGCTGCTGGAAAATAAAACTAATGCAGGGATTATGGGCACTGATTACATGCATGTTCGTGGAGCTGGAGGTGTGTGAGCGGGCTGGCAGATGTGATGCACGCGGAATAAGCCTGTGTTTGACGTGATTGGGTTTCAATCATCTTGTTGTTTCTTGGTTTAATACCACATTGAAACGTTACGTACCCATGTTGTGCTTCACGTCTGTCAGTGTAGTTCACTGCGTTCTCCCCTCTGTCCTCGCACACATACCCCTCCCTCTCCCTGGCCCATGCAGTCAGTCACAACGTTGCCTCTGCCACCATCCATACACCGTCCGTTCACCCCCCAACCCCAAACATCTTTATTGATCTCCTTCTGATATGTTCCATTGCCTGTCACCCAGTCCTGCTTCTCTGTGTTCATACATTTAAAGTAAATATATATATGTATGTATAAGAGAGAACTGCAGATGCTGGTTTAAAGGTGGACAAAATGCTGGAGTAACTCAGCGGGTGAGGCAGCGTCTCTGGAGAGATGGAATGGGCGACATTTCGGGTTGAGATCCTATATATAGATAGAGAGATAGAGACGCTGCCTAACCCGCTGAGTTACTCCAGCATTTTGTGTCTTCTCCCCATAACCCCTGACACCCGTACTAATCAAGAAAATCAATCTCTGCCTTAAAAATACCCATTAATTTAGACTCCACAGCCGTCAGTGGCAATGATGATATGTATATATGTGTATATGCTTTGAAATATTTTATATATATATATATATATATATATATATATATATATATATATATCAATCAAACAAAAATGATAGTGAAAAGACTAAACCAATGCCCCCAGGCCTGTGTAGTTTGGAGCTTATTTGGAGGTTGTTGTGTTCAAGAGCCTGATGGTTGTTGGGAAGAAGCTGTTCCTGACGTTACTGTTTACCGGCCCCTGTAGCTTCTTCCCGCTGGTAGCAGCATGGCCAGGGTGGTGTGGGTCTCTGGTGATGCTGGCTGCATTTCTGAGGCAGCGCCTCCTGTAGATCCCTTCGATGGTGGGCAAACGTATCAGCCATGGTGAATGGCCTAATTCTGCTCCCATGTCTCATGGTCTAACTCGTTTGCTCTTTGATCCCTTAACATGGTGTTTCAAGTGAAGCTTGGCCCTTGTATATCTATCTCCCTGTGGCTCGGTGTGCCATAGTGTTGGACTTAATGTACAGGAAGGAACTGCAGATGCTGGTTTACACAGAAGACAAACACAAAGTGCTGGAGTAACTCAGCGTCTCTGGAGAGAAGGAATGGGTGACGTTTTGGGTCGAGACCCTTCTTCTGACTGAGAGGGAAACGAGAGGTATGAAAAGGTACAGAACAAATCAGAGCCAGCACCGATGGCCAAGGAGCCCACAATGGTCCATTGTTGGCTGTGGAAGAGGTGATTACGAGGGGATACAAACAGTGAAACTAGCAGGATGACTAGTGGGGGCGGAGAGAGAGGGGATGCAAGGGTTACTTGAAATTAGAGAAATCAATATTCATATCTCTGGGTTGTAAACTGGCCCAGCGAAATATGAAGGGGAGAAGAATCTGAAGTAGGGTCTTGACCCAAATCACCACCCATTCCTTCTCTCCAGAGATGCTACCTGTCCCGCTGAGTTACTCCGGCATTTTGTGTCTTTCTTCAAGCTAAATATGTTCCTCCACTTTGCGCTGGGCCTCACTCTGACAGTGGAGGAGGCCCAGGACAGAACGGTCAGTGTGGGAATGGGAGATCGCCTAGTCCGTGATCCACCTTGCTGTGGCTGCACTAATCCGAGGTTTTGTCGTGGTAAGTTTAGTTTTCAGTTCAGAGATACAGCGCAGAAACAGGCCCATCGAGTCTGCGCTGACCAGCAATCCCCGCGCACTAACACTACCCTACACACACTAGGGACAATTTACACTAACACCAAGCCAATTAACCGAGAAATCTGCACGTCTTTGGAGTGTGGGAGGAAACTGAAGATCTCGGAGAAAACCCACGCAGGTCAAGGGGAGAACGTACAAACTCCGTACAGACAGCACCCGTAGTCGGGATCGAACCTGTGTCTCCGGCGCTGTGAGGCAGCAACTCTACCGCTGCGCCACCGTGCCGCCCTAACTGTTCAGCTTCATTCTCCTTGCTTGCACCACTGTTGTTTTGTGCTGCCTGCCTGCTGCTGGCTGGGTCGACTGTGGGCAGGTTTCCCAGTTGTCACACATGGCTACCAAAGAAGCACTTGATTGAAAAGCCTTCTCACCATCTGGTGGGTGGCTCAGCATCCTTGCAGCCCGAAGAAAATGTTTGAAGAAGAAATGGAATCTGGTTCCGAACAAACCATTTCTACGGCACGGTGGCGCAGCGGGTAGAGCTGCTGCCTCACAGCGCCAGAGACCCTGGTTAGATCCTCACTCCCGGGTGCTGTCAGTGTGGAGCTTGCACGTTCTCCCCCTGACCTGCGTGGGTTTTCTCCGGGTGCCCCGGTTTCCTCCCACACTCCAAAGACGTGCAAGTTTGTAGGTTAATTGGCTTGGTCTAATTGTAAATTGTCCCTGGTGTGTAGGATAGTGTTAGTGTACGGAGATCGCTGGTCGGCAGGGACTCAGTGGGCCGAAGGGCCTGTTACTCTAAAGCCACTTCACCCTGTAATGTCCCTTCTTACATTCCCAATGATTTTGCACAACAACGGCAAGAGCTTGTTCTGTATTTTTCCCTTTGTTCTACATATTGTACACGCGTTTGGCTTTATTGTATTTATGTATAGTATTGTCTGATTTGGTTGGAAATAATGCAAAACAATGCTTGTCACTGTACCTCTGTGACACACCGCCAACAATAAACCTAAGCCTAGAAAAGAGACAGAGTGCTGGAGTAACTCAGCGGGTCAGGCAGCATCTCTGGAGAATGGGGATAGGTGACCCTTAAGTTCGGGACCCTTCTTCAGACTTGGGAGTCTGAAGAAGGGTCCCAACCTGAAACGTCACCTATCCATGTTCTCCACAGATGCTGCCTGACCCGCTGAGTTACTCCAGCACTCTGTGAAACGTCACCTATCCATGTTCTCCACAGATGCTGCCTGACCCGCTGAGTTACTCCAGCACTCTGTGTCATGATGAGCCGTTTTTAGCTCATTAGAACAATTATAAGTACTATTACAATCCTTAGGAACCAAATAAGCAGCTTGCTCTGCCGCCTTATTACAAGTCCCATGGCATGAGGTTGTTGTTGGATAAAAGCAGACTTTGTGCAGACTCCACCACTGTCACCGGTGTACAGTATTTGTACGTACGCACCGACAGAAAGTGAGCGCTTGGTTCAATATTGAGTATTAATAATGTGATGCTTTGAAAATCTTAGTCCACTAATCAATTCACTAACGACGTGCCTTGTGGACTACAGCAATGTTACAACTCAGCGGGACAGGCAGCATCTGTGGAGAGAAGGAATGGGGACGTTTAGGGTCAAGACCCTTCTTCAGACTGAGAGTCAGGGGAGAGGGAGACGAGAGATATGGAAGGGTAAGGTGTGAAAACAAGAGATCAAAGGGCACAAAGTTGAAGGAAAATGTGGGAAAGATCATTGTTAGCGAGGGGAAGTTGACAACGAGGTGAGCAAAGTATATTTTAATCATGAGGTTTGGCGGGATACGGGCCAAATACAGGTAAATGGGACTAGCTTAGATGAGGCATTTTGGTCACCATGGTCATGTTGGGCCGAAGGGCCTGTTTCTGTGTTGTGTGACCCCATAACTCTAAGTGTCTGGGGAGCAAAATCCAGTTGATGCTTCAGCCTAGAGGTGGGTGTGGGGGGGGGGGGGGGGGGGGGGGGTGACGGTGGGCGACACAGCGGTAGACTTGCTGCCGTACGGCGCCAGAGACCCGCGTTCCATCCTGACTACGGGCGCTGTCTGTACGGAGTTTGTACGTTCTCCCCGTGGCCGTGCCGGGTGCTCCCGTTTCCCCCCAATATTAATATTAAGATGGTTATTATGGCCTGAAAAATGAGGATGGTTAAGCATTGAAGAAAATAACAGCAGAAGTAAGAATCCACATGATAGAAGAGCGGTGAAATGAGTTTTGCGGTTTAATTTTAAGTTGCTTTGACTTGAAAGGGGTCCAGCAAGGAACAAAGTATAAAGATGCTCGTCAGAATTTACTAGAACTAGTAGCGGGCACGGTGGCGCAGCGGTAGAGTTGCTGCTTTACAGCGCTCGCAGCGCCAGAGACCCGGGTTCGATCCTGACTACGGGCGCTGTCTGTACGGAGTTTGTACGTTCTCCCTGTGACCTGGGTTCTCTCCGAGATCTTTGGTTTCCGCCCACACTCCAAAGACGTGCAGGTTTGTAGGTTAATTGGCTTGGTGTAAATGTAAAATTGGCCCTAGTGTGTGTAGGGTAGTGTTAGTGTGTGGGGATCGCTGGTCGAGGCGGACTCAGTGGGCCGAAGGGCCTGTTTCCGCGCTGTATCTCCAAACTAAACTAACCTAAAAAATCCAAGCAGATCCCTGGTGTCTAAAGAATGTTGCATTTACTAAAAAAAAACTAGTTTGCAACTCTATTTGATAATTTCCGTGCCCGGGCCATGGGTGCGTTACTCTGCCCGGGCCATGGGTGCGTTACTCTGCCCGGGCCATGGGTGCGTTACTCTGCCCGGGCCATGGGTGCGTTACTCTGCCCGGGCCATGGGTGCGTTACTCTGCCCGGGCCATGGGTGCGTTACTCTGCCCGGGCCATGGGTGCGTTACTCTGCCCGGGCCATGGGTGCGTTAATCTGCCCGGGCCATGGGTGCGTTACTCTGCCCGGGCCATGGGTGCGTTACTCTGCCCGGGCCATGGGTGCGTTACTCTGCCCGGGCCCGAGCAACAGTCGGACATCTGTGGCGATCGACGCTCGTTCCTTCACGCACAGTTTTTGCAGTTTATTCCACAGGCTCGTTGCCCACTCTCTCTATACGTACTTCATAAGCTCGCAGGGCATAGGAGCAGAATTAGGCCATTAGGCCCATCGAGTCTGCTCCAACCTTCAATCATGGCCGATCTATCTCTCCCTCTCTCCCGCCTTCTCCCCATAACTGTAGGGGTGGTGAATCTGTGGAATCCTTTGCCACAGAAGGCCGCTGGAAGCCAAGTCAATGGATATTTTTAAGCCAGAGATAGACAAATAATACAGGTGTTAGGGGTTATAGGAAGAAGGCAGGAGAATGGGGTTGAGAGGGAAAGATAGACAGGCCATGATTGAATAGCAGAATAGTTTTGATGGGCCAAATGGCCTAATTCAGCTCCTATCACTTATGAACATGAACTTATGAACCTTTTTAAACTCCAACTAATCAAAAATCTCTCAGTCTCTGCCTTGACTTAGCTTCCACCGCTGTCTCTAGTGACTCTACAAGGAGGTTGTTGAGGTAGGGGCTGTAACAACATTTCAAACACAATTTGGTCAGGTATATGGCTAGGAAAGGTTTAGAGGGATGTGGACCAACGCAGGGAGGTGGGACTAGCCTTGGTTGCCACGGGCAAGTTGGGCCGAAGGGCCTGTTTCAGTGCTCTGTGACTGACACTCCAGAGAGGAGCCTGAGGGGCTGAGAGGGTGGTGGGTACTTGGAGCAAGCTGCTAGAGGAAGTAGTTGCGGCAGGCACTATAACAGCCTTTGAAAGACACTTGGACAGATACATGTCTATGAAGGAACTGCAGACGCTGGTTTAAACCGAAGACAGACACAAAAAGCTGGAGTAACTCAGCGGGACAGGCAGCATCTCTGGAGAGAATGAATGGGTGACGTTTTGAGTCAAGAAGGGTCTCGACCTGAAACGTCACCTATTCCTTCTCTCCAGCGATGCTGCCTGTCCCGCTGAGTTACTCCAGCTTTTTGTGACTGTGGACAGGTACATGGATAGGACAGGTTTAGAGGGATATGGGCCACATGTAGGCAGGTGGGACTGGTGTAGATGAGGCATGTTGGTGGGCGTGGGCAAGTTGGACCAGAGCTTGTTCTGAGCGTGATGAGTGTGTGTATTTATTACATTTACGGGCCCACAAAGCTGCAGGAAGTAAGAATGTAATTGTTCCATTGCCTGTGCATACGACACGACACTGATAACAAGTGCATGTGTGGATGTTCGAGAGCACAAGAGTCCACCTGGTGTCATAACCTATAACAGCAACAGTTTAATTAAAATGAAATATTTCCAGTTTGTGATTACGAAATTGAGAAACCTTGTCAGAGAACATCCTTGACTCTGAAGCACACGGTGGCGCAGCAGGTAGAGCTGCTGCCTCACAGCGCCGGAGTCCTGGGTTCCATCCCGGCTACGGGTGCTGTCTGTACGGAGTTTGCACGTTCTCCCCGTGACTTGCGTGGGTTTTCTCCGAGATCTCCGGTTTCCTCCCACACTCCAAAGACGCACAGGTCTGTAGGTTAATTGGCCCGGTATAAATGTAGACTTTGTCTCTAGTCTGTGCGGGATTGTGTTAATGTGCGGGGATCGCTGGTCGGCGCGGTCTCGGTGGGACAAAAGGCCTGTTTCCACGATGTATCTCCAAATCAAAGAAGGGTCTTGACCCGAAACGTCACGCATTCCATCTCTCCGGAGATGCTGCATCACCCGCTGAGGTACTCCAGCATTTTGGGGGGTGTCTACCCTAAACTAAACACGGTACGTGTAGGAAAGATTTGCAGATGCTGGTTTCAATCGAACACCAGACACAAAATGCTGGAGTAACTCAGCGGGACAGGCAGCATCTCTGGAGAAAAGGAATGGGTGATGTTTTGGGTCGAGGCGAAGGGTCTGAAAAAGGGTCTTGACCTGAAATGTCACCCATTCCTTCTCTCTGGAGATGCTGCCTGTCCCGCTGAGTTACCCCAGCATTTTGTGTCTGCCTAAACTAAACACGGTGCCCAGGCCTGGCAGACACGGTGAAGACGCAAGCCTTCTTTCTGTCTGCAGCAACTGCATTGATTTTGTTCATTCCAGTAAATCTGTTACCAGTCCCAACAAGTCTCCAATCCTTCCCCCCCGACCCTCCCATTGCAAGCCTTTCCGGATCAGCATTGATGGCAGATATTGCCTGCAGGCATTGGCTTTTATGTATCCCGAGCTGCACTAATTGCCATCTAGCGCACAATTCTGTAAATTACCGGCCCTAGGGTGGTAAAATACATCAGCCACTGACTTCTCCAATTTCAGGTAGTCCTTGTTTTCTCCCTCCTTCCACTCCCCCTCCCAGCTTTCCCACAAAGCCCACTGTCTCCACCTCTTCCCTTCTTTTTCCCGTCCCCCCCACATCATTCTGAAGAAGGGTCTCGACCCGAAACATTGCCTTTTCCTTCGTTCCACAGATGCTGCCTCACCTGCTGAGTTTCTCCAGCAGTTCTGTCGACCTTCAGCCTCTGAGACAGTCACTACTGCTCCTTGTTTCTCCAGGTTTGTCCAACCTCTCCTCGTGTAAGACCCTCTAATGCTGACACCTTCTGGGACCTGCCACCTATTAAATCTTTTGAGGAGTGGGCTCGGGGATATAAAGGTGCAAAGGACATGTGTAGGAAGGAACTGCAGATGCTGGTTTACAGTAAAGATAGAAACAAAAAGCTGGAGTAACTGAGTCATTCGTAACTGTCACTGTATGTCATGTTGTTACTTGTGGGCGGAGCACCAAGGCAAATTCCTTGTATGTGAATACTTGGCCAATAAACTTACTTACTTCTCCCCATAACCCCCGACCCCACACGATACTAATTTCAAAGATGCGTTGTGTAAACAGGCCCTTCGGCCCACCCAGTCCGTGCGGACCAGCGATCACCCCCTTCTCACTAGTTCTACCCTAAACACTCGGGACATTTTCACAGAGGACCTATTAGCCCACCATAGCCCGTGAGGAAGATCCTGAAGACCAGCGACAGAGACCACATCACAAACGAGGAGATCTACCGGCAAACTGCTACAGAGCCTCTGAGCCAGGACATAGAGGGACACAGGATGGAATGTGCTCAGAATGTTGCCAGAACCTGCCCCTAAGATAGCAGTGACATGGCAACCTGTCGGAAGAAGGAAAGGAGGCCGACCAGAACTCACATGGAGGCGAACATTCCGGAAGGATTTGGAAGCCCGGGACGCTAACCTGTGGAGGGTGGAAGGCGTGGGACATGACGGAACAGAAGGGTGAAACCTTGCTGCCCAGTGTGGGAGGAACTCGGTCTAAGACTAAAGTAACCGCTGCGCCTGTACTGATCATGAATCTTGCCAATCGCCACCTTAAAACATACCCATGACTTCCCTTGCAGTATCCCATGTAAAACCGACTGCTGGGTTATCCCCCCCCCACCCATCCACCCCCATCTGTTGTTACAGCCTCCAGCAAAGTCTGCCCTAAAATACAGCTTCAGTTTAATTTAGTCTAACCACAAGAACATTACAAAAAATAGCATCATCAGTAACGGCTTGTGGGTGTGGGTGTGGAAGGGGGGGGGCTGTGTGTGTGGGTGTGCATTTGTGTGTGTGTGTGGTGGGTGTGTATTTGTGTGTGTCTGTGTGTGTGTGTTTGTGTGTGTCTGTGTGTGTGTGTGAGGGTGTGTGTGGGGGTGTGTGTGTATTTGTGTGTGTGGGTATGTGTGTGTGTATTTGTGTGTGTAGGGGCGTGTGGGTGTCTGTGGGTGTGGGTGTGTATTTGTGTGGGTGTGTGTGTATGGGTGTGTGTGGGTATGGGGGTGTGTGTGGGTATGGGTGTGTGTGTCTGTGTGTGTCTGTGTGTGGGTATGGGGGTGTGTGTGGGTATGTGTGTGTGTGTGTGTGTCTGTGTGTGTGTCTGTGTGTGGGTATGGGGGTGTGTGTGGGTATGGGTGTGCGTGTGTCTGTGTGGGTATGTGTGTGTCTGTGTGTGGGTATGGGTGTGTGTGTGGGTATGGGTGTGTGTGTGTGTGTCTGTGTGTGGGTATGTGTGTGTGTGTCTGTGTGTGGGTATGGGTGTGTGTGTGTGTGGGTGTGGGTATGGGTGTGTGTGTCTGTGTGTGTGTCTGTGTGTGGGTATGTGTGTGTGTGTCTGTGTGTGGGTATGGGTGTGTGTGTGTCTGTGTGTGGGTATGGGTGTGTGTGGGTATGGGGGTGTGTCTGTGTGTGTGGGTGGGTGTGTGTGTGTCTGTGTGTGGGTATGGGTGTGTGTGTGTGTGGGTATGGGTGTGTGTGTGTGTCTGTGTGTGGGTATGGGTGTGTGTGGGTATGGGGGTGTGTCTGTGTATGGGTATGGGTGTGTGTGTGTGTGGGTATGGGGGTGTGTGTGTGTGTGTGTGTGTGTGTGTGTGTGGGTATGGGTGTGTGTGGGTATGGGTGTGTGTGTCTGTGTGTGGGTGTGTGTGTGTGTGTGTGTTGGTTTGTGGCGGGGCTTGGTGCAAAGTTCAATAAACAGACTGCACTACGTTGGCAGTGAATACTGGGGGGTTTAAGCTCGGCGAATGCTTGATATGCTACAGTCTCTCTCTCTCTCTCTCTTCTCTGTCTCTCTCCAGTTTTACTGACCTATTTCCATTCGCAACGCCAATAGTATCTTAGCAACTGCTGCAGTCCCCGTAGGAAAAAAACCCAGGCAGTCAGTCAGTCAGTCAGTCAGGCTGCTGTGTTCATGTGCGGTGAATGTGCAGCCCAGCCGTGGATCAAGGTTACTGTTTGTTCTGCCGGGGCCCGGTGAACGAGAGCCCACGTCGTGCTGGTGATCTGTCAGGAGCAGAGGCAGGGTCTGTGGCACAAACCCACCCACCCACACCCACACCCAGCCAGCCATGCTTCCCCGCGGCCGGGGCCATCTCGCTGGGAGCCGGGCAGTCGCCAGCCCAGACCCGTGTTGACCGACCAGCCAGCCAGTGGATTGTACTGACGGGAGGGGAGGGGAGGGGGCTGCCCAGCCCAGCCCAGCCCACACCAGACCAGATTGCCACTTGCTGCCAGCTCCTGCTCTCTGCACTCTGCTGATGCTGACGCTGACGGTAAGATCTGTAGAGAGGGGGGGGGGGGGGGGGGTGGAGTGTGTGGCTTTACCAGCGCCTGTTCCCCAACACTCAAAGCTCCCCAGGCAAGAGCCAAGATGCCTCGGTGTCCGGCCAGTGTGTGTGAATGTGCATGTATCTGTGTGTGACTGTGTTTGGCCATGTGAGAATGTGTGTGTGTGTCTGGCCCCTGGAGAGAGTGTGTCGTGTGTGTGCACATTAATGTGTGTGTGAGAGATAGTGTGTCTGAGTGTGTGCTGGGTGTAGTGTTTTTCTGTCTGTGTCAGTGTGTTAATGTGTGAGTGTCAGTGTATCTCTGTGCACTTGAGTGTGTTAGTGTACGTGAGTGAGTGAGTGTGTGCTTGCGTGTGTGAGTGAGTGTCTGTGTGAGTGAGTGAGAGTGTGTGTGTCTGCGTGTGCGTTAGTGTATGTGTGAGTCTGCGTGTGCATGTGTCCATGTTGATGCTGCCTCACAGATTTATTCTGACCCAGGGGGTGTGTGGGGGGGGGGATGCTGCGGTGTGTGGGTGGGGGGGGAGATGCAGTGGTGTGTGTGGGGGGGGGGGCATGCAGTGGTGTGTGGGGGGGGATGCTGAGGTGTGTGGTGTGTGTGGGGGGGGGGCATGCAGTGGTGTGTGGGGGGGGGCATGCAGTGGTGTGTGGGGGGAGATGCTGTGGTGTGTGTGGGGGGGGGGGATGCTGTGGTGTGTGTGGGGGGGGGGGCGGGCATGCAGTGGTGTGTGTGGGGGTGTGGGGGGATGCTGCGGTGTGGGGCAGCACTTGGCTGACCTGACTGCTGTGTCGTGTTGCGATGAGCATTAGATTGGTATTAGATTTCTGCAAGTCGGCCTGGCTGTAAAGTGATTTTGTTTTCTTTTACATCACGAGGGGTTTTGTGTTCATTACAGGCAGACCCTGTGTTCACTTGTCAGTCTGCGATACAGGGCCGTGGCATTGTGGGCAAGGACGCAAAGTATCTAGGAAGGAACTGGAGATGCTGCTTTATACCAAAAATAGACATCCTTGCAAGTCCTGCAATTATTCAGCAGACAGACACAAAATGCTGGAGTAACTCAGTGGGACAGGCAGCGCCTCTGGAGAGAAGGAATGGGTGATGTTTCGCGTCGAGACCCTTCTTCAGATCTCCCCTTTAATCTCCTGTTTTCACACTTTACCCTTCCATATCTCTAATCTCCCTCTCCCCTGACTCACAGCCTGAAGAAGGGTCTCAATCTGAAACGTCGCCCATTCCTTCTCTCCAGAGATGCTGCCAGCCTGTCCCGCTGAGTTACTCCAGCATTTTTGTGTCGACCATTGGAATATATTTTATTAGTGGGCCCTAAATGAACACTTGGAAAGAGAGGATGCTGTGTTAAAAGCTGGGGAAGGGAGGTTTTGGTTTAGAAAGGGTTAAAGAATGAGAGGACGTCTTAACGCTCTACAAATGGGTTGAGTTAAGTTGTTATTACTGCACCTATAGTTAAAGACAATCAGTCCCATTGTTTAAGTGCACCTTACTTCCTTAAGTGTATTTCAAGCAAGCGAGGTATCTCTCTCTGTCACTCTTCCCACTCGGCAGGCACCGAGATTGATCGGCAGGTTTGTTCTTATTATTCATGTTACCAGATGACAACAACAACAATCTGCATTCACATGGTGCCCTAATCATGGCAACTCAGCGCCAAGCATGGGCTGCTGCTGGATACTGGCTACTGCTGGATACTGGCTGCTGGCTACTGGCTGCTGGATACTGGCTGCTACTGGCTACTGGCTGCTGGCTGCTGGTTGCTGCTGGATACTGGCTGCTGGCTACTGGTTGCAGGCTACTGGCTACTGGCTACTGGCTACTGGCTGCTGGTTGCAGGCTACTGGCTACTGGCTACTGGCTACTGGCTGCTGGCTGCTGGTTGCAGGCTACTGGCTACTGGCTACTGGCTACTGGCTACTGGCTGCTGGCTGCTGGTTGCAGGCTACTGGCTGCAGGCTACTGGCTGCTGGCTGCTGGCTGCTGGTTGCTGGTTGCAGGCTACTGGCTACTGGCTGCTGGCTGCTGGCTGCTGGCTGCTGGCTGCTGGCTGCTGGCTGCTGGCTGCTGGTTGCTGGTTGCTGGTTGCTGGCTCCTGGTTGCTGGCTCCTGGCTCCTGGTTGCTGGCTGCTGGTTGCAGGCTTCTGGCTGCTGGCTGCTGGCTACTGGCTGCTGGCTGCTGGTTGCTGGTGGAGGAGTTCCCCTCCCCCCCCCCCCTTCCGTTCAAATCGTAGAAGCATAGACAATAGGTGCAGCAGTAGGCCATTTGGCCCTTCAAGCCAGCACCGCCATTCACTGTGATCATGGCTGCTCATCCACAATCAGTACCCCGTTCCTGCCTTCTCCCCATACCCCTTGATTCCGTTAGCCCTCAGAGCTAAATCTAATGTGGCTGTCCCACTGTACGAGCTAATTCAAGTTCTCCCGAGTTTCCCCTGATTCGAACTCGGAGATTTAAGGTAATGGCCGCTCGTAGGTACTCGGGGCTCTCGTGGACATTTTTCAGCATGTTGAAAAATCTTCGCAAGTCTTCCCGAGCTTATCGCGTCTCCCGAGTACCTGCCGTTAGCGTTACGAGCCGCTAAGAGACGTCCCCGAGCTCCGACGTACCCGCTACGTACATTTTACGTGCTTACCATGAGTTTGATTTTTTTTTAAACGCGGGAGTGCTCTTGAATGAACTCGTACAGTGGGACAGGCCCTTAACTTTCTCTTGAAAACATCCAGTGAATTGGCCTCCACTGCCTTCTGTGGCAGAGAATTCCACAAATCCACAACTCTCTGGATGAAATCGTTTTCCCTCATCTCAGTCCTAAATGGCCGACCCCTTATTCCTAAACTGGGGTAGTTTTAGACCAATCCGTCCACTGGTCTCCCTCTCCCTGCCTCTATAATCTTCTAGATTTTAAGAATGAAGTGATTATCTTATAAAGTGTGATTGGCCTGGTTGGACCTCTGCTCATTGGTCTTAGAGTCATAGAGTGATATAGTGTGGAAACTGGCCCTTCGGCCCAACTTGCCCACACCGGCCAATATGTCCCATCTGCACTAGTCCCACCTGCCTGCGTTTGGTCCATATCCCTCCAAACCGGTCCTATCCATGTACCAGTCTAACTGTTTCTGAAACGTTGTGATAGTCCCAGCCTCAACTACCTCCGCTGGCGGCTTGTTCCATACACCCGCCACCCTTAGTGTGAAAAAGCTATAGCGCAGATTCCTATTAAATCTTTTCCCCCTTCACTTTGCACCCATGTCCTCAATTCACCTACTCTGGGCAAGAGACTCTGTGTGTATACCTGATCTATTCCTCTCATGATTTTATGCACCTCAATAAGATCGCTCCTCAGCCTCCTGCACTCCAAGGAATAGAGACCCAGCCTACTCAACCTCTCCCTGCAGGTCACACCCTCTAGTCCTGGCAACATCTTCGTAAATCTTTGTACCTTTTCTAGCTTGATACCATCTTTCCTATAACATGATGAGCAGAACCGAACACAATATTCTAAATGCAGCCTCACCAACGTCTTGTACAACTGCAACATGACCTCCCAACTTCTATGCTCTGACTGATGAAGGCCAATGTGCCAAAAGCCTTTCTGACCACCTTATCCACCTGCGACTCCACCTTCAAGGAACCATGCACCTGCCATTTCCACCATGGGGAAGAAGATTTTGACCGTATACTCTATCTCTGCCTCTCATAATTCCAGATACTTCCATCAGGTTTACCCTCAAACTTCAACGCAGCAGAGAGAACAATCCAAGTTTGTCCTTCCTCTTACAGCTTAAGATGGACACAAAATGCTGGAGTAACTCAGCGGGACAGGCAGCATCTCTGTAGAGAAGGAATGGGTGACGTTTTGGGTCGAGGCTGCTTATCCACTATCCAGCCAGCATTCTGATAAACCTCTTCTGCACCACCTTCTTGTAACGGGTTGGGCAGAACTGCACACAACGAGACAACTAACTCAAGGCCGAGACTTCTGTGGTGCAGATGGAGAATGGACTAGCTGGTAATTCTGTACAGGTGTTGGCATGTCTCAGCACCTACTGGAAAATAGCTGAGGTTCTGGACAATAGATAATAGACAAAAGGTGCAGGAGTAGGCCATTTGGCCCTTCGAGCCAGCACCGCCATTCAATGTGATCATGGCTGATCATTCCCAATCAGTACCCCGTTCCTGCCTTCTCCCCATATCCCCTGACTCCGCTATCTTTAAGAGCCTTATCTAGCTCTCTCTTGAAAGCATCCAGAGAACCGGCCTCCACCGCCCTCTGAGGCAGAGAATTCCACAAGCTCACAACACTCTGTGTGAAAAAGTGTTTCCTCGTCTCCGTTCTAAACGGCTTACTCCTTATTCTTAACCTGTGGTCCTTGTTCTGGACTCCCCCAACATCGGAAGACCATTGCTGGCCATTCTCGGTCCACCATGGGACCAGGCGGGTGCAGCTTGGTCAACCAGACCTCACTTAAACTTGCCGAATAATGCAAGGCAAGTCAGGTTTACTCGTCACATACGCATACAAGATGTGCAGTGAAATGAAAAGTGGCCGTGCTCGCGGATTGTGCAAAAAAACTACAAAACAGAGTGGAACAGAAACAGTAATTACATATTTGTGGGAGAAAAAAAGAAAGAAAAAAACAACATTTTTAAAAAGACATTGCACATCAGTAGAGTGGTTCAGTAAAGTTCGTCCCTGGTGGGATAGGAGCTCACAGGCCGAATGGCCTCTGGCAAGAAACTCCTGCTCATCCTCTCCGTTCTCACAACATGGCAACGGAGGCGTTTGCCTGACCGTAGCAGCTGGAACAGTCCGTTGCAGGGGTGGAAGGGGTCTCCTTACGATCTTGTTGGCTCTGGAGTTGCACCTCCTGATGGATAGTTCCTGCAGAGGGGTGAGAGAAGTTCCCATAGTGCGTTCGGCCGAACGCACTACTCTCTGCAGAGCCTTCTTGTCCTGGGCAGAGCAATTCCCAAACCAGATTGTAATGTTTCCGGACAAGATGCTTTCCACAGCCGCAGGGTAGAAGCACTGGAGGATCCTCGGAGACACTCTGAATTTCCTCAATTGCCTGAGGTGGTAAAGGCGCTGCCTTGCCTTACTCACGAGTGCTGCAGCGTGTGATGTCCATGTCATATCCTCAGACATGTGGACTCCCAGGTATTCAAAACAGCTCACCCTATCCACAGTATCCCCAGTTATCCTCAATGGTGTGTACGTCCTCGGATGATGTGACCTCCTAAAGTCCACGATCAGCTCCTTAGTTTTTTTGATGTTCAAGAGGAGGCTGTTGTCCTGACACCAGAGTGCCAGGTCAGCTACCTCCCGGTAGGCCTTCTCATCGTTGTCTGAGATCAGGCCCACCACCACGGTGTCATCAGCAAACTTGATTATCGAGATGGAGCTGAACCTAGCCACACAGTCATGTGTGTACAGGGAGTACAGTAGGGGGCTGAGGACACAACCCTGGGGGGATCCTGTGCTCAGGGCTCGATGTATTTCCTCCCATCTTGACTACCTGGGTCCTGGCGGTGAGAAGGTCCAGGACCCAGGCACACAGGGGGGTACTGAGCCCCAATTCCGGCAGCTTCTCGGCCAGTCTGGTGGGGACTATCGTGTTGAAGGCTGAACTGAAGTATATGAACAACATCCTCACGTAGCCCCCCTTCTGGCTGTCAAGGTGAGAGAGAGCGGTGTGCAGAACCTGGGAGACCGCATCGTCCGTGGATCTGTTTGGACGGTATGCGAATTGTAGCGGGTCCATGTTGCGAGTTGTGGTTCTTGACCAGCCTCAAAACATTTCATGACTCATGATGGGAGGCCTGGATAGAGTGGATGTGGAGAGGATGTTTCCACTAGTGGGAGAGTCGAGGACCAGAATAAAAGGACGTTCCTTTAGGAAGGAGATGAGGAGGAATTTCTTTAGTTGGAGTGTGGTGAATCTGAATTCATTGCCTGCGGAGGCCAAGTCAATAGGTGTTTTTAAAGCAGAGATTATAGATTCTTGATTAGTACGGGTGTCGCGTTATGGGGAGAAGGCAGGAGAATGGGGTTAGGATGGAGAGATAGATCAGCCATGAATGAATGGCGGAGGAGTTTTGATGGGCCGAATGGCCTAATTCTGCTCCTGTCACTTATGGAATGGACTTATCACGGTCACAGCGAGGAGAAGCCATCACTGTCGGGTTGCCTCCATCTCCCCTCCCCCCCCCCCCCCCCCCCCCCCCCCACAATACTGAACCTCCTGTCCTCAGCATAGGTCTTGCCTTTGTACTCCTCTGCCCACTCCTCAAGATTTAATCAATCACAGGTCACAGAAGGTGTCAGAATTAGAGGGTGTTCGGTTTCAGGAGGGGTTGGAGAAACAAGGAGCTGCTGATGTTGGTTTTCACAGAGTGCTGGAGTAACTCAGCGGGTCAGGCAGCATCTGTGGAGAACATGGATAGGTGACGTTTCACAGAGTGCTGGAGTAACTCAGCGGGTCAGGCAGCATCTGTGGAGAACATGGATAGGTGACGTTACACAGAGTGCTGGAGTAACTCAGCGGGACAGGCAGCATCTGTGGAGAACATGGATAGGTGACGTTTCACAGAGTGCTGGAGTAACTCAGCGGGTCAGGCAGCATCTGTGGAGAACATGGATAGGTGACGTTTTGGGTCTTCCCTCACCGCTGTCTACCAGCTCTATGCGTTTCTCTACTCCATCAGTCTGAAGAATGGTCATAGAGTGATACAGCGTGGAAATGGGCCCTTTGGCCCAACTTGCCCACACCAACCAACATGCCCCATCTACACTAGTCTCACCTCCCTCCAAACCAGTCCTACCCATGTACCTGTCGAAATGCTTCTTAAACGTTGCGGTAGTCCCTGCGGGTCCTGACCTGAAATGTTGTCTGGCCATTCCCTCCGCAGATGCTGCCTGACCCACTGAGTTCCTCCAGTAGTTTGTGTTTCATTCAAGACTCCAACATCTGCAGTCACTTATCTCTCCACTTAGTGCCTTGATCTCAGACAAGAACCAGGAGATGTGTAGGGCTGAGCGGGAGGTCAGTGGGAGGAACGGGTCAGTGAGGGGGGGGGGGGAGGGTCAGTGGGAGGGGTCAGTGAGGGAGGAGTCAGTGAGGGGGTCAGCAGGTTTATTCCACTTTTGCTGTTCATTGACCACACGTTGGAGATGCTTGTGTTGATCCGTGCAGGACCACATCTCACACCCTCTTCCTCTATTTTAATAGTTGTGGTCTGTTTGTGAACGCAAGTGAACTGGGGTAAAGTTGCGAGGCTCTTTAGTTTTTAGTGCAGATGCTGGTTTACACCGAAGACAGACACAAAATGCTGGAGTAACTCAGCGAGACAGGCAGCTTCTCTGGAGAAAAGGAATGGGTGACGTTTCGGGTCAAGACCCTTTTTCCTACTGAGTCAGGGGAGAGGGAGACTTCACTGGAGTTTAGAAGGATGAGGGGAATCTTATTGAAACATATAAAATTATAAAAGGACTGGACAAGCTAGATGCAGGAAAATGTTCCCAATGTTGGGCGAGTCCAGAACCAGGGGCCACAGTCTTAGAATAAAGGGGAGGCCATTTAAGACTGAGGTGAGAAAAAACTTTTTCACCCAGAGAGTTGTGAATTTGTGGAATTCCCTGCCACAGAGGGCAGTGGAGGCCAAGTCACTGGATGGATTTAAGAGAGAGTTAGATAGGGGCTAGTGGAGTCAAGGGATATGGGGAGAAGGCAGGCATGGGTTATTGATTGGGGACGATCAGCCATGATCACAATGAATGGCGGTGCTGGCTCGTAGGGCCGAATGGCCTCCTCCTGCACCTATTGTCTATGTTTCTATGTTTCTAGAGATATGGAAGGGTAAGGTGTGAAAACGGAAGATTAAAGGGGAGATCTGAAGAAGGGTCTTGGCCCAAAACATCACCCACTCCTTCACTCCTGAGATGCTGCCTGTCCCCGCTCAGCTACTCCAGCATTTGTGTCTATCTTAGTTTTTAATTTAGCTTATCATCACGTGTAAAAAGCTTTTGTTGCGAGCTAACCAGTCAGGAGAAAGACTAGACATGATTACAGTCGAGCCAGCCACAGTGTACAGGTACAGGATAGAGGAGATAATGTAAATAATGTTTGGGGCAAGATCAAGTCCAGGTAAAGATCGGCCATGGGTCTCCAATGATTGTGGCTCAGGCCCACTGGCCAGTTGTCCAAGCACAGTGATGGTGCCAACAGGAGATGGAGGCAGTAAGGGAATCAAGGACCAGACATGGGTTCAAGGTGAAGGGGGAAAGGTTTAATAGGAATCTGAGGGGTAACTTTTTCCACACAAAGTGTGGTGGGTGTATGGAACAAGCTGCCATAGGAGGAAGTTGAAGCTGGGACTACCCCAACATTTAAGAAGCATTTAGACAGGTACATGGATAGGACGGGTTTAGAGGGATATGGACCAAACGCAGGCAGGTGGGTCTAGTGTAGCTGGAGCATGTTGGCCAGCGTGAGCAAGGTGGGCCGAAGGGCCTGATTCCGTGGGTCTGTGTCTGTGACCATTTCTCTGTTTCTCGGTGTGTCTGTGTACCTGTGTCTGTGTACCTGTGTCTGTGTACCTGTGTCTGTGTACCTGTGTCTGTGTACCTGTGTCTGTGTACCTGTGTCTGTGTACCTGTGTCTGTGTACCTGTGTCTGTGTACCTGTGTCTATACCTGTGTCTATACCTGTGTCTGTGCCTCTGTGCCTCTGTGTCTCTGTGTCTCTGTGTCTCTGTGTCTCTGTGTCTCTGTGTCTCTGTGTCTCTGTGTCTCTGTGTCTCTGTGTCTCTGTGTCTCTGTGTCTCAGTGACTGTGTCTCTGTGACTGTGACTCTGTGTCTGTGTCTCTGTGACTGTGACTCTGTGACTCTGTGTCTCCGTGTCTCCGTGTCTCCGTGTCTCCGTGTCTCCGTGTCTCTGTGACTCTGTGACTCTGTGACTCTGTGACTCTGTGACTCTGTGACTCTGTGACTCTGTGTCTCCGTGACTCTGTGACTCTGTGTCTCTGTGTCTCTGTGTCTCTGTGTCTCTGTGTCTCTGTGTCTCCGTGACTCTGTGACTGTGACTCTGTGTCTCTGTGACTCTGTGACTCTGTGTCTCTGTGACTGTGACTCTGTGACTGTGACTCTGTGTCTCTGTGACTCTGTGTCTCTGTGTCTCTGTGACTGTGACTCTGTGACTGTGACTCTGTGTCTCTGTGACTCTGTGACTCTGTGTCTCTGTGACTGTGACTCTGTGTCTCTGTGACTCTGTGTCTCTGTGACTCTGTGTCTCTGTGTCTCTGTGTCTCTGTGACTCTGTGTCACTGTGACTGTGTCTCTGTGACTGTGACTCTGTGTCTCTTTGTCTCTGTGTCACTGTGTCACTGTGTCACTGTGTCACTGTGACTCTTTGACTCTGTGACTCTTTGACTCTGTGACTCTTTGACTCTGTGACTGTGACTCTGTGTCTCTGTGACTCTGTGACTCTGTGTCTCTGTGACTGTGACTCTGTGACTGTGACTCTGTGTCTCTGTGACTCTGTGTCTCTGTGTCTCTGTGACTGTGTCTCTGTGACTCTGTGACTGTGACTCTGTGCCTCTGTGCCTCTGTGCCTCTGTGACTCTGTGACTCTGTCTCTGTGACTGTGTCCCTGTGTCTCCGTGACTCTGTGTCTCTGTGTCTCTGTGACTCTGTGCCTTTGTGACTGTGTCTCTGTGACTGTGACTCTGTGTCTCTTTGTCTCTGTGTCACTGTGTCACTGTGTCACTGTGTCACTGTGACTCTTTGACTCTGTGACTCTTTGACTCTGTGACTCTGTGACCCTGTGACTCTGTGACTCCGTGACTCTGTGACTGTGTCTCTGTGACTGTGACTCTGTGACTGTGACTCTGTGTCTCTGTGTCTCTGTGTCTCTGTGTCTCTGTGTCTCTGTGTCTCTGTGCCTCTGTGACTCTGTGACTCTGTGACTCTGTGTCTCTGTGACTCTGTGTCTCTGTGTCAGTGAGAGTTGAAGAGTTTGCATCTGATGGAATACCTTCCCCTCATGTCCATGGGTAATTGTCCTCAGCTGGCCATATTCTACCAAGACTGACGTTAATTACCGAAAGACTATGCAGGTTATAAATTATTGATCCGACAGCAATGGAAATCTTCCAGTTTAAAATAAGTTTAGCTCTGAGATGTACCAAAACTATTATTGACTGTTTTTGTGGCCGTAATTGGGATTATCCCTTGGGCTAATGGAGCAACTTTAAATATGTTACATTATCATTCAAATTTTTATGTAATTCAATTTCCTTTAGTTGCATCTGTCACTGGAGAATTTTTTCCTGTTCAGTCTTGGCATTGTTACTTTTAATATTGTAAGTTTTGCAACATGAATAGAGAGATGTTGGGTTTTGTATGATATTTTATTAGAATTGTCACGTGTACCTAGATACAGTGATAAGCTTTTGTTCGTGCGCTATCCAGTCACATGAAATTATACTATCTATGGCTAACGTGAAGACATCCACAAGGATGAGGGGGGACCTCATTGAAACCTACCAAATAGTGCAAGGCTTGGATAGGGTGGATGTGGAGAGGATGTTTCCACTAGCGGGAGAGTCTAGGACCAGATGTCACAGCCTCAGAATAAAAGGATGTACCTTTAGAAAGGAGATGAGGAGGAATCTCTTTAGCGAGAGGGCGGTGAATCTGTGGAATTCTTTGCCACAGACGGCTGTGGAGGCCAAGTCAGTGTATATTTTTAAGGCAGAGATAGATAGATTCTTGATTAGTACGGGTGTCAGGGGTTATGGGGAGAAGGCAGGAGAATGGGGTTAGGAGGGAGAGATAGATCGACCATGATTGAATGGTGGAGTAGACTGGATGGGCTGAATGGCCTAATTCTGCTGCTATCACTTGTGAACTTGTGATGCCATAAATGAGTTAAAGTAGTTATCCAGTAACACGGGTCACCACTTAGATCTTGGAAGGTGGAGGAGCCAGGAGATGTGTGGGAATCTGAGCTTCATAGTGTCAATGTCTAGGATCCACATGGATGATCTTGATGTTATAATTTAAACTAAAGCTTAAATAGGCAACAGTTCAGATGGAGAACCTTTGTTATGATTATTAAGGATGAGCAGACTCTGATAGACCACAGTCATGCAGCATGAAAACAGACCCTTCGGCCCATCGAGTCTGCACTGACCAGCGATCCCCGCACACTAACACCATTCTACACACACTGGGGACAATTTACACTTAGACCAAGCCAATTAACCTGCAAGCCTGTACGTCTTTGGAGTGTGGGAGGAAACCGAAGATCTCGGAGAAAACCCACGTGGTCATGGGGAGATCGTGCAAACTCCGTACAGACAGCACCCGTGGTCAGGATCGAACCTGGGTCTCCGGCGCTGTGAGGCAGCAACTCCACCGCTGCGCCACTGTGCCGATTTTAAAAAAAGTTGTCCCATTTCCAGGTGAGTGACCCATATCCTCTTGCACCTTTCCCATCCACGTACCTGTCCAAATATTGTTTAAATGCTGTCATTGTACCTGCCCCAACTACTTCCTCTTGCAACCTGTTCCATTTACCCACCAGCCTCTGTGGGAAATCTTACCCCTCAGCTTCCTATTAAATCTTTCCCCCCTCACCTTAAACCTGCGCCCTCTAGTTCTTGACTCCCCTACACTGGGTAAAGGCCTCTGTGCTTTCACCCGATCCCCTCATGAGTTTACACACCTCTATAAGATCACCCCTCATCCTCCTGTGCTCCAAGGAATAAATTCCGAGCCTGCCCCAACCTCTCCCTGTAGTTCAGGCCCTCGAGTCCTGGCAACATCCAAGTAAATCCTCTCTGCACCCTTCTCGGCTTCGAGTCACACGGACCACAGAGACAGGGACACGGGGTGAGAGAGACACAGAGTGAGAGAGACACAAGGACATTGACACAGGGGGACAGGGACACAGAGACGCACATGGACACGAACACACAGACACACACGGATACACACAGACACACAGACACACACGGAGACAGGGACACAGAACAAAGACTGACCTGGTGTGGGGTGGCCACAGTCAGGGGGGTGGGGGGGGCGTATTTTGCACCTATATAAGTGCCCTTTATGGGCGACTATTTGCATACCGTGGCAAGGTGTACAAGCAGACTCTCACTGTGACTGATGTCACATGTGACCATTAAGCATTCAATTCAGGGGCACAGAGACACAGGGACAGACAGAGATGGAGAGAGAGAGACGGAGAGAGAGACAAAGACATAGAGAGAGACAGAGACAGAGTCAGACAGAGAGAGAGAGAGACAGAGAGAGAGAGAGAGACAGAGAGAGAGACTGACAGCATTAATGGTTCTGTTATACAACCATTGTGGGGAAAGCAGTGAATTGTTTAAGTGGATTGAAGATCAGAGGTTGGGGAGAGTGGGCACGGGAGTATTTGAGTCCCATGCTTGTGTGAATAAGGATCTATGGATCATGGATCTATCATGTTCCTGGCAGATGTGGCCATCAGGCCCAGCATCTGTTAATGGCAGTTTGTGGCATTTGCCAGCGTGTAATAATGGCGTGTTTCAGAGAACTGCGTATTTCAAGTAAAAGAATGGGTCGACTGGGCTTGTATTCACTGGAATTTAGAAAGATGAGAGGGGATCATAGAAACATATACAATTCTTAAGGGGATTGGACGGGCTAGATGCAGGAAATATTCCCTGGTGTTGGGGGAGTCCAAAACCAGGGGCCACACTGTTTAAGAATAAGGAGTAAGCCATTTAGGACTGAGACGAGGAAAATCTTTTTCACCCAGAGAGTTGTGAATCTGTGGAATTCTCTGCCACAGAAGGCGGTGGAGGCCAATTCACTGGATGTTTTCAAGAGAGAGTTAGATTTAGCTCTTTGGGCTAACGGAATCGAGGGATATGGGGAGAAAGCAGGGATAGGGTACTGATTGTGGTTGATCAGCCGTGACCATATTGAATGGCGGTGCAGGCTCGAAGGGCCGAATGGCCTACTGCTGCACCTATTGTCTGTGTTTCTAAGTGGAGGGTGCTGTTTTGCGTGCGTGAGTGTGTGATGTTCGGGGGTTGGAGTTTCTGTCATAGCAGCGCTTAGCCAGATGAGAAGTTTTGCTCCATAACGCGATTATTTGAATTGTGAATTAAATCGAGTCTGCAAAGCAAACATTGCAGTTACAGTATATGGGGCACTTGAAATGGGGTGGAGAGGCATGTTTGTTTATCCTATGTAGGGGATTCAGCCTCTCAATCACTAGTTTATTGAAATATAAACCATCGATTGATGTGGAAACTCAAAATCCCTGATGGTTTATTTTTTAAACCGTAACAACGCAAACTCCTGCCACCCCCCCCCCCCCCCCACCACAATTCCTAATGCAAGTAGTTTATTGGGGGGGGGGGTTCAAATTTATCTGCAGGCATTGCCCCTGTTGGAGATATTTGGACATGGTGTATGGGAGTCACCCCACTACAAAGACAGGCAGAAACATTGAGGCGCGATGGCGCAGCGGTAGAGTTGCTGCCTCACAGCGCCAGAGACCCGGGTTCCATCCTGACCACGGGTGCTGTCTGTAGGTTAATTGGCTTGGCGTAAATGTAAATTGTCCCTAGTGTGTGTGTGTGTGTGTGTGTGTGGGGATCGCTGGTCCGTGCAGACTCGGTGGGCCGAAGGGCCTGTTTCCACACTGTATCTCTAAATGAAGCTAAACACAAAATGCTGGAGTAACTCAGCGGGACAGACAGGCGGCGTCTCTGGAGAGAAGGAATGGGTGACGTTTCGGGTCCAGACCCTTCTTCAGACTGAGTCGGGGGAAAGGGAAAGCAGAGATATAGATGGCTTATATAGAGAGATATGCAAATAAAGTATGCATGGGGTTATACATCACGGAAACTGCCCTCCCACCCAAATTGTCCGTACTGAGCAAGTTCCATTACAGCATGGAAACAGGCCCTTCGTCCCACCGAGTCCATGCTGACCAGCGAACACCCCGTTCACTAGGTCTGTTCCACACACTTTGGTCAATTTACAGAAGCCAATTAACCTACAAACTTGCACGTCCTTGGAGCCTGGGAGGAAACCGGAGCACCCGGAGAAAACCCACGTGGTCAGGGGGAGAACGTACAAACTCCGCACAGACAGCGCCCGTAGTCGGGATGGAACCCGGGTCTCTGGCGCTGTGAGGCAGCAGCTCTACCCGCTGCGCCACCGTGCCGCCCCATTGAGAATGTAGAACATAGAGTTATGCAGCACGGAAACAGGCCCTTCACTTGCTCACAGAACTGTTGCTAATGGTGGTTAACGTTTCCTGCACAAGCAGCGAGCTGTGAAATACCGCGAGAAAAACAGATATCCAAACAGCCTGGAGCTGCATCGTCCCTTGCAGGAAATAGTTCGATGAAACTGAAAGGCATTCTGAAGAATGTGTCGGAAGGAACTGCAGACGCTGGTTTAAAGCAAAGATAGACACCAAGAGCTGGTGTAACTCAGCGGGACAGGCAACATCTCTGGGGAGAAGGAATAGAGTTATAGTGATACAGTGTGGAGACAGGCCCTTCGGCCCAACTCGCTCACACTGGCCAACAATGTCCCAGCTACCCTAGTCCCACTTTCCTGCGCTTTGTCTATAACCCTCCACACTGGTCCTATCCATGTACCTCTCCAACTGTTTCTGAAACAATGGGATAGTCCCTGCCTCCACTGCCTCCTCTAGCAGCTTGTTCCATACACCCACCACCCTGTGTGTGAAAAAGTTACCCCTCGGATGGTTGAGACACTTTATCCTGTGTGGTACTTTGTTCCCTGTAACCCTTGTAACCCTCTCCGCCCCTCCCCCACCCGAATTGTCCCACTAGTATCCCTTCGTTATCACCTCCTCCATAGACAACAATGGACCATTGTGGGCTCCTTGGCCGGCTCTGATTGTTCTGTACCTTTTCATATCTCTAGTTTCCCCTTCCCCCCCTCTCCCCCCGACTCTCAGTCCGAGGAAGGGTCTCGACCCGAAGCGTCCCGCCATTCTTCTCTCCCGAGATGCTGCCTGTCAATAGACTATAGACAATATACAATAGGTGCAGGAGTAGGCCATTCGGCCCTTCGAGCCAGCACCGCCATTCAATGTGATCATGGCTGATCATCCACAATCAGTACCCCGTTCCTGCCTTCTCCCCATATCCCCTGACTCCGCTATCTTTAAGAGCCCTATCCAGCTCTCTCTTGAAAGCATCCAGAGAACCGGCCTCCACCGCCCTCTGAGGCAGAGAATTCCACAACTGTCCCGCTGAGTGACTCCAGCTTTTTGTGTCTGTCTTCTGAATCATTGCAGGATGTGTGTGTGTAAATAATGTGAGCAAGTGCGGGCAGGCTGGAGCATCGCGAGGGCAGCGCTGTGGCACGACAGCGGCACTGTTGGGAAGAGAAGGATGTTGTGGGTGGGGAGGAATGTGGACGGGAGCTGGAGATGGATGGGGAGCAGGGGCAGGAGCAGGGGCAGGGACCAAAGATTAAATCCGGAGAGTTGGTGGTGGTGGTGGGGGGGGGGGGGGGGGGGGGGGAGTGAACAAAATTTTAAATGAATCACATGTTGCATACAGGAGGTGTGCGTGTGTGCTGGATCGCAGTGTCCGTTTTAGTGTGCAGTACAGGATACTTGCAAGAGAGTGGCCCTGTTCGTGGAAACAGGCCCTTCGGCCCACCGAGCCCGCACCGACCAGTGATCCCCGCACATTAACACTACTCTACACGCACTAGGGACAATTTACAGTTTTACAGAAACCTTAATCTACAAACCTGTACGTCTTTGGAGTGTGGGAGGAAACCGGAGCACCCGGAGAAAACCCACGCAGTTCACGGGGAGAACGTGCAAACTCCGTACAGACAGCACCCGTAGTCAGGATTGAACCCGGGTCTCTGGCGCTGTGAGGCAGCAGCTCTACCCGCTGCGCCACCGTGCTGGTGGTTTAAGGTGGAGGTTTTCTTGCTTCTACAACTACGAGAGGATGAGGGGCGATCTCACAGAGTGTACAACATCAGGAGCGCAATAGATTGGGTGAATACACAGAGTGTTTTGCCCAGAGTAGGGGAGTCGAGACCTGGAGGGCATACGGCAGGTTTAAGGTCAAAGGCAGAAAGATTTAATTGGAAGCTGAGGGGCAAATGTTCACACAGAGGGTGGTGAGTGTATGGAACGAATTGCAGAGGAGATAATTGACGCAGGTACCATCGCAACGTTTAAGAAGCATTTAGACAAGTGCAAGTATCGGGTAGGCTTAGCAACATGGGCCAACTGCAGGTGGTGTGACCAGTGTAGATGGGACAGGGTTGACGTGGACAAGTTGGGCTGGACGGCCTGTTTCCACACTGTATCACTCTATGACTCTAATGGAGGAATCAGTGGGTGGAGAGTTGAGGGGGATTAAGTGTTGCGTACCTGCAACGGAACGGTGGGGTTCGTGCTTGCTGCAGCGTTACAGCCCCGTGAACGCGGTTACACACAGATCAATAATCAATAATACAATCAATTTGTATTCGGTCATAAGCTCACAAGGAATAGGAGCAGAATTAGGCCATTCGGCCCATCAAGTCTACTCCGCCATTCAATCATGGCTGATCTATCTCTCCCTCCTAACCCCATTCTCCTGCCTTCTCCCCGTAACCTTTGACACCAGCACTAATCAAGAATCTGTCTATCTCTGCCTTAAATATATCCACTGACTTGGCCTCCACATCTGTCTGTGGCAAAGAATTCCACAGATTCACCACCCTCTGAATAAAGAAATTCCTCCTCATCTCCTTCCGCAAGAACGTCCTTTAATTCTGAGGCTGTGCCCTCTGGTCCTAGACTCTCCCATGAGTTGAAACATCCTGTCCACATCCACTCTATCCCGGACTCTACCTCATTCTCCCCGCCCCTCGTGAGACACATGCATTTCCTGATTGATCATTGACAAGGTGGGCGAGGGCTTATTGTGAGGAGGACGAGAGGATTTATAACTGTACAGTGGGTGTTGACACAACGCACGGCATTATGAAGCAGAGCTGAGTTTATTTGATTCCATTGTCAACGAGACTGAATGCCTTTCGATTCACCATCTTTATAATTAAAAATCTGACAGGAAGTGAACGAAAGTCACTTTAGGATCTTTCATAGAACAATTATTTCCCAAAACGAACAAGGATTTGCGCGATTCTTCGTGCCACAATGAAACAGAGATTCATCACCACGACTGGAGCTCGGCACGTTGCCTTGTGTGTAGTTTTGTCCTTACGGTATTTGCCTGAGATTTTGGATGATACAAACACAAGCTGCAGCCCTGTGCCATAGTGAAGGCGGCTGGAAGCAGCACTGTTACACTTCTTGGCCAGGAGATAGAGGGGAGAGAATGTCACACAGAGGCAGGCATTTAAAGAGCTCACACTATTCTTCTTTCGTGTCCTTATGCTATCTAGCGGCTCGCCACTGCTGTAACATCCTTGCACTATCGGAGTGTTCAGGGCCTGTCCCACTGTACGAGTTCATTCAAGATTTCTCCCGAGTTTCACCTGATTCGAACTCAGTGAATTACGGTAATGGCCGCGCGTAGGATTCGGGGCTTTCGTGGATATTTTTCAACTTTGAAAAATCTTCACCAGTCTTCACGAGCTTACCGCGTTTCCCGAGTACCTGCCGTTGGCGTTACGAGCCGCTAAGAGACGTCCCCGAGCTCCGACGTACCCGCTACGTTCATTCTCCGTGCTTGCCACGAGTTTGATTTTTTTTTAAACTCGGGAGAGCTTTTCGAATGAACACGTACCGTGGGACAGGGCCATTAAGTGCAAGGTCTGCAGTAGTGCATGGATTACCCAGCAATGGGCATTGCAGTCGGTGTTGCATTGTCTGGGTCTGTGTGCCACAGTCACAGGTTGTTGTACCCTCCATGTAGCCCCACTTGTGCATTGCCACCCTTGACCGCCCGACCCCGGTCCGCAGCCGGTTAAGCCAGTGGTCATCAGCACCTGGCGGTGAGCGCTCTGCTGGTTTGTGCCGTCTTGGTGGAAATAGGGACAGTGGCCAGTCTGTCCTTCCACATCTGGAGGCGAGCTGCTGTTGCTGTTGTTTCCAATCAGGTGACTGACGCTGGTTAGGAAGCTCTCCCGGGATTCTAACCACCTAGGAGAGGCACGTGGTTGTATAATGGGCGTCTATCGTCTGTCGGGTGTTTCAGACGCTCCGTCTGGGAGAGCGATGCCGGCCAGCTCACACTTACATCTCTCTCAGAGAACAGGACCAAAAGGAGGTTTCGTATAGTTTTGTTTTGTGCAGAGATACAGTGCGGAAACAGGCCCTTCGGCCCAGCCAGTCTGCGCCGACCAGCGATCACCACACATTAATGAATGGGAGAGTCTCGGATTGGAGCTCCAGGCCTCAAAATTAAAGGACATTCTTTTAGGAAGGTGATGGGAGATTTCTTTGGTCAGAGGGTGGTGAATCTGTAGAATTCTGTGACCAGCGATCACCCCGTACACTAGCACCTTCCTATGCACACGAGGAATCGTTTACAGAAACCAATTAACTTACAAACCTGCACGTCTTTGGAGTGTGGGAGGAAACTGGGTCTAATCCAGGTCTCTGGCGCTGTGAGCCAGTGGCACTACCCGCTGCGCCACCGTGCCACACAAGATATTACGGGTATATTGGAGTTTGCTAGATTTGACATTGGGATCAATATTTATTTTCCGAGATACAAATAAATATTTAATGCTCGAAAGGACAAGAATAGTGAGCTTTTTCAAACAAAAATTTCAATGCTCTTAAAATAACTACAAAGCAACAATATGCTCCTTTATAACATTAGAAACTGAAGGACGACTGAGTCTTCTTTTCATCAACTCAGCTGCACTTGTGAAGTTGCAGGTCTGGTACTGAATGCAAGAATTTTGTAAAATAATAGAGGAAGCAGTAAGGTGGACAATCTTTCAAAGGGCGTCACGATAGTGCAGCGGTAGAGTTGCTGCCTCACAGCGCCAGAGGTTCTAGCTTCAGGTTCCTGGGAGTCAACCTCTCCGACGACCTCTCTTGGACCCACAATACCTCAACTCTGATCAAGAAGGCTCACCAGCGTCACTTCTTCCTGAGGAGACTGAAGAAGGTCCATCTGTCTCCTCAGATCCTGGTGAACTTCTACCGCTGCACCATCGAGAGCATCCTTACCAACTGCATCACAGTTTGGTATGGCAACTGCTCTGTCTCCGACCGTAAGGCATTGCAGAGGGTGGTGAAAATTGCCCAACGCATCACCGGTTCCTCGCTCCCCTCCATTGAGTCTGTCCAAAGCAAGCGTTGTCTGCAGAGGGCGCTCAGCATCGCCAAGGACCTCTCTCACCCCAACCATGGACTGTTTACCCTCCTACCATCCGGGAGGCGCTACAGGTCTCTCCGTTGCCGAACCAGCAGGTCCAGGAACAGCTTCTTTCCGGCGGCTGTCACGCTACTCAACAACGTACCTCGGTGACTGCCAATCACCCCCCCCCCCCCGGACACTTATTATTATTTATTCAAATCATTTGCTGTGTCGCTCTTCCAGGGAGATGCTAAATGCATTTCGTTGTCTCTGTACTGTACACTGACAATGACAATTAAAATTGAATCTGAATCTGAATCAGAGACCCGGTTAGATCTTGACTACAGGTGCTGTCTGTACGGAGTTTGTACGTTCTCCCCGTGACCTGCGTGGGTTTTCTCCAGGATCTTCGGAGACGTACAGGGCGGTGGGTTAATTGGCTTGGTGTAAATGTAAAGATTGTCCCTAGTGTGTGCAGGATAGTGTTAGTGTGCGGGGATCGCTGGTTGGGATGGGCCGAAGGGCCTGTTTCCGCGCTGTATCGCTAAACTAAGACCAAACTACCGCTCTATGCTTCTATGGTTGCTCATTTTGTAGAGAAATTGAAATAGTTTGGGATATTTCTGTTGGTTATTGTGAGTGTTTAATGTACCTCAGTGTGGCTGGTTTTCAGGAAGGATGAGCCAAGATGGAATCCAAAATTAGTGCTGATCTTCATTTCATGTCCATCTTTTAACAAATGTTGGCCTCGCTGTCATCGTCCGTCCAGAAAATGACGCAAGCTTCCGGCGACAATTGGTGGGAGCCATCACTTGTTGCAATAGATGATGGTGGTAGCAGACTTAGCTCAGGATACGTCCAGTTTCCAGCCCCGCCACGTGGACGCTTCTGCTAGCAATGTTACAAAATTTTGAGATTTTACAAATCAAGTCTGCAATCTATCCCATCGGATAAAGCATAAAAAGAAGTTTAATTTGACACCTAATTCACTTTCATATCTTAAGAAAGTATTAAGAAAATTATGGCCATTTTCATACTCGGAAATTAGCACCTTGTTCCCCATTGCCTTTCAATTGACTTAACTCAAAAGCTGTGATCTGGATCAGTTAAAAGCCAATAACTTTCTTAAAAATTAATAGAACTCAATGAAATTTTCACTTATTATAGATTGAAGCATTCTGAAATAAATATGAAACAATCTTACTTGGATGACCTGAAATTAAAGCATATAATTAGTTAGTTATCTAATTGTAGCTAATTACAAAATTCAATTACTAGATCTAAACATCTATCCATTTCTTAAGAAAAGATAAACTTTTTTTAAATTGCCTAAGTGTCCAAATAACATTCACACAATAATCCACAATATAACATAATTTTTAAATCTCATTTTCATGAATTTCTGGGCCAAATGGAAGGAATTTAGTGTTTAATGCCTGTAAATTAATGGCCATTTAAATCAACTAGCGAGTGGGTTTTAGTGGAATGCGGTGGATTGGAACGTTGCGGTTAGCGGTGAAGTCGGGAGGAAAAATACTGTTTGTTCATACATTTTTTTGGGCCCCATTTCGCAACATGAAAATATTATTAACGCCTCCCGAAAAACCAACTTTTAATATAAAAATAAACTATTTACCTTTTTTTCTCCCCTACGCAAAATCCTTCCGGTTGTCGGTTCTCACGGCTTTTGAAGGTGATTTTTAAATTACTCTAGTTAATAAATAATTTAGAGTAATTTAAAAATACCTTTATTCATGAAATGTCGGAGCGATTTTTCTTCCGCAACGAAATCGCCCGACATTGATCGATTTTTCCTGCCTGTGGAAAAACAGCACTTTAAGCCCGCCCCCCTCTGAAAGGCGCCAAAGTCGCGCACACGGGGAGCGGCAGAACTGCAGCGCTGCTCAAGGTAAGTTTTGTAACATACCTACTTCTGCTATGGGGCCACTTGTGCTGATGGAAGAGAGAGTGTAGAAATAGTCTAAAGAAAGATCCCGACCCAAAATGTCACCTATCCATGTTCTCCACAGATGCTGCCTGACCCACTGAGTTACTCCAGCATCTTGTGTATATCTCCTCAGAACCACCTATCTACTATCAGTAAAATGATCCGTTTAAGGGCTAGTTTTGTGTCTACACATACATTGAGGAGCTCAAGGCATAGCTTGTGCAACTTCTCTGGAGTAAGTTTGTTCAAAATGCCTTCGACTTTCATGAAGATTCCATCTTCTCGTTCTTTCTCAATCAAGGAGTTGACATCCCATTTAAAGCTCAGAGCTCATCACAAAGTGATTTATGCTGGATTCTTTGAACCATTTAGAGGGAGAAGAGGAAGTGACCAGGGTGCGACTGGTCCGTGATGATGCTGCTGACTTTGCTGAGGCAGCGCGAGGTGTAGATGGAGTCGATGGAAGGGAGGTTGGTTTGTGTGATGGTCTGGGCTGCGTCCACAATTCGCTGCAATTCCTTGTGGTCTTGGATGGAACTGTTCCCAAACCGTGCGGTGATGCGTCCCGATAAATTGCTTTCCACGGCACATCTAAGAAGTTGGTGAGAGTTGTAGGGGACATGATGAACATCCTAAGCCTTCTAAGGAAGTAGAGGTGTCGATGTGTTTTCTTGGCCATTGCTTCAATACGGGTGATCCAGGACAAGTTGCTGGTGATATTTACTCCTAGTAACCTGAATCTTTCAACCATCTCTACTTCGGCGCCATCAATGTTAAGGGATATGGGCCAAATGTGGGCAGGTGTGCCTAGCGCAGATGGGTATCTTGACCAGCATGGCAAGTTGGGCCGAAGGGACTGTTTCCATACTGCATGACTGTAACTCTAATTGGTAAAGAAGGGTGCTGGGAATATAGACCGAGCTGCCAGAGGAGGTGGTTGAAGCAGGTACTATCATCGATATAATTACTAAAACTCTCATCTTGTTTGTTATCATTGGAGTCTGAAGAAGGGTTTCGGCCCGAAACGTCGCCTATCTCCTTCGTTCCTTAGATGCTGCTGCACCCGCTGAGTTTCTCCAGCTTTTTGTGTACCCTTGTTTGTTATCATGTCTGTCTCTCGGTCTGTGAGTGAGTGCGATCCTGAAATTACACCAAAACGGTACACGATAGCGCTACAATTTTTGGTCCACCGTACTCACCAATGTCCTGTGGTGTGGTGCATCAAGTTTTGTTCAGATTGATGGTATATTTTACTGACTGGCAGCTGCACGTCGATCTGGGCAAACAGCTGACATTTCCACAGCACATCACAGCAACATCACTCCGGCCAGACATGATCATCACCTCCGAAGTAACAAAACAGCTGATCATTCTGGAGCTGACAGTGCCCTGGGAAGAGCGTAGTGAAGAGTAACGAGAGGAAACACGCAAAGTACCAGGAACTGGTGGAGATATGTCACGACAGAGGCTGGAAGACATACTATGAGCCCATAGAGGTGAGCTGTAGAGGCTTTGCAGGACGCTCACTCTGCAAAGTCCTCAACCAGTTGGGCTTTACGGGGCTGGCAAAGAAGAGGGCCATTCAATCCGCAAGTGAAGCCGCAAAGAAAGCCACGAGGTGGCTTTGGATTAAGAGGGCTGATCTGTGGGCAGTTGCTGCTGGGACGCAAGTCGAGGCTTGATCAACCCCGGCTGGGTCGCCTGGGCGAGGGTGTCTGATGGTGTGAGACACGAAACACCCGATGACCCCAGGTCTCATCACTGAGAATGCGTCCCAGCGCATCTAGAAGATGTATCTTTCACACAAGTTATTCACATTTTAAACGTTACAAAAATCTCATCCACCTGCACTGGCAGTTAGCAGCGTATGATGTCACAATGGGATCTCATTTACATAAACTGCCCGTCAGCAGTGTTGCATCAAAGGGGGTAGGGAGGGGTGAGGGGTTATGGAGGGTGCGATCGAGTGAATGGGTGAAGGGAGAGGTGAGGGGAGGAGGAGAGGGGAAAGAAGAGGGAGGGTGAAGAGGAGGGGGAGGAAGTGCTGGGGAATGAGGGGGAATGGAGGAGGATAGGGGTAGGAAGAGGGAAGTTGTGGTGCACCTGGGGAGGGTTGCCGTGACTCGCATCACAATGGAGATCTCTTGGCATCACAACGGCAACCCGTCAGCAAGCCTGCGCAGTGGGGGCTATGGGTGAGTGGTGGAATATTGCGTTCGGGGTCCAGCCCTCCCGTGTGACAGGCCACTTGGTCTAGTAGCATTTGAAAGACACTTGGGCAGGACCATGGATTGGAAAGGTTTAGAGCAATGTGGGCCAAGCATGGGCAAATAAGACTACCTTAGATGGGATGCCTTGGTCGGCATGGAGGAGTTGGGCCGAAGGGCCTGTTTCCGTGATGTATGACTCGAAATATCCTCATCCCGTGTGTTATGTGTGGAATCACCAACTTCTCAAGGCCAATTAGCATCGGGCGAGACAACATGAATCTAATATGAAAGACAACGTTTACTTGGAAAATGCAACGTTGATCAATGTTTGAATGGGGAGCGAGCAGCGTGCATTGTGGGTGATGGTGCCCAACGATGAGACTGCCTGTTTAGTTTAGAGATACAGTGCGGAAACAGACCCTTCGGCCCACCGGGTCCGTGCCGGCCAGCCATCTCCTCGCTGTGGACTGGTTACAAATTTCACAAAGCCCATTAACCTACAAGCCTGCAGATGCTGGTTTACACCAAAGATATGTTACTATCAGGGTCTCAACCCTAAACATCAGCCAATCCTTCACTCCAGAGACACTGCCTGTCCCGCTGAGTTACTGCAGCGTTTTGTATCTACATTGGTTACCTCACTGGGAAGAGGTGGGGTGGGCAGTCTAGCCAACACTGATCGTTAATAACTGCCCTACCTTCTCACAGAATGGACAGGTTCAGCACAAACAACTCCTCCAAACCCCTCCAGTCCGAAGAAGGGTCTCGACCCGAAACGTCACCCATTCCCTTTGCTCCACAGATGCTGCCTGAGTTACTCCAGCTTCAAGTGTCTGTCCTCCAATCGAGAACCATGTTGCACAGAATTGTGCGAATGGGTAATTTAAACCACTTCAAGGGCCATCTCTCTGAGGACAAGGGGGCCAGAGGATCATTTTATTTAGCAAAACAAACAAGAGATTAAACTATTCTTGCAATGAAGGGGGGGGGGGAGCATAAAGTGGAAAACGTTGCCAATTCCATGAAATGAATCAGGATGGGAGGGCAGCAGGAGGCAGGGTCCAGCAACGATGACTAAATAAGGTCAGAAGTGAATGCAGAATTAGGCCATTCGGCCCATCAAGTCTCTCTGCCACCAATCGTGGCTGATCTATCTCTCCCTCCTAACCCCATTCTCCTGCCTTCTCCCCATAACCCCTGACACCCGCACTAATCAAGAATCTATCAATCTCTGCCTTAAAAATATCCACTGACTTGGCCCCCACAGCCGTCTGTGGCAATGAATTCCACAGATTCACCGCCCTCTGACTAAATAAATTCCTCCTCATCTCCCTCCTAAAGGAACATTCTATAATTCTCTAATTCGATCCAGGCCTTTCACTATTCTGTGTGTTTCAATGAGGTACTCCCTTGATCTTCTAAACTCCAGTGAGTACAGGCCCAGTGCCGTCAAACACTCATCATACGCTAACCCACTCATTCCTGGGATCAATCTTGTAAACCTCCTCTGGACCCTCTCCAGGGCCAGCACATCCTTCCTCAGATATGGGGCCAGAAAATGCTCACAGTGCCCCAAATGTGTCCTGACCAGCACGTCAGCATTACATCCCAAATTAGGAACATATAAAATAGGTGCAGGAGTAGGCCATTCGGCCCTTCGAGCCAGCACCACCATTCAATGTGATCATGGCTGATCATCCAAAATCAGTGTCCCGTTCCTGTTTTCTCCCCATATCCCTTGATTCCGTTATAGCCCTAAGAGCTAAATCTAACTAAATGTAAGGACACGGAGAGTTGGAGCAACTCAGAGGGTCAGGCAGCATCTCTGAAGAACGTGCGGTGTGAGATATTTCAGATCAGGATCCTTCAGTTTCTTAAGGTCCAGAGAGGATAGAAGGTGGAGGTGTGGGGGGGGGGGGGGGGGGGTCCAGAAGGAGGTGGAACATGGGAGAGGGGTTGTTGCTGGGAGGGGAGGCCTCGTCCCCATTGCAGAAGAGCACGACATCACGACAAGCACACAACGTATTGCTGTGTGGGGCGCGGTACATTTTGACCAACAAAATGTTTGAGCCCGGTTTATTGTCACGTGTACCGAGCAACAGAGAAAAGCTTTTGTTGAGTCAGCGGAAAGTATGATTAGAATCAAGCCATCGTCCACAGTGTACGGATACACGATGAAGGGAATAGCCTGAATAACATTTAGTGGAAGATAAAGTCCAGTAAAGGCCAATCAAAGATAGTCCCAGCAGGTGCAGCAGCATCTATAGAGCGAAGGAAATAAGCAACATTTCATAGAATCATAGACAATAGGTGCAGGAGTAGGCCATTCGGCCCTTCGAGTTTGCACCGCCATTCAATGTGATCATGGCTGATCATCCAACTCTGTATCCTGTACCTGCCTTCTCTCCATACCCCCTGATCCCTTTAGCCACAAAGGCCACATCTAACTCCCTCTTAAATATAGCCAATGAACTGGCCTCAACTACCTTCTGTGGCAGAGAGTTCCACAGACTCACCACTCTCTGTGTGAAAAATGATCTTCTCATCTCGGTCCTAAAAAACTTCCCCCTTATCCTCAAACTGTGACCCCTTGTTCTGGAGTTCCCCAACATTGGGAACAATCTTCCTGCATCTAGCCTGTCCAACCCCTTAAGAATTTTGTAAGTCTCTATAAGATCCCCCCTCAATCTCCTAAATTCCAGCGAGTACAAGCCGAGTCTATCCAGTCTTTCTTCATATGGAAGTCCTGCCATCCCAGGAATCAGTCTGGTGAACCTTCTCTGTACTCCCTCTATGGCAAGAATGCCTTTCCTCGGATTTGGAGACCAAAACTGTACGCAATACTCCAGGCCTCACCAAGACACTGTACAACTGCAATAGAACCTCCCTGCTCCTATACTCAAATACTTTTGCTATGAATGCCAACATACCATTCTCTTTCTTCACTGCCTGCTGCACCTGCATGCCTACTTTCAATGACTGGTGTACCATGACACCCAGGTCGCGCTGCATCTCCCCTTTTCCTAATCGGCCACCATTCAGATAATAGTCTACCCTCCTGTTTTTGCCACCAAAGTGGATAACCTCACATTTAACCACATTATACTGCATCTGCCATGCATTTGCCCACTCACCCAACCTATCCAAGTCACCTTGTAGTCTCCTAGCATCCTCCTCACAGCTGACACTGCCCCCCAGTTTCGTGTCATCCGCAAACTTGGAGATGTTGCGTTCAATTCCCTCATCCAGATCATTAATATATATTGTAAATAGCTGGGGTCCCAGCACTGAGCCTTGCAGTACCCCACTAGTCACTGCCTGCCATTGTGAAAAGGACCCGTTTACTCCTACACTTTGCTTCCAGTTTGCCAACCAGTTCTCTATCCACATCAACACTGAACCCCCAATACAGTGTGCTTTAAGTTTGAATGCTAATCTCTTGTGTGGGACCTTGTCGAAAGCCTTCTGAAAGTCCAGATACACCACATCCACTGGTTCTCCCTTATCCACTCTACTAGTTACATCCCCGAAAAATTCTATCAGATTTGTCAGACATGATTTACCTTTCATAAATCCATGCTGACTTTGTCCAATGATTTCACCACTTTCCAAATGCGCTGCTATCCCATCTTTAATAACTGACTCTAGCAGTTTCCCCACTACCGATGTTAGACTAACTGGTCTGTAATTCCCCGTTTTCTCTCTCCCTCCCTTTTTAAAAAGTGGGGTTACATTAGCTACCCTCCAATCCTCAGGAACTACTCCAGAATCTAAAGAGTTTCGTCCCGAAACCCTTAAGGAAATAGGCAACGTTTCGGGCTGAAACCCTTAAGGAAATAGGCAACGTTTCGGGCCGAAACCCTTAAGGAAATAGGCAACGTTTCGGGCTGAAACCCTTAAGGAAATAGGCAACGTTTCGGGCTGAAACCCTTAAGGAAATAGGCAACGTTTCGGGCTGAAACCCTTAAGGAAATAGGCAACGTTTCGGGCTGAAACCCTTAAGGTCGCCTATTCCCTTTGCTCCTTAGATGCTGCTGCACCCGCTGAGTTCCTTCTTAAACAAATATAGTCCCAGTCAGCACCCGTGGTCAGGATCGAACCCGGCGCTGTGAGGCAGCAACTCCACCGCCACAAGGCAGATGGAAATACAGGGAATGGACTGGTATGGATTGCATACAGGCAGGGAATGCTGCACCCCCTCCCTTCACCACCTCCAGTTTAAATTCCAGTTGGAATATTTTGGAGGACCAAGTAACCAAGAATGACAGCACAGAGGGTACACAAAAGGCTGGAGAAACTGACAGCACAGACATTGCTGGCCGGAGGGGCAGTCCCTGTGCTCTGCTGATCTGCCTGCTAAAGTAAAAAAACAGTTGTTGGTTTGTAATTCAGCGGCGTTCGAGCCCAGGGGATCGTTGTGGCTGAAAAAGCCCTTTTGCATTTTCCCCTCTGAAATCTGTCGACATCGCCAGAGCCCCGCGGAACACATGTTTTCAATGATAACCGGGGTCTGAGTGTGAGGGAGTGTTTGGGCATGCACTGTTCCTGGAACAGCATATGCTGTGAAACGCCTGCCTGCCTGCCTGCCTGACCACACTGCTGCGGACATTCCCTCAGCAGCAAGAGCAGCAATCTTTACAGAGTGTGTGTGTGTGTCTCATGTAACGCCGGCCCTGGCTCTATAACAGTCTCTAGTTTTGCGGGAGGCAGCATCGGGATCTGCACGGGTTCCTTCCTCCCGGGAAGAGGGAAGGGGGAAGTGGGAAGTGGGACAGAGATGCTGGAATGTGCCGCTCCGACCCACAGCCCAACACCGCCACCGCCGGCAGCTAAACCCTGCATTTGAGACCGTCTCAGTCGTTCTAATCTGTGCGCCGTGGAACCGTGGAACCCCCCAGGTGCTGGTTTCAAACCGAAGATAGCCCTCCCTCCACCCACCTCCGGTTTAAATTCCATGTGGAATATTTTTGGAGAAGCAACAATAGACAGAAAATCTGGAGTAACTCAGCGGCATCTCCGGAGAGAAGGCTCTAGGTGACAGCTTCTTCAAAATTCACCAGGTCAGTCTTCACTTCCACCGCTCCAAAAGAAAAGCTGCTCTTTTAAAAGTCGCTGCATGTTTTGGCTTAAAATAAGAGTAAGTTGCCAAGAAAGTCCTTTTTGTAGCTCAAGGAATCCTCATTGAAACGGACCCGGGATTTGACGGCTGCATTTGATTTTAAAACAAAGCTGGTAACTTTGGGGGAAGTTTTATATTTTAACGGGACGCAAGGAATTGGGGTGGGTGTTGTGTAATTCTGTGGGGAAGGGTGGCTGGGGAAACTCAGCGGGTGAGGCAGCATCTAGGGAGGGAAGGAAATAGGCAACGTTGCCTATTTCCTTAAGCGTTTCGTCCCCAAAACGTTGCCTATTTCCTTCGCTCCATAGATGCTGCCGCACCCGCTGAGTTTCTCCAGCACTCTGGTCTACCTTCGATTTTCCAGCATCTGCAGTTCCCACTTAAATAATCTATTGTGTGCTTTTGGAAGTGGAATAATGTTCTTGAAGATAAGCCACAAAAAAAAGCTGGAGTAACTCAGCGGGACAGGCAGCATCTGTGGAGAGAAGGGACAGGTCGAGGCCCTTCTTCAGGTGGTTCGCGGTGGTTCGCGGTCACCGGCGGCTGCACAAGTCCAGAGACATCGAGATAATTGTTCAAAATCAAAGCACAAGAGGTGCCAGAGGGATTCCATGGGTTTAGGCAGCAGAGGGCGGCGCGGTGGCAGAGTTGCTGCCTCAGGGACCCGGGTTCGATCCTGACTGAGGGTGCTGTGTGTTGGGAGTTTGCACGTTCTCCCCGTGACCCGCGTGGGTTTTCTCCGGGACCTCCGGTTTCCGCCCGCACGCCAAAGACTTGCGGGTCTGTAGGTTAATTGGCTTGGGTAAAATTGTAAATTGTCCCATGTGTGTGAGTGTGAGTGTGTGTGTGTGTAGGGTAGTGTCAGTGTGTGTGTAGGGTAGTGTGAGTGTGTGGGGGTCGCTGGTCGGCATGGACTCCAGAGACGTGCAGCTTTGTAGGCTAATTGGCCTCCATATATTGTCCCTCGTATGTGGGATAGTGCTAATGTACAGGGTAGTCGCTGGTCGGCACAGACTCGTCGGGCCGAAGGGCCTGTTTCCATGCTGTATCTCTAAAGTCTGAAGCCTAAATCTGTGAAGAAACTGGACCGGCGTTGTGTAAGGAGTGGGTGGGAAAGTGGGATAACAGTGATCAGTGGTTAGCATGGACTGGGTGGGCCGAAGGGCCTGTTTGCAAGCAGTTCCTGAATGTTTACCGCATTTTCTGTTTTTACATGAGAGATAACATTCCATCGCTTGGGCATTTTACACCCCAGCGGCATGAATATTGATTCCTCTAACTGGAAATGTCTCTCTCCATCCCTCCCCGCCCCTCCCCGTCTCTCCCCGCTAGTTTCACTCTTTGTCTCCCTTTTTATCATCTTGTCCCCAGCCAACAATGGACCATTGTGGGCTCCACCTTCCCATGGTTATCGGTGCTAGCTCTGATTTGTTCCGAACCTTCTCGTACCTCCAGCTTCCCTCTCCCCTGTCTCTCAGCCTGACTCTCACCTCGACCCGAAACGCCGCCCATTCCTTTTCTCCACAGATGCTGCCTGACCCGCTGAGTTACTCCAGCACTCTGTGAAACGTCACCTATCCATGTTCTCCACAGATGCTGCCTGACCCGCTGAGTTACTCCAGCACTCTGTGAAACGTCACCTATCCATGTTCTAGATAGAAACATAGACAATAGGTGCAGGAGTAGGCCATTCGACCCTTTGAGCCAGCATCGCAATTCAATGTGATCATGGCTGATCATCCACAATCAGTGGATGATTAGCCATTCCTGCCTTCTCCCCATACCCCTTGATTCTGCTAGCCCTAAGAGCTCTAACTCTCTTTTGAAAGCATCCAGTGAATCCAGTTAGATAGAGCTCATAAAGATAGCAGAGTCAGGAGATATAATGAGAAGGCAGGAACGGAGTACTGATTGTGGATGATCAGCCATGATCATATTAAATGGCGATGCAGGTTTGAGGGGCCTGCTCCTGCACCTATTGTCTTCTGAGGCAGAGAATTCCACAAATTCACAACTCTGTGTGGAAACGTTTTTCCTCATTTCAGTTTTAAATGGGCTACTCCTTATTCATAAGAGATTCTGCCTGACCCGCTGAGTTACTCCAGCACTCTGTGAAACGTCACCTATCCATGTTCTCCACAGATGCTGCCCGACCCGCTGAGTTAGTCCAACACTCTGTGTCCACATTCCAACATTCTTTGTTTGCGATCTAGAACATTTTAATTGGTGAAGATCTGAAATGAATGAGATTGTTAAAATACTTTGTCAATTGGGAGGTGTCTGTGGAGAGAGAGAAAAAGTGACTCAACATGGTGGTTTGATGAGTACCTCGTCAGTGCTGACACAAACAGGAAAGGCTGGTTATCTGAAACTTTTGGCGTAAGTACTGAAGGCCGTGACAAGTTGAGTTTTAGTTTAGCTTGTTGTCAGAGAATGCTTTTGTTGTGTTAGCAGAAGAAGATAAGCTGCTATTATTTGAACTGAAGTTGGAGCAATAATGTGTACCGACTGTCACGTGTACCGAGGTACAGTGAAAAGCTTTTGTTGCGCGCTAACCAGTCAGCGGGAAGACAATACGTGACTACAATCGAGCCGTCCACAGTGTACAGATACAGGGTAAAGGGAATAACGTTCAGTGCAAGGTAAAGTCCAGTGGAGTCTGATTAAAGGGAGTTTGCATGATTTTACACACCTGATATAAGATCATAAGACTTTTCTATGCTAGACATGGGGAAATTGACAGACACAAAAAGCTGGAGTAACTCAGCGGGTCAGGCAGCATCTCTGGAGAGAAGGAATAGGTGACGTTCCAGGTTGAGGCCCGTCTTCAGACTGAGAATAAGGGGGGAGGGATACGAGAGATATTAACAGTGATAAAGAAAGATATAGAACAAATGAATGTAGATAAAAATGCTGGAGAAACTCAGCGGGTGAGGCTGCATCTATGGAGCGAAGGAATAGGTGACGTTTTCTTTCGACCTGAAACGTCACCTATTTCCTTCGCTCCATAGATGCTGCCTCACCCGCTGAGTTTCTCCAGCATTTTTATCTACCTTTAATTTTTCAAGCATCTGCAGTTCCTTCTTAAACAATAGAACCAATTAATGAAAGATATGCAAAAAAGTAACAATGATCAAGGAAAAGTGGAGCCCACAATGGTCCATTGTTGCTGTGGGCTCGGTGATAACGAGTTGTACGGACAATGAAACTCATGAGGACGACAGTGAAACTAGTACGACAACCAGGGTGGGGGAGGGACGGAGAGAGAGGGGATACAAGCGTTACTTTGAATTAGAGAAATCAAGAATCATATTGCTGGGTTGTAAGCTGGCCAAGCGAAAGATCAGGTGCTGTTCCTCAAATTTGTGTTTGGCCTCACTGTGACAAATTGATTCTTTGTTTTTGTCCATCAGATCGGCCAAGTGGACTTGTTACTGGTTGTGAGTCTGCTACATGGCCTGGTGGCCCAGTATTCTTCATGGGTGGCCCACATCCCGCAAGATATACAATGATTAGAGGCATAGGCAGGAGAATGGGGTCAGGAGGGAGAGATAGATCAGCCGTGGTTGAATGGCGGAGTAGACTCGATGGGCCGAACGGTCTAATTCTACTCCTATCACTTCTGACCTTATGAGAACCTTTTCCCCAGGGTGGAAATGTCCAGCACTAGAGGGCCGAGCTACGAGGTGAGAGGGGGAAAGTGTACAGGAGATGTGCGGGGGGGCAGGTTTAGTTTACACAGAGGGAGGGCGGTGGGTGCCTATAACGCGCCGCCAGCGGTGGTGGTGGAGGCAGATACCATAGTGGTGTTTAAGAAGCTTTTAGACAGGCGCAGGGAATGGAGGGATACGGATCACGTGCCGGTAGGTGGGATTAGTTTAACTTGGCATCATGTTTAGTCCAGATATTGTGGGCCGAAGGGCCTGTTCCTGTGCTGGACTGTCCGATGTTCTAATATGAGGGAACGGTTTAGACTTTAGAGATACAGCGCGGTAAACAGGCCCTTCGGCCCACCGAGTTCGTGCCGACCAGCGATCCCCGCATACTAACTAGTACTATCCTACACACACGAGGGACAAATTACAATTTTACCAAAACCAATTAGCCTACAAACCTGCACGTCTTTGGGATGTGGGACGAAACTGGTGTACCCGGAGAAAACCCACGCAGGTCACGGGGAGAACGTGCAAACTCCGTACAGACAGCACCCGTGGTCACAATGAAATGTGGGTCACTGGCGCTGTGAGGCAGCAGCTCTACCCACTGTGCCTCCGTGCCGCTGTTTAGAGGAGGTGCAAGGTAAAGGGGAAATCGGCAGATTTGAAGAATGATATTTACCTGTGGATTTTAGCTGGGCAGTGGGTAGAGTGATTCCAGGGAGGCTGCGTTTGCCCAGAGGCCCTGACCCCACACCAAATGCCCAGTGACACTGCTGGGAAGAATGTTCAACTCAACATCCTGAACCAATCCAGGGTCATCTCGTGAAATATTCAAAACCTCTGGTGCTGTCAATAAGAATTTTAATATTAGAATTTTAATTAAGTCCACATTACTATATGAAGTTTCTACTCCACTTCCAGCTCGGCCCAACAATCAATATCATTTTTAAATCCATTTAATCGTTCTACTTAGTTTTTTTAAAAGCACTTCATGTGCAATATTGGGTGTAATGGCAGTAAGGGGGGCTGTGGCTCTGTGGATGGCTGGGAGATTGTGCAGCGCCAGGGGTCAGGGCTGTGACTAACCCTGGCCCATCACAGGACTTCCTGCTTATTCTCGGAATCCATCAGACGGACTTGGACAGGTTGGGAGAGTGGGCAGAGAAGGGGCAGATGGAACACAGCCGAGCAACGTGTGGGCTCGTGCATTGTACTAGTAGGAATAAAAGGCATGGACGATTTTCCAGAGAATCCAGAAATCGGGGATGTAAAGGGACTTGGGAGCTGGTGCAGGATTCCCCAAAGAACGTTGATTTACAAGTCAAATCGGTAATAAGCAAGGAAAACGCAATGCTGGCAATTTATTTCAAGAGGACTAGAATACAAAACCACTGTTGTAACGTTGAGGCTGGTCAGGCCGCATTTGGAGTATTGTGAACAGTTTTGGGGCCCATATCTGAGGAAGGGTGTGCTGTCCCTGGAGAGGGTCCAGAGGAGTTTTATGAGAATGATCCCAGGAATGAGTGGGTTAACATATGATGAGCGTTTGTCGGCACTGGGCCTGTACTCGCTGGAGTTTAGAAGAATGAGGTAGCAATGTTACAACATTTTGAGATTTAAAAAAATCAAGTCTGCAATTTATCCCATCAGATAAAGCATAAAAAGAAGTTTAATTTGACACCTAATTCACTTTCGTATCTTCAGTATTAAAAAAGTTATGGCCATTTTCATACTCGGAAATTAGCATCTTGTTCCCTATTGCTTTTCCATTGACTTAACTCAAAAGCTGTGATCGAGGACAGTCAAAAGCCCATAACTTTCTTAAAAATAAGGGAACTGAAATACATTTTCAGTTATTATAGATCTTACTTGGATGACTTGAAATTAAAGCATTTAATTAGTTAGTTACCCAATTGTAGCTAATTACAAAATTCAATTACTAGATCTAAACATCTATCCATTGCTTAAGAAAATATTAACATCTTTTGAAAGCCTAAGTGTCCAAATAACATTCACACAATAATTAACAATATAACATGATTTTTAAATCTAATTGTCATTAATTTATAGGCCAGATTGAAGGAATTTAGTGTTTAATGCCTGTAAATTAATGGCCATTTAAATCAGCTTGCGAGTGGTATTTTCTGGAACGCGATGGATTGGAACGTTGCAGTGAATTTAAATCCCAGATCGGCAGGAAAAATACTGCCGGTTCATATGGGGAATAAATCACCGTTTCGCAACATGAAATGTTGATTAACGTCATCTTAACAAGCAAGTTTATATGAAAAATAAACGGCTTTCCTTTACCTGTCCCCTACGTAAAATCCGTCCCCGTTGTCGGCGTTCACGGCATTAGGAGCTAATTTTTATTTTACTCCAGCGCTGAAATAGTCGGGCGATTTAAAAAAATAAATGTCACATACCGGCAGTCGCAACGAATCTTTAGCAAAAGCTCGCACTCCGAGAAAATATAATTCCGGATGGCAAGGGAAAACCGCATTTTAACCCCGCCCCCCCCCCCCCTCAAAGGCGCCAAAGTCGCGCACACGGCCAGTGACGTAACTGCAGCACCGCTGAAGGTAAGTTTTGTAACATACCGAGATGAGGGGGGGGCCTCATTGAAACTTATCGAATAGTGAAAGGCCTGGATAGAGTGGATGTGGAGAGGATGTTTCCACTAGCGGGAGAGTCTGACTAGAGATCACACCCTCAGAATTAGAGGACGTTCCTTTAGGAAGGAGATGAGGAGGAATTTCTTTGTCAGAGACTGGTGAATCTGTGGAATTCATTGCCACAGACGGCTGTGGAGGCCAAGTCAATGATATTTTTTAAGGCAGAGATAGATGGATTATTGATTAGTGCGGGTGTCTGGGGTTAATAGGGAGAAGGCAGGAGAATGGGGTTGAGAGGGAAAGATAGATCAGCCATGATTAAATGGCGAAGTGGACTTGATGGGCCGAATGGCCTAATTCAAGTCTACTCTGCCATTCAATCATGACTGATCTATCTCTCCCTCCTAACCCCATTCTCCTGCCTTCTCCCCATAACCCCTGACACTCGTACTAATCAAGAATCTGTCAATCTCTGATGTTGATCTCGAGGCTTTTGGATCGATGCCTGGATATGGATCACGTGCAGGCAGAGACGTTTAGTTTAACTTGGATCATGTTCCGCACAGACATTGCGGGCCGAAGGGCCTGCTCCTGTGCTGTATTATTCAAAGATGGACACAAAATGCTGGAGTAACTCAGCGGGTCAGGAGGCATCTCTGGAGAAAAGGAATGGGTGATGTTTTGTGTCGAGACCCTTCTTCAGGCTGAGAGTCGGGGGAGAGGGAGACGAGAGGTATAGACGGTGATGTCGAGAGATGTAGAGCAAATGATTGCAAGATACGTAAGGATGATGAAGGGAATTGATGGAGTATCCATTGGGTTACATTGAGACTCAACAAGACAACTTTGAAGCAACCATTGACACTGCTTCTGGGGAAATTACTCCACTGGGACAGAGCATAGAGTCAGTGGGCCGAATGGCCTCACTGCCTGATTCTAGCCCATTGTTTTCACCACCAACAGACTGAGAATTTTACTAAACTTTTTCACAGAGAGTTGTGAGTCTGTGGAATTCTCTGCCTTAGAGGCTAGTTCTCTGTATACTTTCAAGAGAGAGCTAGATAGGGCTCTTAAAGATAGCGGAGTCAGGGGATATGGGGAGAAGGCAGGAACGGGGTACTGATTGTGGATGATCAGCCATGATCACATTGAATGGCGGTGCTGGCTCGAAGGGCCGAATGGCCTACTCCGGCACCTACTGTGTATTGTCTATTGAGGCAGAGAATTCTGCAAATTCACAACTCTGTGTGAAAAAGTTTTTCCTCGTCTCAGTGGTAAACGGCCTACCCCTATTGTCTGAGCGAATCACAGACTTTTTTAAATGAAAACATATTCAAAGCCAGTGCAATATGTTACCCATTGAAGAATTTGTCCCAGTGGAAAGAAGGCCAAAGATGTTCCTGACATCGTCATTTTGTGAAATGAGTGTTCTAAATCAAAAATAGCACGAGCTTGGTTGAGTTTGTGAAGTGGTCTTTGTGTGATGTGTTTCTTGGGTATGATCACAAGTCTAACATGTTTTACTGTGGCTATGAACGTTCCAATGTGTTCAGTTTAAGAATCGGGCCGGAACACCTCGTACTCTGATCGGCTCCATCTGAACATAATACAGGCTTTAAAATTTATTATTATCATTAACTGGCACATGGTTTAAATCATAACTCCCGCTCCGATACAGAGAGGCTTCCAGTGGGCTGAGGGGGGCAGCAGATTCCCACAGTCTGGGTTCACTGCGACCTGAACCTTCTCTCCGTTGCCAGCAAGTCGACACGAATGTTAACTGAGTATTTTAGTTTAATTTAGAGATACAGCGCGGAAACAGGCCCTTTGGCCCATCCAGTCCGCACTGACCAGCGATCCCCGCACATTAACACTATCCTACACACACTAGGGGCGATTTTTACATTTATACCAGAGCCAATTAACCTACAATCCTGCACGTCTTTGGAGTGTGGGAGGAAACCGGAGCACCCGGAGAAAACCCACGTGGTTACGGGGAGAACGTACAAACTCAGTACAGACAGCACCCGTAGCCAGGATCGAACCCTGGTCTCTGGCGCTGAGAGGCAGCAACTCTACCGCTGCGCCACCGTGCCGTGCATAGGTCATAGCATGAAGGACGTTCCTTTATGGGGAGAAGGCAGGAGAATGGGGTTGAGAGGGAGAGATAGATCAGCCATGTGTGAATGGCCTAATTCTGCTCTTATCACTTATGGGCTCGTGAATCTCATAGAAACATAGACAATAGGTGCAGGAGTAGGCCATTCGGCCCTTCAAGCCAGCACCGCCATTCAA